>JARHVA010005045.1:82500-362500 GCA_037957365.1 Torreya grandis | reverse complement strand
TTAATTCATATAACTTAACTTAAAATCAAATTAGTTTAATGTAGCTTCATTCTTTGTTGTAAGAACTCAAACAAACCACTTTCACCAATTAAACATCAAACCTACTTGAGACAAGGCACGACTAGGATTTCATCACTTAGCAGTAACCTTACCCTTTTTTGATGGTCCTACTTGGATGTCATTACCAAGGGGAAGACAAACTCATCTCTCCAATTAAGTATAATATTTGGATATAAATATATATTGGCTAAGCACCTAACACCCTTATCATTATCGTGTATGAAGTGAGGGGGTAGGCCCCAATACCAAGCCATATATTGATTCCAATACATATTATTTTTGAACACCTAAACACAACTTGAAACCAACCTTAGACTTTATTTTTAGTACTTGATCTATAAAGCAATCTTAGTCACACATTTTATTAAGGCATAGACAAAAGTGAGATTAATTAAAACTCTAGGGCTTAACGTATCTTTTAGATTGTGATTTGATTTATTTGATTATTTTCTTATATTTTATTTGTTTGAGTAGTGAGGTTGTTTGTACTTTTTATCTCCCCTTTCTCATATGGTTGTCACTCCCCAGCAACAAAGAGACCTTGTGGAGCAAAACCCATCACCAAGCCAACCTACCTCTTATACATCTTCATCTATGGACTATGTTTCCAAACTAGAAGACTCTCTTCACCCCTAGGGAAGTCCTACCTTCCCTTGGGAGGTTTCTTAAGGAGATGAAGATTTTTCCACTTTCCTATATAAAAATATCATGGCCTTACAACATTACCTTACAACCATGTCTTACCATATCACAGATTTAGATCCATTTATAGATCCACCTTATGGAAAGGCTCTCCATCTCATGGAGAGTACCTCCATTTCCATGGTTACTACCCAACCATTGACTACCCAAGCTTCCTCACTAACCAAAAACCCCTTTAAAACTACCATTGGAAACCAACTAACCCAAACTACCATTGCCCTCATACCTTCTACTCCTAATAGCCACTATTCCATAATAGGACTGCTTACCTCTATCCCTACCGACATTACTTTAGCCACCTCTAATAAATCAACCACTACTCGACTTAAAATCCTTATGGTTTCCATGTCCTCTACCTTGCCATAGATTAGCATAAGGGTTACAACCCTCCCATTGATCACCAACCTAACTACCACTCCTATCCAATAAACACACCTTGGACTAACCTTTAGCCACTTCCATAACCTACAAGGGAATGTACCCCTACCTTCTACCCAACCACCTACCTCTACCTACCCTTATGCATATTCCACCTAACCATTGGCATCCTCTTACCAATATGTGGTAGCCTCCCAACCTTCTACCCACTATCAGTATGCTTCCCAACCATCCTAGCAATATGCATATTACAACCTTCTAGGTGTACAAACCTAAGCATACCTAATGAAGATGCTTATGGATAAGATGAGCACATTAGAGTCATCAATTTTGGGTGCTCATAATATCTTATCATATGACCAAATATGTAATGAACCCATCCATCCATCTGTACCTATTACGTTATGTCCTCCCTAATGGGAACTCCCCAAGTTCTCTAAAGTTCAAAGTAATGAGGATCCCCAATATCACCTTAAGGAATTTAGGCATGATTTCTATCTCATCATGTATGATGATGCCATTCTTCTCCACACTTTCCCCATGTCTATGGCTAACCCAACATTGGATTGGTATAGTGTCATACCTAAACACTACATTTTATCTTTCATCTAATTGGATCAAACCTTCTTAGATGACTTCTCAATCAATATCTCCAAGAAATTTTCTATCATCTACCTCTACTCTATCTGGTAGTTTGAGGATGAATCCATTTCTAATTTTATGGATCATATGAGGAGCTTGATTAACCAACTTTTCTTTTCCTTACCTCAACCCAAACTCATAGACCTCTTTCCTTGGGCATGTGCGAATCATATGTCCTCTACATTGCATGACCAAAGCTTTTGAACCTTTGATGAATCTTTTACTATGGTACTTAAGCTAGATAATTGAGCCATTGATGAGGGTAAGCTAAAGCTCAAAAATAATAACTCAACCTACAAGACTAATGAGACATCTTCCTCCATGTTAAACAACCATCCCAATAAATATCCCAATACCAACACCAAAATCAAGGGAACTATGAATGTGGTTGTTCTAAAAGCCACTCTTCCACCTTCTATCAACCAATATAATTCTTTTAGTTCCTTAAAGCAAAACGCAAAGAACCAAACCTAGAATATCCAAAATCAATTCACTCCACTTGAAGAATCTTATGCTTCCATTTTAGAAAAGTTATTAAAAGCCAATATCATTCAACTTCCTATTATTAAGCCACCCCATCAATTTGAATCTTCTCACCTTGCACCTAGTTATTATAATGAGAATGATCTATGTGCCTTTCATCAAGTGATAGGTCATGATGTTAGTAGGTGAAACACCTTCAAAATCCTTGTCTAATCCCTTATTGACAAGGGAGAACTTACATTGGATAACCCTAATACACCATCAAACCAAGCCCTTGATATATTAAAGAAACCTTTCCCAAACCATGCTCCTACCAAGAGTGAGAGAAATAATGTCAAATTCTCTCATGATACCCATACATTTAACATGGTTCTTGACACACTAACTACTAAAGAGCCTCTTGACCAACCTATTTGTCCCTCACCCTCTCTACTTATTAAGTTAGTGGTATTACCTTCTCCTCCTTTAAAAACTTAAATTGATGAAACAACATATTTTCCACCTTTACTTATTAAGGTGGTGGAGTTATTAACCCCCCTTTTAGTTGTTATACCAAAACAAACAACCATCACTACCTCACGCTCACCTTTAACTACTAACCAAACCACTCCCCCTTTGAAAACCATTCCTGAGGAAAAAATCCATATGTTTGTTCCTCACATAGAGGAATCAACCATCCAAGCCTCATATCCTTTTATTGAGGAATATGATGAGGTTACCATCCCTATGTCTCCACCTAGGGGATTATCTTTTAGGTCTACTATTCAAGGAATCAAACTAACCTATAAACCATTCTCTAGGATAGTGAAAAAATTAGAATTTTTCTCCAACCCTAACATGGATCAAGACACATTTTGGTAGTAATTAGGGATACCTTATATCAAAAATAAAGAACCTTCAAACATACCTTTTGTAGATCAACCCACCACTTCCACTATATAAACTCCTACCTTATCAACCACACCCATAATAAATCTTGCCAATCCAATGGACCCTCAACCAGCCAAGTCACTTAGACCCCAAATAACTGAGTCACCTTCTCACACCAAACCAATCAAACCAATCAAAAAATATTGTATCCTCCCTACACCAAACCTTAGTCACCCTTTAATGAAGGTAGACCTAACATCTTCAAACCTAGCCATCAAACACTAGACCAAAGCAACTAAAGAGGTGAAACCACACAAAGGCCAAAAGGCCCAAATATTGCCTCCCTCAACCTTACCCTCTATTTTGGGGCCTCATACATATACCTTTAGTAGGAATCTAATTTCCTCTAAAAATTCCCCACCACCTCTTTTGGTTACACCTTCACAATTACTCTCTAATTCACTTTTTTCACAATGATAACAATACTCAAGCTACCTACCTCAAGATATTCCACCTCTATCTCATAAATCTCCCTACCTAAATTGAATCCATCAAATAAACACACCACCCTACCCAAAATGAATACCATCAAACCTATTTCAAAACAACCTCTTACCTCAACCATCAAAGCAAAGATTGTTACACCTCCACCACCTTTAGATGAGTCTTACTCAACCATTATCTATAGGTTATTTCAAAATTATTATTTATCCTTACCTCCTATCATACTCTTTAACCCTATTGATTCCAAACCCATCTAGTATATTGAACACCACAGGTGTTCTTATCATAAGACACATGACCATGATATGAAGAACTATAAAGCTCTCTAAACCATCATCCATCATATTTATGACAATGATGATTTATTAATAGATGAACCTCTTATAATCCCCATACCAATCCTACCAACAACCATACCTAGCCAGCACTCACCTATTCCTCCACTCTCACCTAAGAGTGAAGGCAAGTCTAAGCAATCCTCTAGCTCAACCTCTCCTTCTATCCATACTATCAATGTAGTCACAATATCACAATATAAATATAAGGGGAATATTAAGGTGTCTAATCTTTGGATGTAACCCTATTCAAACTCCCAACCAGCCTACACCAAACTATCTCCATCTTTAACCAAACCTAAGGTGTCTATTTTAGGTGCCTCCCAATCTAACCCATCAAAATCCATTAGGAGAGTTATCCTCAAGCAACTTCATTAGACCCTGGTGAAGATGAGCTTGTATGAGTTGATCTCTACCTCTCCCCATCACCACCAAGCACTAATAGAGGCTTTGTAATCCATTGAGTTCTAACCCAAATACCCCCAACCTCTAGTAGCCTTTATTGGTACCCTTCAAATTTCCAACCTTGTTACCTTCAAGGATTTAGAAATACTTTCCATCCATCCCAAATACTCAGATATTTATCTCCTTATTACTATCTATATCAACCAAACCTACATCAGATGGGTCATGGTTAATGGGGGAGCTATCATTAACATCATCTCCTCTCATGCCTATAACCAACTCAACTTACCAAACAATGTCATGTCTAAATCCTCAATCATCCTTCACTTCTTTAATGATACCATGGCCACTACCTTGAGAAACACCATCCTCCATATAAATTTATGACCTTACACACTCCCTAAACATTTCTATGTTGTATAATGTGAATTCTAATACATCTTATTGGGATGACCTTAGATTCACTCCATGGGTTGTATTCCATATACCCTCCATTGTTGTATTAATTTTGAGCATGAAGGCTAGGTCATCACCATCCAAGTTGACCCAAGTCATTTCTTAACATTTAATATAACCTATCACTCTAATGATGTCTTCATAGCCCTTCCAACACACCCTCAATAACTAAAACTCAACCTCCTACCACCAAAGTAGATATCATACCTCCTTCCACCGATGAGGCATCAACTAGTTCTTCTATACCTTTTCACCAAATCCCTACCATAGACCCTTTGGAATCCATGTTTCATCACCTTTCACTAGTGGAGTATCACCTTTTAACACTTGATGATTTCCTTACTACTCATGAGTATGGGCAACTTACCATCTAGCTAGGATATGACCCTAATATCAAAACTATCATTCCTTTTAGACCTCCTTATCATCAAACTCATTTTATCTATGGGGGACTTGACAAATCCCTTTATGATTCTACCACCTCTCTTACACCTAGACCACTCACCACTAGTTTCTTATACCTAGATAAACCAAAATTAACTAAGACATACCTTCATTGGTATGCTTGGAGAGGCTTTAGTCTTGGGAGATATGAGCATGGTCCACATGAACTAGTCACCATCAAAACCATGAATCCATATGAGAAACATGGACTTGGTTTTATCTTACCTAATAATAATAAATCTAAATAACCTATCATTACCATTGTTGAGGAAGATATCCCTTCCTCACAAACCTCACCTTCACTTAGGTGTGAGGATGATGACATCATCCCACCTAACTTTTTTTCATGAACATGATCATCCTTGGACCCCTAATTTATCAAAATGAGGGGAAACTATAACCTTCCCTTTAACCCACCCTAAAATGATAGTAGAATACTCTGATACCATTAACATTATTAAATGTCAAGATGATTATCCTATTCTCACCTACCTTGGTGCCCTAGATTCTTCAATCCACAAATCCCTTCCTCTTGAGACATCAACCATGTTGATAAAATCACCATAGATATCAACTTAATAACTCCAAATAACCCTTGAATTATCAAAATCAGCCAATCATTGAGGTACTTCAGGACTTCCCCTCTTTCCTCTAATATTGTAGCATAGCCTTTATTTAGTCTTATAGTTATATGCCTAGAATTAACCCCACCATTGCTACCCATAACATAGTCACTCACCATTACACCAAACCTATCAAGTAAAAGATATGATGCATGCATACCCATATATCCCTTCTCATCAAAGAAGAGCTTCAACATCTTCTATCTACCAATTTCATTCAACCCATGACTAACCCTAATGGGTCTCAAATATTATGTCTATCACCAAATCCATAAGGAGACTATGCATTTATGTAGAATTTCATGACCTCAACCTTAATTTCCATAAAGATGAATTTTTTTTACCTAGAATTGACCAACTTTTTGATCTTATAACTGATCATGAGATGTTATAATCTTATGGATGGATTCTCAGGCTACAATCAAATCTTAATTGCACTTGAAGATCAACATAAAACTACCTTTACCACTCCTTGGGGAGCATTTTGATATAGAGTCATGCCCTTTATACTAAATAACATTAGTGTAACCTACCAATGTGCCATGAATTATATCTTCCATGACCTTATCCATAATATTATAGATGACTATGTGGAGGATCTTCTTAAAAAATCCAAACTCTAAAAATATCACTTGGTTGTTCTAAATATTCTCTTTGAATGCCTCATCCATTATCATGTTTGCCTAAACCCTAAGAAGTGCATTTTTGGGGTATTGTCAAGAAGCTTATTATCTTTATTATCTCCCTTCATATAATCAAAGTTGATCCCACCAAAATAAAAGTCATCTTAGACATGCTTCCTCTAACCAACCTTAAGTAACTTCATAGCCTACAAGGAAAACTTCAATCCATTCATCATTTCATTTCCTAGTTTTTGGATCAGTGCCAACCTTTCCTCCACCTACTAAATAAGGATGTGTCTTTCAAGTGGAATATTGACTATAAAAAGGCCTTTGATTCACTCAAAGTTTACCTTTTGTCACCACCTATGCTCACCCCTCCTAATGATGACCAAACTTTATACCTATATATCTTTACCACTAACCATTCCCTGGGGGAAATGTTGGCTCACTGAGATAAATACCATAAAGAGAAATCCGTATACTACATTAGCCACACACTTGTAGATTCCAAGACATAGTATACCTATAATAAGAAACTTTTCTTATATTTATTATTCATAGTTACCAAACTTCACCACTACCTTCTTAACCATAAAATCTAAGTTATAACCAACATTAACCCATTTCAAGTACATGCACTCCAAGTCATACCAAAACTAGTATATGGCCAAGTGGCTCATTCTATTAGTAGAGTTTGACATTGATTTCCTTCAATAAAAGTAAATTAAAGGTAAAACCATTGCTAACCAATTAGCTAAAGCATCTTTAGTAGACAACCAACCTCTTCCTCTTGAGTTCCCAAATGAGTCCATCATGACCCTCTCTCAAGTGGATCTCACCTATCAAGTCACCATGTTATTTTATGTATTAAAGTTTCAACATGGTGGGGTAGTTGGTATCATCCTTATCTCATTTGATAGTGAGCCTCTACCTTTGTCCTTTGATCTTGATTTTGAATGTACCAATAACATGGTTAAATATGAAGCCCTAGTGATAGGCCCTCACACTGCCTTAGCCCTGGGAGTCAGAATGATCAATATATTTGGTGACCCCCAACTTTTTTTCAATCAAATCAACATTTCTTACTAGTGTAAGAATGATGTTCTGCAATAGTACAAACAATTGGTTGATGAACTCTTAGCATCATTTGAACACTACCACATCCATTCCACCCCACAATATACCAACAAGTTCACTGACATCATGGATTTACTTGCCTCATAAATATCATATGTATCCTCAGACTATAAATTTTTTATCATTATATATAGGCTTACCCAACCTTCCTATGTCAGACTAAATTCTCCCACCATTTTTAATGTCAAGGAGACCAACCTGACCTTTGGTATCAACAAACCTTTGACTATATTAACCTTGATAAAGTTCCTTTTGGCTTCTCTAAGAATTCTCAAAGATAATTTATTAGTAATACCTCATGCTATACCATTATGGTAGGAATTATATATAAACATGACTTTAATGGCCTCCTCTTCCATTGCCTACATAGTTAATAAGCCTCTCACACTATCAAGGAAATTCATGATGGAATATATGGAAGACACTTTAGTGGCATTATTGTATCTAATTGTATCCTTTAACTTGGTTATTATTGGCCTAACCTTAACTAAAAAAACTGTGGTTATGTGAAAAAGTGTGTCAAATGTCAACAACATGCTAATTTGCATCAGGCACCTAGCCATAGTCTTCAAGTTTCCACCAATTTTTAGCCCTTATCACAATGGGGTTTAGAACTCATTAGAAAAATTAACCCCCATTCCTCATAGTAACACCAATCTATTATCATCATGACTAAGTATTTTACCAAGTGGGTAGAGGCTATTCCTCTTGTCTCAACCATTGTGGAAAATATTGTCAACTTTATCAACCATCACATCATCTATCACTTCGGTGTTCTTCATAAAATTATCACTAACAATGGTAAATCATTTAAGAACTAGCAATTCTAAGGTATATGTGATTCGTTTATCATTAATATAATATTCTCCTTATCCTATTTCCCTTAATAAAATAGATAGGCAGAAACCTCTAACAAAACTTTTAATAACATGCTAACTAAAATAGTCAATGCATCTCGTTAGGATTGGATTTTTCCCATCCACTTCACCTTGTGGGAATATCCTACTATCATAAAAATCCTCATTGGTGACACTCTATTTTACCTTGTATTTGGAGTGGATCTCATCTTACCTCTTGAATTCCAAATCCCCTCTCTTTGCATATCTTTACAAGAGTTTATTTTAGAGGATGATTATCATCAACACCATTTAGCCTAGCTCGAGATATTTGACAAGTGTCATCTAGAAAACATTACCCATATCCATGTTTATAAATAACATGTAAAGTGTGCCTATATAAAACACCTTAAAGTGATATAATTCAATATTGAAGATCTCATTCGAAAGGAAAACCAACATGTCACTAATATAGAGAAAAGTAATTAGGGTAAGTTTTATTTCAATTGGCTTGGACTTTATATCATAACCCATAAGTATGTATTATGATATTGTCAATTATCTTCTTTTGAAGGCCATCTAAAAATTGAGCCTCTTAATACTTTGCATCTATGTCCATTCTTTTGTTAAGAAGGATTGCATTCTTATTTTGTCTAACTTAAGCTCATCCCTTAATATCCACCCACATTCTATCTCCCTATTTTTGGGGAAACCAATTAAAACTAAATCATGTGATTAGTTATCACTAGCATATCCTTATCTTAAACAAAGGTTTTTATGGCTCTACCCCTAGCATGGTTCTCATGGTACTTTACACACCTTCATAAGATGGATTCCCATGGTCATTATCACCTAGACCTCTTCACACCTAAACAAACTTCTTGTGCTTTTAGTTTTACCTTCATAAATGTGAACCACCAAGCTGGCGTAAGCAATTCTATGTCAATCAAAATCAAATAAAAATAATAAAATTTCTATCACTAGTAATCATGGATCATTCCTAACAGTCACAGGTTACTCCCTTAAAAGATAGATGTCAAAGATTTATTTGAAATTGATAAAATGTAAGGTAGACTTCTCTCTTAAAGGAAAACTATTAAAATCATTAAATAAATCACATAAAATTAGAACACTCCCTCAAAGGATGGTTGAGTAAGCATTTTTCAAAAGCATAATAATTTATTGGAAGCTTCACACATCGATTAGCTTCCCACATACAATAATAAAAAAAAGACCCATTATCAAAATCATAGCTAAATCAAACTAATTTTTAAAGCTACAATCATCTCTCAAATAACATAATAAGGTGGAAGCCACAATCAATTTTTACAAGTAGATTTTCTGCATTGATCAATCTACATAATTTTGGCATAGGTTTATTTATCCTAGTTCTTTAAACACTTACAGAAAAGGTATGCTAGTCTCACACGAAGGTTAAATTTTCACCCATATCCCCTCTACACTATATACAAGGGATTTCGTAGCTTACTTGACATTATGTGGTCAAGACACATTTATAACCTACTAACGTACACTTATGGAAAGCATTCAAAGGGTATGTGTTCTTTAAGCCAATCTAGCTTTAGTTTTATTTTAGCCATTGTCAACGAAGGAGCATCTTGCCTCCTTATCCTATCATGACTAATTGATGTTTTAATTATGATGTTTTTCTCTTGATTAGATTCTTTAAGTCTCTCATTTAGTGTTGTTAATTAAAATACCTCGTGTATTTTATTCTCCATGTTAACAACAAAACTATAAGCATAACCATAACCATAACAAAATCATAACGATGACATGCATAATAAAATCATAACATCCATGAGAATTTAATCAATCCACCATTTTCCACCACATGCCTAAAATTCTACAAATGTAGTATATACACATTAATATTTATCATGTCATAAGCACAACCATATATCACAACCATTTCATACCTAGCTAAGCCCATACCAATGTATACACCACCATAACATACACATAATCCATGATCACATATAAACATCACATTATAAGCATTAAACATCAACATAAGCATAAGCAATGATCACATATATATAAACTCATGAGTCAAATAACCACAACAATGTGTACATGTAGATAAATAGAGTGTCTCTCAAAAATTTACATCTCACCACATTATCTCATAGGCTAGAATCAAAATGGTAAACAAAATATCATACTCTAGCTATATCTATGCCCCAGGGGCACCATTTCCTCTTAGAACACCACTATATCCTTGTGCCTACCCACTTGATATGTTTGTCGATCCCTTGACTATCCCTATCTACCTAAATATAAGCATTATCCATTGCCTTGGTGTCATTAAACTAGCTCTACCTACTAAGTTGGCCCTATACTCACTCCATCAAATCTCATTTAAACACTATGCTATAACAATATCTTCCTAATATCGTAGCTCCTCCATTATATTTAGGTATAATACTGTAGGGGTAAATCTAGGTGGCACTACCTATCTTGTTTTTAATCCTCCTCCTCTCTAACTCAAAAATTCCCTTTCCTAAGTCATTAAACCTAGAGATGTCCTGGCTTGATCCCTCTCACTTGTGATAGTAGCAAGCTAACTCTATAAGGTCACAACCTAACCTTCTAGTGTGATAATCTAGCCTTGTATCATGGCCACCTATCCTTATAGTACTTGTACCTATCTTTGTGTAGTGGCTAAAGCCACTCTTACCTATCCATCATGACCAGTTAGATCCATAGTCATCAACCTCACACCTCTATCATCTCCACCAATATTTATAGCTACATATATGGGATGATACCATGCCATATACCTATCTATAAACCTAACATCATCTATTTGTGCCCTAGTGAGTAACTCTTCAAACTTTAGCAAATTAGGAATAGGGTGTGGTTTTGGTAGAAAAGTCTTAGAATCCTTTATCTTGTACTTGGAGAATGGGCTTGGAATGCCCTATACTAGGCCTAACTATCAATTTACCCTATCAAATGGGATCAACTCTACCTCTCCATCTCACCTACCAAATATCCATCTATAGCTCTACAATGAGAGTGTTTACCTTTTGTAGCCTGACCATACTAAAAATTAGACGTACAACCTCCTTGTGATATTTCATATCACCAATGTACCTAGTACACCCTTGAACCACTCTACATCATGATCACCACCCTTGCACTTGATGCATCAAAATCACTCGTACATTACATGAAGCCAATGGGAAATTCAATCTATGTGTACCCTACCCGTGGCAACCCCATTGGACTCAAGACACTAATGTGCTCATAGGCTTAGCAATGTAAAACTAGGCTAACATTAATACCATATCTCCTATGGGCCTTAAACCCCCATATCTCCCTATATATCTATACAAGAAAAACTAGTACCCAACCAAATACCATCTAACCCAATAATAGGTCGATAAGAACCCCTATTAGTAAATAGGGAAATCTCCCACTACTCGAGTCAAGAAGCCCAAAACATGTCATAGCAATCATGATTATGGTCATGAGTCTTCTCTCAAATAGAGCCCTCTAATACAACACTATATACCTAAATCCCCAATCATGCCATTTGACTTGATCACACTCATCTCCATACAATAGCTTGATGTGATCATCTTTCTCCTCTTACTCTATGTGGTATATCAGATCACCATAGAGTAGAAGTCAGGTAATCCTATGAACATCCTCAAGTAGAATGTTCATCTCCCCAATTGAAAGTAGGATGGTGTTCATAGCAATATCCCATCTCTCAATGAGCACTATGACCATGGACATATCTCAAGGCACATGTTGATAATGACTAATCGCTCTTGACCCCACCTCCATATTGGCTCAGTTAGTTGGAGTCATCTCCTACTATATCTCAACATAGATATATGGTACTTAGTCATAATCTTATCTCTAACATGTACCCATTCATTATCACAACTTAGTCACCCAACCCTTTTTTCCTAACATACCATTCCACTTTTCACAAGTAACCTATCTCAACACTTTAAACCTCCTAGACAAGCTCACACCTAGAAAATACCTTATCATATACCCTATATTTTGTGTAGCCAACCTATTTCCTTACCCAACCTACCTATCTAACTGATACCCACCAAGTTTTCACTACCTTGACATGCAAGTTTTCCCTTTTAGTACTTAGCAAAAACAACCTCTCTACCCTACCTAACTAATGATGGTCATGGTGATTACCGATGGTCAGGCACCCATATTTTTTAGGATGTCAACCATTGATGGTTAGACTTAAATATTAAAATTCACTAAGGGCATTATATGGCCAAAATTTCCAAACCCTAATCACCCTAAAACCTACTCAAACACTAGCTAAACTAACCTAATTTACTAGCCCACACTTTTAAATAACCCAAGCCAATAACCCACCCTACAAATTCCTCTTTTTACCTACAATTTTATTAAAACCCACCAACAACCATACCTAGGGCATACTAGATCAAAATCACCCATTTAAACCTAACCTAATGTACCCTCCCAACCCAAAGTAAATGCATCAAAATAAATCTAACCTATCAAAATCAAGACACCCTACCTCATTTTGTGACCTCCACCATGGAGTCACCCATAGGCCAACCCATTCTCATCCATGCCTATGTGCTCCCTATATCTTGTTTGGTCCTCTTATTCCACCTTAGTATTCAATCTCACCAAACAAGTAACCTCAACAAATACCTCAGTTGCTAAGCACAAAATTCACCTCGAGCTCCAAGTCAACACTAATAAAAGTTAAAAATGAGAAAAAATGACTTTAATTTTTAATTTTATCCACTAGGATTTTAGGGTTTCACCCCTGACCATCTATGGTTAGGGTGATCATAGATAACCACCATTAGGGAACCTAACCATTGGTGATTAGGTTGCCCCACTTTTTTGGCTCTTACCTTCTACTAGCCCCCTTTTAGCAAAACTAACCCATCTTATCCCACCTTAGAGTATCATCTTATCCACCCACCCCAACCACCTCATCACCCTACCATTGGTCTATTTTTTCCCAACTAGCACATGTTTTGTGACACCTTTTGCTTGGTCCTTTTGACCATAGTGATAACATTTCCATCTTGACCACCTTTTGAATTTGTGCTACCTCATGCTTACCTAACCCACTTTTGTCTTTTTAGGAGTACTTATTACCTCAAATACCCATGACACTCAACCTATTTGTGTTTTACATAAGAGCACTTCTTACCTTAGATACCCACCATAAATACTAACCTTGTCTAAGAGACTAATAGGTATACCCAATTTCCATGCCAAAATATGGTCATGCTATACACTAGTCACTTGTCCCTTAGCATTGACCTTTATTGTTATCAACCATGACAAAATTATCTCTATATAATATCAGCTATCACACCTTTTATCACACTTTGCACACCTATTTTCACTTTAGTTCCCAATCCTCATCTACTATCACACTCCACCTTCATCCTCACCTTCACCTACCTTGTTAAACCTACACATGATTCTACTTTCCCTTAGTAGCTCCCAATTTGAGGGGAAACACCTCCTCCCATATCTAGGGCAGTCACAAGACCTTTGATCAACATCAATTTTTATTTTGAAGCTAGTTGATTCCAAGCTGCATAACAAAAAGGGGGGAAATGTAGACAAAAAAATCCACACGTAGTGACTCCAAGTATCAAAATACCCCTTAACCCCCTTGGGACCATCCTAACCCTCTAACCCCTAACTAAGCTTACCCATAGTAAGTTTGGATAAACTAACTTAACCTAGCATTTTACCTCTTTTTACCCTTTACCCTTGACCATCGATAGTCAAATTGACCACCAATGATCACCCTAAATTTTAATGGTTAAGGTCCACCTCTTTAACCAAGAACATGCAAACTACCCACTTTGATTTTCTAAATATAATTTATATAAATCCTATTGTGATCCATTACATGAATGATTTATAATTAGATAGCCCAGTTAAACCTTTACTCCCACCTTTTGCTTGTGCCTACAAGAAAAGAGGAGACTAATGGTGAAATCCATATATAATTATTATCAAGATCTTGTGCATCTAGGCACTTCTTTCTTATAGGTCAATCACCATCAACAATCTAACAATCCATCTACCATGTTATAAGTTTAATTTTCCACCACCTCTCCACCAAGTTCTCAGGTACCATTACTCTATCAAACTCAAGCTAGATTTCACAAAAAGATTAACTACCTTAATCATCCACCCAATCAACTTTTAGTAAGACAAGTACTTGTTTCTCAATATTCATTTACTTTATTTTAATTTCTCAATCAACTCAAGTCTTACCCATCTCTTAGAATCCATCTTTTATATCTCACCAATTAGCCCTTTCACCAACCCAAATCCTTACACAATAACCATCAATGGTTGACTCAACCACTGATTATTTATCCAATCACTGATTATTTATCCAATCACATTAACTATCATTGGTCACATTAACCACCAATGATCATCCCAACTACTGATGGTCACTGCTATAGTGAAAACTAGTAAGCTAATTTCACCCACCTACATCTAATTAAACCCAATTTTCTATGTTCATGCTTGTTCACAGACCCCTTTTTTGATTTTCTGAAGTAGACCCCAACCCTTTGGTACTAGCATTAATTATCTTAATCACTATTTTAATCATTTATAACATATTTCTTGGAAAGAATTCTTGTATTTAATTTTAGTACCTTTTGGTTATTGATGCATGTATCTTTTATTTTGTTTATAAGTTTAATTATTTAAAACAAGTGAATTAATAGCTCTAAAGGAAGTTCTCCCTTTTGAGATCTAGATATTTTTAGGCAATCCACCTAACTATCTATCTAAAAAAAAGCTTTCTTTAGTGATTTCTTATTTATAGGTCATCCTTCCAAGCCAAAGTGGAGATCTTCACAATCTTTTGATTCAACACACACACAATCAATTAGGTTTTTCAACCATACATATACTTATTTTCTTCTTTTCCTCATTCTAATAATAATCAAAAATTCACTAAAATAGATATTCAACCACGCATGTTTTGTGTAGTTAGATCCATGCCTCTTTAAGGCATATATTTTATCCTTTATTTTTTATGACTAATCCTGATGTATATCCCACACAAATAGTTACCATCCTATTCATGATTTAGTTGGACTTTGATTTGATTATACAAACCAAATTGGATGCACAATCCATTCTCATCCTCTTGATAGTTTTTATGGCCAAGTGGGCTATCAAATTTAAGATAACACTTTACTAATTGCATAACTAGTGTGTCCTTTGATTTGATAAGTCATTACCTTGCAATTTTTTTGTACCATTTCCTAGACATCTCTTACTTTATGCCACATGGTGCTCTAAAATACACTAAAATCTCTTGAGATTTGAAATTTCTATTATCTTTGGGATACTAATGCATATGACATCTTAGACATGCAATCAATTTATACTCATTCAGGCTCTATCAGGTTTTGACATCTCTATTAGGACTGGGATACTAACCACTCTATCTTTGGTTAATGTGGTGCTTCCTAGATAGGTCAAGCTTTTATTTCATCACTTGGGATCTCATCATCATATATAAGCTTTCACTATCTTCACATTATTTACTAAAGACTTATCATGAAAAATATGTGATGATAATTGTTGCAAAAGGAAGAGCCTTTCCTTCATTCTTCATGATTTTTTTAAGACCTTTGACTCATTAATTTTAAAGAACCAAGCCTTTAAGTCTTGTGTTGTCACAATTTTATCTTGGATTTTGACTTTCAATACATTTTATCTAAACTTGGTATTTGCATGTTTTGTCTTTAATCCCTCACACAAAAGTTTTGACTTTTCTCTTTTCAAACCTTTACCTTAGCCTCTAAAATTTTTATTATCGCAACTTTTATCTAGGAATTGGTCTTCATAATGTTTTCAAAAAAAGAGTTACAACTAGTATTTTTAGCACCTTTTTTTAAGATCATAACATTTATAAAAGTCTCATGAAGTGATTTAGTCCCTCTTCCTTCTTCACAAATTTTGTTCAGAAATTCTACAAACTCCCACTTGCATAAAACTTCTAACACAATTATTGAAAAAGTGTGAACATCTTTTCCCTTCTTTGTGACTTATGCTTCTTAGTTTTCATAACTTTTGCTTTGGACTATTTTCATGGTTTTTTTATTGTAAAAATTTCTCTGAGCATTGATCTTTAGAAATTTTATTTGAAATGAAAGTTATGACTATTCTAAAATAATTTTCCCAAAGATGTAATGGTCTTGATATTCAATATATGAATAAATACCCTTAAGGTATGGAAACACCATATAATACTCCTTTAGGAAGGAATAACTCCACAATGTCTCTTGAAGGGGACAACCTCCAATATCCTCTTACAATAGAATACTCAATGCTTACTTCATATCTTTACCATGATAATCATCTCCTATATATATATACATCTATCTAACCCATGGATGGACAACCTCCTAATCCCAATGTAGGCCGACCATTACCTAATGTACTACTTCCATAAGTTACTCTATTATCCTAATATATTATACCCATATAACTAACTAAGGTGATGTGTGCCACATGTCAGCATCTCTATCAACCCATATACATCAATATATCATATCCTTAGGTACATAGCATTACTTCCCTCTTTGATATGTTTCATCCTTGAAACATAAGAAGAAACCAAATACTGAGTGTGATTCAAATCATTGCACACTTGTCTCCAATCTCGATCATCTAACCATCCATATGTGATCTTGGCAGGTGATATCTCTCCAAGCTTGTGTCTAAAATCCATTGCACTCCTCTGTTTGCATTTATGATCATAATTATACTACTTTGGTGTTCAAGCATAATTATTCCTCTTTTTATTCCATGTACCATATTCCATTGCGCTACTCTAATTCCAACCATGACCATAGTAGGTATTCTTCCATGCATAGTCATAGTGATTCCCCCATTCATTCCATGTGCCATAGTATATTTTCTTTTAATTCCATGCATATCAATAATGATTGGAAATCTTATTTCTTGTATAGATAAAATGATTGTTATTATGACACTTCTTTACCTGGTTCCATGATTGTTTCCTCTCATGATGATGTGGGTGTCTATATACCTCAACCTTTTCCAATACCTTGACCTTATCCACCTTTGCTTCTACATCTTCCACCTTTTCCTTATTTTTCTCTTGAGTAGATGAAGTGCTCATTTTTAGTGTGTCTTTATCTATATCATCTGAATCTTCATCATGTTCTTCATCACCTATTTCCATCTTATCCTCATATCGACCTGGATTATTATTGGTTCCTTTTTCACTATGACATCTTGTAAATTAATCTTCTTTTTATTGTACCAAAACTTCATGAACTTTTTTTGAACATTAATATTAATTGTTCCCAAAGTCTCTAACCATGGATATCCAAGAACTATATCCATATCATCCATATCCAAAGCATAAAAATCTGAATACAAAACATATTTTTCCATAATGAGATTTAGATCTTCAAACATAAAAATATTCTTACCATCTACTTGAACCTCTTTGATATTCTTTTCTTAAACATGTAGATGCTTGGACACATTCATGTTGATGAAGTTATACTTACTGGTAGGGTTTATGGACACGATAACCCTTTTCTTTTGAATACATCCATGAAATTGAAAAATTGACTCAGATTTATTTGGAGCCAAATTATTGAACCCTTATCATCCAACTATTCTTCTTCTTCTTCTTCAATTGCTTCTTCTACTTATACTTCTTCTTGTTCTTTTGTTGATTCTTCTATTTCTTCTTCTTTTTCTGCTGCTTCTTCTTCTTCTTCTTCTTCTTCTTCTTTATGATCATGATTTTATTCCTCTTCTACATCCTCTTTATATTTTATATCCCATCAATCTAGGAAGGTTTTCTCCATTGCTTCCCATGAAGAATACTATTGTGCAAAGCTCAATTCATTAGTCCACCAATGTTTTGCAGGCCTAGACAAAGAAAAACATAATTCTATTTTCCATAAAAAAATTTAGTATTATTCTCCTTAAAATTTAGCCACCATTCTCTAGCATCAACATCATCTTCCCCTAAAATTTTTTGCAACTCCATGATCCACAAAAAAAATTAAGGTTCATGAAACCCTAAAATTTCAAAACTGATCCATAAAATTAAAAAAAATAATCACTCTAAACAAATCAAAAAATTCTAAATTTTTGACTATACTTCTCTTATATCTTCTTACATCTCCAATTTAAATTTAAAATAAAAATTCCTTATATTTTGGAAGATATAGTGAAATTATTATAAACCCTAAAATAGAAATAACTCCCTCAAAACGAATCAAAAAATCTCAATTTTTTTATTGTGACTTATTTGAAATATTATACATATCCAATAAAAAATTGTGGAAAAATTTGCAACTAATAAAAATTTATTGATGATTCAAAAAAAACTAGGGTTTCACTCCACAAATTGCCCAAATCGAAGCTCTGATACCACTTGTAATGGTCTTGATATTCAATATATGTAGAAATACCCTTCAAGTAGGGAAACACCATATAATACTCCTTTAGGAAGGAATAACTCCACAATGTCTCTTCGAGGGGATAACCTCTAATATCCTCTTACAATAGAAGATTCAATACTTACTTGATATATTTACCATGATAATCATCTCCTATATATATATATATATATATATATATATATATATATATATATATATATATATATATATATACATCTATCTAACCCATGGATGGATAACCTCATAATCCCAATGTAGGCCGACCATTACGCAATGTACTAATTCCAAAAGTTACTCTATTATCCTAATATATTGTACCCATATAACTAACTAAGGGGATGTTTGCCACATGTCAGCATCTCCATCAACCCATATACATCAATATATCATATCCATAGGTACATAGCAAAAGACCTAAATACCTGAATAATTCTTTAGAAGTCTTGAAAACTTTTATGTACTTTCATCTATGTAAAACCTCCAACTCATTCATTCTAAAAAGTTCTAAGTCCAAATTTTGAAAATGTATTGAATCTTTTTCTTTTAACTTAGCCCCTATTTTTTTCAAACTCTAATTTAACTTTCAATAAACATTCAAAACTTTTGTTTTGAAAGAACCATAACATTTTCTTTGAAGACCTGTGAGCACAATATGACTAGGCATAGTCAGTGACTTTGATTTAAAAATAATGGCTAAAATTTTCAAAAATAAATGGATAAACATTTGAAAACCAATGGATAACTATTTGAAAATAAATGGCTAACTATTTGAAATATTTAGATAATTTACACAATCCTAAGGTGAAATATTTTGAAAGGAAGCTATAAAATTCATTTCAATACATAATTAAATAATTATACTAATACTTATTAGACTTATCTTAATTAAGATATTTAAATGAGTAAAATCCTAGGTAAAAGCATGTATTATACTGAAAAAATGTAGAGAAATTAATTAAACCCATTCAATCACTTGTAATTAATGATCTATTAGATTCCCAATAAGGCTGATTTAAGAAATCAACCATAATGAACTTATGAAAGGTATAATGCCAAACTTCTAAGAGAAAAGTGGGTACCTATTTTTATAATAAAAATGGGGCATGTTGTATAAGTAACAACATGATGTATCTTATATAACCCATTCTAATCTAAATAGAGAGAGAGAGAGAGAAGCCTTATCTCTCTATCTCTCTATCTCGATGATATAACATTCACAAGGTTGTCAAGATAAATATAATAATGTGTGTATATGAATACAACAATTGGATATAATATGAGTAAATTACCTAGGGCATGGGGCATGATTCCCATCAAGGCACCCAAAGAGTAAAAAGAGATGCATGAGGTTCCCCATGACATCAAAAACTATATGTGAAACCAATAAGAAAGATACAAGTGTCATTTCCTGACACATACATGAAAGCATACATATAAACACATAAGTCTCATAAAATAGGCCAAAGGGACACAATACATGGGACATGGGCACATGTCACTAAGTCTAAGAAAATATAAACATATAAGGACATATTTAAATGTGTACATACACATAAATTAATCAAGGTTGGCTTAAATCCACATGGAAGGGCATGTTTAAATGTCTGCATACATGATCAAGAAATCACAAACAAGGACATGGGAAAATATCCAAAGCATACACAAAATGAGAATAATTGGCTTAGATCCATATAAAATGGCATATTCAAATTCCCTTGAATATATCTAGAAATAAAGAGACACAATCAAATCTAAACTAGGAAATCTATAAATGAAGGTATGCATGAATATGTGGTATAGATCCATATAAGAGAAAAGATGTACATAAGGTGAGTCTATGGTAATGGTAGTTGTAAAAATATTTATGTGGTATAAGATGATCAATATCAAGATATAATCAATTCTAAATCTATGATATGGAATATATAAAGATATAACCTAGCAAATCATAAATTATGTAGTATGATGCCCCCCAATGGGTAGATAATAGAAAATCTAGCTCTATGTAGAGCACTTGAGTCCTATAATGATCTAAAAACACTCAAAGAGAAAAATTGAATCATGTATGTATGATAAAACTATTTATACTAGCATAAATAACATATTTAATACCTATAAAATAGAGGGAATGTAAATATAGAAATGCATACAATTTAAAATTTGTGTTTTCTAAGCAAATATTTGAATGTTTTTGTATTTTTGAACATATTATATTATTTTTGTGTTTTATGAGTATAATATATGTAAAATAAACATTTAAATGAAACTATATACAAGTAGAAAGGTAGTACAAACTATGTACAAGTAATGTGTAAGTAAATGAGATTATATACAAATGAAATGTAGTGCCTTTATAGAACTAAGAGCAAATCTATAGGATGTGGATAGTCATATAATAGATTTTTTGGGAGGTCATCCATTATCAGATACTTAATTTTCCTTAACTCAAAGAAATCATCATAGTTATGATCATCATACCATGTTTTCGATGCAAATATAGCCTTATCTTCAGTGTTAGTCTAGATTTTGTGCATCTAAATAGCATGTTGCTCTAATGTGAAAGAAGCCTCATGTGCAGTCCCAAGGTAAACCATATTACACCATGGGGTATCTATATGAAATTTAATATTTTCATTTGTGCCATAATATACAATGTGAATGGTTTAGCAATCATAACTAAAAGTCAAGCATTTATTTTCTTAATTAATTATGGCATCCATTACTTGTAACCATGTACTACGAAATGTAAACTATGTATATGTGTATGTGATCATGATGAAGATTATTATGTTTAACACCTTTTCTCCACATGAAACTAGTAGTGTGATAAGTCCTAAAGAGTCCTGATAATGTATAACATGATGTAGCATAGTCTCCTAATGTCCTATGTGTTCTAATAATGCCAATATATAAGTGTTGGGATTGGAATCCTAATTTATAGTAACATGAGGGATGTATTAGTTCTTGATGAAATCCAAAATATTCAAGGGATCAATATGTGAATGTTTGTGTCAGTGAAGAGTCCATCATGGTGGCTACATTAGTGGAGGTAAAGGTTGTGTAATATTTGATAGTGCCCTGTGTCTTAAATTTATTTAATTTTTATTGTAACATTGAACATATATCTGTATCATGTCTATTAATACTATGAAAAATAAAAAATGGAATATAATCCTATTTTGATAATCTACTAATGGATCTATGGTTAACTATGGGTAGTGCCATCAATATTCTATCAAGTAATATCAGTAAAATCTAGTGTAGTCTATCTTGCGTACTACCTACCTTAATCTCGATAATTATATCAATATCCATAGATGTATCCATATGTATTGAGTGTATAGAATAATATGAATCTAACTTTAAATGATTTGTTGGGCCTATACTTTTTGAAATATTAACTAGTGGTGATGGTTGTGTAGGTAAAGGTATGAGTGCCTTACAATCATCTTTGTACTCTCTAGGGCCTACTGGTATGAATCTCAATCCAAAAAAATAATCATAACTATTCATGGGTGATATGTTAACCTCTATGGTGGTCCCAAAATACATATTTTAGATTGTGATGCATACTTCCTTTAAATTAACAAGTAATAGTAACTATGTTATGTGAATCTCGTTAGCCACCATGGGTAAGGTTAATTACGTTGTAGGAGGACCATTCTCCATCATGGTTGAAGGTAATGGTGTTATAAGAGGATTTGGAGTTAGTGTAGTAATAATGGTGATATATTCCTTGATATCATATGTATGAATATATTCTATAGGAATGATATGAGGTAATGACTCTATGATAACATGAGGTATCCAATTAAAAGATATGCTTTATCATATTTAAGAAGCAAAAACATGATTTTTTTATCATCCTCTTCTACCTAAAAGTTGTGTATAAGTAGATTTTATACAAATGTTGATTATTTTACCTTAGAGCTTCTATTTCATCTATCTAAATGTGAATTGCTTAGCAATTTGATCTTTTGGATCTAGTTTGGTGCCTACTAAAATAAATCACTTGTATCCTCTTATCTTTTAGTTTTACGATGTTTTAGAGTGGTTATACATGATGCTTCTAGATCTTAGACCTACTCACACTACTTGGAAATTATTTTTATTTTCTTTGTTTACTTTTGTGGAATGAGGTAGATAGGTTAGGTCACTAGTAATAAATAAAAAATTTCAATTTAAAAGGGTGATAGTGAAGCATTGTTGTAAACACTATAGAAAGTTAGAAAAGATAGTTGTAGTGCTTCATACTATGTCAAATCTTCTCTTTTATTTCATGATATTTATATATGAGATAACATACATCATAAAACATAGATTAAACTCTGATGGATGTGGCATTGGGTTGAGGTAACATTAAATTTAAAAATATATAAATAAAATGGAAAAACATGATTGGGGTGGTAGTAGGCATGTGTTGGCATTTGATTAGTGTTGGATGAGTGATTAACAGTAATGCCTCATTACATATAAGAAAGGAAATCAAATAAAAATGTTCCCCTACCTCCTCTTCAAGATTCCCATGGTAATCTTATCCCCCAGCCTCCTCTTATCAACAAGATAATCAAACATCTTCAAAATTATCCTCTTACATATTAAATTTCTAATATCGGCATAGGAGGCATCGCCCCTACCATCTTACAATGGGAAATTTATCCTACTCTTTATCTAAAAACATTTGGAAATATATATAAATATTGGGTCAAATTGAATACTTTTGCTGCTACCAAGCTCTTAACAAAAAATATCACAGGTGATGCTTTAGATTGGTATAATTAACTCCAATCCCATTCCATCACTAGTTTGGAAATTTTAGTTAATTATCTAGTCCAAGTGTTCCAAATTAGTGATATCCCTGAGAATACCTTGGCCCACTTTATCAATTTCAAGCAACTTGAAAATGAAATTGCCCAAGCTTTCATTAAATGATGGAAGACATTGTCCAACAAATGTGAACATAACATGGCTGATGATAACCTTTTCCATTTTTTTACCAATGCTCTCTTTCCCAAGTTATAATATCAGGTTTAGAATCTCTCCATGTACCTTGGATGAGGCTATTAACCAAGCTAAATTTCAATATTTCCTTATGCATCAATTCAAGCCATCCTAACCTTCTATAGGTACTTGTATATTACACAAGAACAAGAATTGTCATGCTACCAATGATGGTGCCATAGAATCTTATGATACCATTCACATTATTCAAGTTGTTCCTAACCAATATTTGGAGCCAACTCCCCCTTCTCAATAATTCACTAATCCTCATTTGTCTTTGTTATGTACCTAGGTATATGATATATTATTGTATATGGGTTGATGGAGATGCCAACATGTGGCACCCATCCCCCTTAGTATTTATATAGGTCTAATGTATTAGTAATAGAGTAACTTGTGGAATTAGTGCATTGGGTAATGGCTGACCTACATTGGGATTATGAGGTTACCCATCCATTATAGGTCTATATAAAGGAGATGATTATCATTTTAAAGATATCAAGTAAGCATTGGGTCTTCTATTGTAAGAGGATATTAGAGGATGTCTCCTCAAAGAGACATTGTGGAGTTATTCCTTATTAAAGGAGTATTATTGGTATTTCCCTACCTTAAGGGTATTCTACATATATTGAATATTTAGACATCTTGGTCCACCAATATCTATTGTGTTAAATTGATCTACATTTATTCTACATTATTTTTTAATATTATAAGTGTGGATCATAACAAGTGGTATTAGAGATTAAATTTGGGTAATTAGTGTGGGTGGTAAAACCCTAGTTTTGTGGAATCATTAATATATAAAACCCTAGAAGAAATAATAAGAAGGAGGAGGAGGAGGAGGAGGAAGCAGGAGGAGGAGGAAGAGGAAGAGGAAGTAGGAGGAGGAGGAGGAGGAGGAGGAGGGAAGAGGAAGAGGAAGAGGAGGAGGAGGAGGAAGAAGAAGAAGGAGGAGGAGGAGGAAGGAGGAGGAAGAGGAGGAGGATGAGGATGAGGAGGAGGAAGGAGGAGAAAGAGGAGGAGGAGGAGGAGGAGGAGGAAGGAGGAGGAAGGAAGAGGAGGAGGAAGGAGGAGGAGGAGGAGGAGGAGGAGGAGGAAGGAGGAGGAAGGAAGAGGAGGAGGAAGGAGGAGGAGGAGGAGGAGGAGGAGGAGGAGGAGGAGGAAGAGGAAGAGGAAGAGGAAGATGAAGAGGAAGATGAAGAGGAGGAGGAGGAGGAGGAAGAAGAAGAAGAAGAAGGAGGAGGAGGAGGAGGAGGAGGAGGAGGAGGAGGAAGAAGAAGAAGAAGTGGAGGAAGAAGAAGCAGGAGAAGGAGGAGGAGGAGGAAGAGGAAGAGGAAGCAAGAGGAGGAGGAGGAGGAGGAGGAGGAGGAGGAGGAAGAAGAAGAGGAAGAGGAAGAGGAAGAGTAAGAGGATGAGGAGGAGGAGGAGGGGGAGGGGGAGGGGGAGGAGGAAGAGGAGGAGGAGAAGGAGAAGCAGGAGGAGGAGGAGGAGGAGGAGGAGGAGGAGGAGGAGGAGGAGGAGGAAGGAGGAGGAGGAGGAGGAGGAGGAGGAGGAGGAGGAGGAGGAAGAGGAGGAGGAGGAGGAGGAGGAGGAAGATGAAGAGGAAGAAGATGAAGAGGAAGAAGAAGAAGAAGAAGAGGAAGAGGGAGAAGAAGAGGAAGAGGAAGAGGAAGAAGAAGAAGAAGAAGATGAAGAGGAAGAGGAGAAAGAGGAAGAGGAGAAAGAGGAAGAGAAAGAGGAAGAATAGGAAGAAGAAGAAGATGAATAGGAAGAGGAGAAAGAGGAAGAGGAAGAAAAATTACTACACTTTTGTCACTTTGAGTAAGTAAGTAACCTAGAGAACCCAAGTTGGCCTAGATATAAGTCCAAACAATTATTATTTTGAATTTATTGGAAAGATGGGCAAATGGGTTTTGTGATAATGAGCAAAGCAGACATTTTCTAACCTTTTAGAGAAATTTGAGTAAATTTTGGTAACAAAAGTGGTTATAGTGAAAACTACTAAAGTCTATGTCTTATTCAAAGGACTGAGTTTTGAAAAGGATAATTGACTCTCATTAGTGTAAAATTTTGGGGACACTAGTTGGCTTCAATTAGGGACATCTTTAATTATATTAGAAAGAATGAAACAAAGGTAAGATCCCAATATCTCTAGTCTTAAGTCTTGTCTATTGGGTATAGAGTCATGTAAAAATAAATCACAAAAAACCTTAAAACAAACAAATAGAAAAGAAAAAATAATTTTACAAAAGAAAAATTGAGGTTTTGTTTATAGACATATAGGTGTTACCCTACTACTTAGTTCTTGTAAAGTTTCAAGTGATACCCATTGTAAGGTAAAGACAGTTCAATTCCATCCTAATATGTTAGGATGAAGTTATCTTTTCTAGAAATTTTCTTTATTGTGAAAGGTCCTTTACACAGTGAATAAAATTTATCATGCATCCCTTTTGGTTCATTTTGCTTATCCCATAGAAGGACCAAGGAACCAGCTTTAAAGTTTATTTCTTGATCTTTTTTGTCAAAAATATTCTTTAATTTCATATAATAATTAGTTAAATGGTTATCAACTTGAGTATGGACTTCTTATAGTTCATACAAAATCATAATCCTCTTATCAAGTGAATCTTGATAAGTTGCATCTTCAATAGCTTTAGATAGTTGTAAAGAAGGTAACTCTATGGTGATTGGTATTTTAGCATCTATTTTATACAAAAAATAAATGGTGACATGCCAATGGCTTTATTTGGAGTAATTATGTTAGCCCATAATGCATCAAATAGCTTCTTATGCTAGGTACACTGGTTATTATTCACTAGCTTATGAATGATAGTCATCAAGTTATTGTTACTTGATTTAGCTTGGCCATTCCCCTAAGGATATTAATTTTAAAAGTGAACTACATCTATTCCATATAAATAATATAAATAAGTTAGTTTTTCTAAATAAAATTTAGTTGCATTATCTGTTACTATCTTGTGAAGAACATCAAACCTCACTATAATGTTTTCCTTGATAACATCACATACAACTTCAAAAGTGGCTTGCTTGATAGGAATGGCTTCTACCCACTTTCTAAAGTAATCAGTAGTGGTTAAGACATAACAATGGTTAACACTTGAAGAGGGATTCAACATGCCAATAAAATCTATGACCCATTGGTGGAATGGTTCATTGATTATGACTAGTTTTAAAGGAAATGCTGGTAACTTTAGACATCCCATAAAATGTTGACATTCTTGACATTTAGAAACCCAATCTAAAATATTATAGAAAAAAGTGGGCTAATAATACCTTTCTCATAAGATTTTATGTGTTGTAACTTGTGTTAAAAAGTGACCTCCACATGATTTATCATGAAACTATTACAGTAGTATTTTTTGTTGTTCTTTGTCCACACAAGATAGGAAGGTACCATTAATTCTTGTTTTGTACAAACCATTGTCTCAAAGGATAAAATCCTTTGACTTCATCTTGACATTATGTTTTTTCTTATGTGTATGATGATTTGGACATTCTCCAGAAGTTAGGAATAACTCAATTTTACTATACCATTTGTCAACAAGATCAACAAAAAGAACCATGGGTGGATTTTTTTTATTTGGCTTGAAGCAAAGATACCATCAAATCTATGTAATCTAGGTTAATTTCTATCATTAATTAGCACAAACATCTTCCTCTCACTATATTTATTGGTTTTGATGTCAAGATTAAACTCTTGAACCTTAGCTACCTAGATGCCTCTTATAAATCCCAACTATTACTATGTTATAATAGATTTAACTATAGTGTCAAGTACATATACTTTATTATGTGAAGATAATATATAGTACCTAAAGGATTTTCATGCTTTGAATTAAAAAAATACATATTTTTCCATTTGTGTATACTTTAATTCATAACTTTTAAATGGCTATCTCATGAAAGTTATGGGAGATTCAATATATTCATCATTCTTTTGTAGAAGCATGGTTGACATGGTATGTTTAGAAGAATAACAATTGAGAATGATTTTCTTACCAAAATTTGGATAAAATTGCACTATAGATTGAGTTATGGCTACTTTACTCTTTTCAAATGTCATCTTACCTTCAACATTCCACTTGAATTCTTGCTTCTTCTTAATCGTGTCAGAAATGTGGTGAGTTAACTCCACAAAAATTAGGAATGAACCTTCTGAAGAAGTTAACCTTACCAAAGAATGAATGTACCCCCTTCTTAGATGTAGGAATATATATACTTTGAATATCTTCCACCCTTTATAAATAAATTTTCATTCTTTCTTTAAGATGATGTGACCAAGAAGTTTCCTTTCAATCATGCCAAATATTTATTTCTTTGGATTCAAATAAATCCCATGTTTCCTACACTAGATGAGAACATCTTATAAATAAGCTAAATTATTCCCTCTTTTCTTAGTGAAGAATTTTAAGTCATCAAGATATACAACTATACTCTTTTTATTTAGATGTGCAAATGTCAGATCCATCACTCGTTAAAAAGTTGTTCTAGTATTAACAAGCCCAAAGGGCATTTTTGATAGGCAAAAGTCCCCCATGGTGTTGTGAAAGCCATCTTGTATTGATATTATTCTACCACTTTTATTTGATTATATCATAAAATCCATCTAACATGGACAACATTTTTAAGCCTA
The DNA here is from genome assembly GCA_037957365.1 of Torreya grandis. Classification (NCBI taxonomy): domain Eukaryota; kingdom Viridiplantae; phylum Streptophyta; class Pinopsida; order Cupressales; family Taxaceae; genus Torreya; species Torreya grandis. The sequence goes on along the minus strand of JARHVA010005045.1, from coordinate 333,848 downwards.
TAACTACTAGTAAGGTATGATCCATAATTGGAAACAAATAGTTATCTTTCAAATAAGATTGATTAAGATTATGGAAATAAACACATAAACACATTTCTCCATTCTTCTTTCTTAGTGGGACAATGTTAGATAACCATGCTGAATGATGAATGGGATAAATTATCTTAGCATCAAGTATCTTCTATATTTCATCAAAGATAGTATGTGTGATTGTTAGGTTATGATGGTAAATATTTTACTTGAAAGGTTTTTCCTCTAGCTAAAGTGGAATTTAATGGTGTACCTATTTTGAATAAAAAGTCTTGAAGTCTTTGTACGACCAAGAAAACACAACAATATATTTCCTAAGAATTTTAATGAATTCTTATTTTTTCTCTTGGGAGCAACATTTTCCAATGTTAACTATCTTGGGATTTTATTTAGTACCCAAACTAACTTTATGTACTTCTAGAGAAGAACTCTCACCATACTCTTTATTTTTATTTATAAACTGATCATACTAATCAAAAATTTCTTCTAAAGAAACTAACCCTTTGGGTATTTTATTTCCCTTAAATTAAATCACATATTTATTATCATCATGTGTAGGGTTATTATTACTTGTTGTTGTCTAGCATGGAAGTGAACTACTTCCTTCAAAATATAGTTCAAAATTATCTTATTTTTTAAGGAAATCAGTTATCTATTTATCATCATTAAATACCTACCACTAATTAACATTATTTAGAACACTTGGATAGAAAACCATCTCTACTCTATAGTCACCTTCTTGAAAAAGTATAGGTTACTAACTTATCATGAGTAGAGATGTAGTAACCACAAGAGAATCAAATCTAGAGTTATTATCATAAATAATGAAATTGATTGAAAAGGCTAAAAAAGCAAGTGTTTCACTCATTCATCATGGTAATTCCTTATCTTATCCTTCTTTACTTGGGATTGGCCACAAATTTGAATTACAATCAACTCTACATCTCCTTGTGATTTTAAAAGTCTCACTCCTTTTTATTTTGTTTAATCTAATCTTATAAAAATTACTTCATACTCTACTATGTTATTAGTATTTTAAAACATTAGTTTATAAGAATAAGACTATACATTACCATAAGGTGATATCAATATGACCTCAACACCTAAACCAAAAGAACTACAACTGTCATCAAATTCCATCATCTATATTTTCTCTTCTTCTTCTTTTATTTCTAGTTCTTGTATGTCCTTGATAAATTCAAGGTAATAGAATCCATGATCTTATTATTAAAAAAATAATATATGATCTTAGATCATCTGACTTGGAAAATGTATACTTTGATTTCTTCTCAAGTTCAAGTTTCTAAATTACACCTTTGATTGGAATATGAACACAAGACCAATCCATCTTGACTTCTCCTCCTAGTTCTTTGTCAAAGTTTTTAATCAATAACATTATATAGGAAATAGGAATATCTACTACTATAATTGTCATTTTGAGCCTCTTATTTGGAAAATATACTAGAATATCTTGAGCATCTTTATTTTTTCCAATCAAGGGAACTTATCTTTTCATTGAGTAACATATCCCTATTGACTTATTTAAACTGATGCCAAGGGAATCAAATACTTTAGATAACATAACATTATCAGAAGCTTTAGAATCTAGGATACAATTACTCAACTTGAACCCATTGATTAAGAGAGATACATAGAATGGTTCTCTTCTTTTAGATGTGGAGACACATGTGGGAGAGGTAGTTTTAGCATTGTTTTGGAAAGAGACCTATTTGGGAGTAGGCAAGATACAGTTTGAAAACATTTAGTTTTATTTTTTGATCCTTTAATTTCAACATACTTAGCTAGTATATTTAGTTGATCTATATATGACCTCACGTATTCAACTTCTGAAATTTGAATCTTAGTTTTCTTGACATGGTCAATAATGTAAAAAGAAGGGATGGACATAGACAAAGTAGGATTAGATTTAGAAGTATGATTTAATAGCTTATAATGTTGAGAAGAAGAGGTTGCATATTTATCTTTTATACCAAGGGAATTGGGTAAAGGACTACCTCTTTTGATAATGCTAACATATGACCTAGAGTCTTCTTTCTCTTTTCCTTGTTCCTTGGAAGATTTTTCACCAACTTGTTGAATTTGTGATCTTGTAAATATTGTAAAAGAGCGACTATGATCATGTTTAATAATTTCTTCATAATCACTTTCTGATTGATATTCAAGGTATCCTATATTAGAGTCACCAATAGGATCTACAAAATCATCCTTGTCTAAAAATATCTAATCAAAATGAGCAGCTATATGGGTCTTCTTCATTCATTTAAATTTTTTTTTTTTAGAACATCCTCAATTACCAATATTTATGGAGTTCTAACAATATTATTTTGGTTCTGATTATTAAAATTTCATGTAGGTGTATTCCTAATAAGGGCAGAATGAGTACCTTGAGGTAATTTACCTTTTAACTTGTAGCAAGTCATTATCCAATTTTTACAACATGGGATCAGTAGTGGTTTAAAATATAGTCTAATTAAAAATGTCAACCTTAGAAGTTGTTTTCTTAATATTTATAGAAATACTAAGGTCATATTCAATCTCTATAGCGATATTTTGAGCTATTGTTAAATCAATAATATGTGCTCTATGTAGTTGATAGCTAACCTATGGTAATTGAGCATTGATGAAAAAGTATTTCTGATTATCAATAGTGGGTTGAATAGCTTGAGGTATTTTGTAGTGTAGTTTTTTAAATTTAGTAATGAAATCGTACATGTCTTCATGTGGTTCTTTTTTAAGCTGAGTCAATTGGGTGAGAAATATATTTGAGTCTTTAGTAGCTTTAAACCTTTTTTCAAATTGTTCACACATAGTGGACCAATTGGTTATGGTTCCAATATCCAAATATTATAACCATTATGAATCTAAATCATGTAATTTTTCAATGAAGAGTCTGATTGATACATCTTCATGATCAATGCCAATCACTCCATAGGTTACAAAGAAAGCAAATAAGTACTCATTTAGACTTTTTTTTCAATCCCCTATGAACTTAATAAAATTATTTTTTAACCCCTTAGGCAAGTCATGGAGAGGATTTAAATTCAATTGGTCAATTAATACCCCCAAAGGGATAGGAAGTTGTGCCATTATTCTAAGAATAAGGAATTGAAAATTAATAGGTTGGATTATTCCTAAAAAATTATGTTGTAGCTAATTCATAGGAGTTTATATTTATCTGATAGGTGAAATACTTTCTCTTCTTATTCTAGTTTAGGGAGAAAAGATAATATTAAACTATTCTTTCATTTGAAAGAAGTCATTAGTTTAGCCTTGAGCTCTTCTTGCCCTAATGAAAGGTTGATTTTTTAGATTGATATGCTTATGCTTATCAAAGGATTCATTTAATTTTAGATAATTGACCACTAGTCTACATCTATCTTACCCTTGTGTGGATAATATATTTTTTTATGGTTAAGGAACTGGCACCGAATGTGCTTAGATTATTTTTTTGAAAACTTCACAACATGAACAAGTTTGTGTTCCCCAGTAGAGTTACTAAAAACTACTGGCTAGATATTTTGTAAGCTAACAAAAGATACTTAGTCAATCATGGGATTAAATCCCCTTTATTTAATCATGAATCTCCCACATGCTTATGTTTATCTAGTCTAACTATTCACAGTTTCAATTTTTTAACATTTACATAAATTATGCAGAGGATATACACAAGTTATCTTACTTTTGGGTATTAATATAATCACAAAGTTTATGAATCATAATAGATAATTTTTTTAGCAAGTAATCAGCTTATTTAGAGATAATGCAAAGAAGTTATAAGAAAGTGGAGAATAAATAAAACTAGAATCTATGAAAAAGAAAGAAATTTTACTTCACAAGAAGTTTTTACAGAGCTTATTGTATCCATACAAATAGATAAACATACAAGATGTGATAACTATTTTATCAAATGATTAATAAAAATTTGAATTCATATTCAGACTTAATGATAACACAAAGTTTACTATTTAAATCTTCACAAAATACATTGCAAGATCTCCCTAGATGCAAAGTTCCTCAGAAACAAACTTTCTTCTTATTCACATTGAACAAATTCATACAAAAACATTAAAAAAATCTAAACACAAAATTTCAAATTACTTAGTCTTATTTGTATAATAGTTATAAATTATTTTTCAAATTTACCATCCTACTTTACATAGGTCTTCTCCCATATTTATACTACTTTTAGATATCAAATACAATTAGGAGACAAATCCTTGAATTCCCCATGTGTTGTGTTAAATTTTGAAAACCATTGGGAGGCATCTTGTTTGAATTTTTCATCTATGGTGTGCAATGGTTGATGACATGTAGAACTTATTAGTTCTATAATTTGGATCAAATATAACTTCTTTACATGTTGTGCTCAGCTCGCTTAAGTAATCTATTTTTACAAAATGATTTCAAGTAATGACATCTAGCCAAGTTACTTGACTCTTTCAATTTATAAATAAAATTTATTTTATAATTAATTTCTCTTAATGACATTATTTAGAAAATATCTACTTTAAAAAAAATTACTTTAAATATATTTCTCAAGTTATTTGAATAAAATAGAATAAGTTGAGAATAAAAGTAATAGTAATCACCCTAATTCATGAAATTATTTTATACACTTTTCCTTGTAGTTCATGTGTTGTGACAACATAAACTAAATGGATACCTCATCTAACTTAGAAACTGATTGAATTTCTATTTCAAATCTTAGTAGCTTATTTTCTAGATTCTTACAAAAACCTTTCACCTTCTCAAGATTTAGTTCCAACCTTTTGACTTATTGATGACTTTTAATTAACTCCTTCATTGACTTTGCTATGAATGGAGTCGTGGCATCTTTAATTAATTACTTGAATTCTTGATGTAATTGTTCATGTGTTCTTAGTGTTTCTTCAGACTAAACATTCATGAGATAAAATATATAATCCTCTAGATCCATTTTCACATTGTGAGCATCTTCTTCTAGAGTCTTCATTTCTTCAAGCATTGCTCCAAAAATGCCCATGAAAAAATATATCATGTGTTTTTATTGTTTTAATTTTATTATTGATCCCTCTAAAACAATATTTTTTTGAATCAAAATCTTTTCACTTAAATCATTTATTTATCTAAGGTTGTCATGTTATAATTCAGATATTCCACTTTCATTTTCAATCTTCTTCATCATTGTTTTGTAGTTGTGTTAATTTATTCTATGTCAACTAAATTATGTGGGATCTCAAGAAACCATTTCTATGTAGTTAGTATAATTTTATCTATCCATTCATCAACTACTTTGGCCTTATCACCAGTTTATTATAATAAAAGTTATTATTTGATGATCAACTATATCTCTTGAAAGTAATGATTGATGGGGAGTAGATCTTTTACCACTTTGGCAATTATTTCACATAGCTTAGAAATTTGTTCATTTAGTTTGGCTTTATTAACCATTTCTTCATCAAGCTTCTAAAAAAGAGTATTGATAATATTCTATGTTTCTTTATTCAAACCCTCTATAATGACTTACTCTAGGGATACCTTTGTAATTTCTAAGTTTCCCTCAGTGATTTCCCTCTTTTGCTTACCCTATACAGGAACTAATATTTCTACAAATTTTTGACCTAAATGCTTAATTATCAGATTTGAAGTCACTCTAGCACTCTTTGGATTTTTATACTTATGATCAAAAAAAATATTAATTGCATGTCTATCTCATCTAAATTTATTTCTTCTTTTAACTCAGGAGTTGTTTGTATCTCCAACCATGCAGAGAAATTTGTACTAGTAGAAGTAGCTAAATGTATCATCATTTTTTATTGATTATCTCCCACCTCTGTCTCTTGATCATTTATTGTTGATTAGAAGTAGTTTAATGTAATTCCACTAGATTTATACATAATTTAATGAGAATCCATTTATCACTAGGGTACCTTGTCAATTTTACTGGTGTCCCTATGAAACCACCAACTTTAATGTATGTGAAATTTAAGAATTGAATAAAAATACATCCAAAATGGGAAACTACCTCCTAAGTTACATTAGATACTCTCTTTTCCTTCAAAACAACATTCAATTTACAAATTAATTCATAGAAGAATGCATTATTTACCCTTTTATAGTGTTTGAAGTATTCAAAAAAATTGATTGAGGGTAGTGTTCATAGATAAGATCTATTACCATCAACCCTTTTGTAGTTAGCCTAAAAAAGACTTCATTAAATGCTATAGCATATACTAAATATGAATTAATTTTAAAATCAATGGTTTTAAATAAATTACTTAATTAGTGATCAATGTTGTCACTTATCATTCTTGACCATTCAATCTTAGCAAAAATCCTATTGACATCAATAACCCCTATGTAGGCATATATCCAAGTGGAAAAGTTATTGGATAACTACATGATGTCATTAGCTTCTTGGACCAACTTATACATCACTAATTCCCTTTGAAACCTTGAAGGCTATTTTGGTTTTTTTAGATAAGTACAATTCATTATCTTGATATAATTTGTTGTTTTATTCTTCTAGAGATCTTCAACTTTTGTCATTGATAAGTCTAGCACTTTAGATCTTGATGGGATATTTAAATAATATTCAAAATATTAAACATATAATTTGATCACCACATTTATTTTATTATATTTTACTATTATGATGATATAATAATAGTACTTGGCACATTCTAGAATAAATTTAGGCAGTTGTGTAGAGCTTGGGAAAGCTATAGCTTGCAAGATTTCACTATTTTCCATTGCTATCATGAATGGTGTTTTGATTTTTGCTTTATATATTTTAAATAACTCAATTATGGAAACATATTCAATGTTAGTGTCATTTATTTCTAACACTTTGGATGTAATGCAAGACTCAAAGGGATATCCATGTTATTCATACTTTATCCCTGCTTCTTTTTTGTCTTCCCAACTCTCTTTGCTTTAGTCTTTATTTTCCTACTTTGACCTAAAACTTTTTCAAGTGAAAGCTTAGAAAATTATTTAATTAGAGTTACTTCTTCTTCTATTCATAACATTTTTTATGACTAACAATAGAAAGACTTGGTAAATTCTCTTGAAAACTCAATAATTATTCCTATTGATTTTATAAAAGGTTGAGTAACTAAGTTAAGTTGTTATCTTATGTAACAATACTAAGAAATATTTAGGTATTAGGAGCTTAAAGTGGTAGTAAACCTTGAAAAATACAAGGAACTCATTCTCAGTAACATGGTGTTTCAATACCAAGAAGGTCTAGGTATTTATCAAGTATTCAAGGTTGAAGACTCCAAGTGAGTAATAAGTATTTACAACTCCAACTTTATTTGGGCAAGTTACTAGAGTTGGAAAATTTGATGAAGCAGAAGAAATAGATAGTCAAAAATCTATGTAAGCAATTATTAATTGAAAATCTAAGTAGGCAATGCCCTTATGTAACATGAGACCAATTATTCTAGTTTAGGATTTTGAGTAAGTAGCAAGTCATGAAGAGTCTAGGTAGATAATCTAGGTCAATTTATAGGTATTTATAAAAATATTTTATCTTTTGAGATTTTGTTTGGGATTTTCATATGAAAATTATTTATGAATAACTTATAAGGTTTTAACAACACCATGCATGCAAAAAATACATTTACAATTGCAAGCAAAACAATAAATGATAGAAAATTTTCAAAATGATCCATGGAATTTACCAGAGAAAAACAAGATATACAACCAAAATGGTATCATGAAACTAAAGGGGAATTAAACTAAATACCCTGAATATAAATGGGTTGTGAATATTTTGAGCCAAAATTAATCCATAAGCTTAAATGATGTCACTCGAGATTTGTAGGGGCAACAACTAGGCTAAAAAATTTAAAATCTAGGTGGGAAATGAGGTGGACTTTTTAATATTTATATTAACCTATGAATTAATGATAACTAAGTTACATGTGTGAGAGTATCCATGTAAGTGTTTTGTTGACTGTCAAGTTTCATGAATTACTTCACTTAATTTGATCTATGAAGTCAAGTAACTCTATAACCCTAATTTGGTTTAAGCTTATGAAGACTTTGGGATCATAAACATTTGTTGATTTTAATTATGATTTAAGTAAGTGAAGTAATGTTAATTCAAAACCTCATATTGTTATAATTAATGTTTTATGGATTTATAAATCAACTTTACTCAAATAAGTAAAGTTATTTCATAATTTTTATTTAATCTAGATGGGTTAACTTGGGTTTGCGATGACAACTTACAACACTTTTGTCACTTTGAATAAGTAAATTAACCTAGAGAACTTGAGTTGGCCTAGAGATTAGTCTAAACACTTAGTTTTTTGAAGTTTTTGGAAAGATGGATAAATGGGATTTATGATAATGACCTAGGCAAATATTTTCTAACGTTATAGAGAAATTTGAAGTAAATTTGGTAATGAAAGTAGTTATATTGAAAACTACTAATTTCTAAGTTTTATTTAGGGGACTAAGTTTTGACAAGGATAAATGAATCTCATAAGACAAAAGACAAAAATATCAATAGAGGTAACCCAAAATTTTGAAGTGTGAAATTTTGGGGACATGAATGCTTTGAAAGGAGACATGCTAATAGACATATGATAAGTAGTGTTGTAATAGTGTTCCCCTAATTGAAACCACTTAATCCATGGTTTCTATTTTTTGGAAACATATTTATGTAAATACCCCTCCACCCACTTATTAAAAATATTTATTTTCCCATCATTTTAAGGGTGGTAACTAATTTTAAGATTTAATTATGTACTTTTCAATATAAATATTTCCCTCCAAAACATACTAATAAACCATCTATCCTGATCATTGACAATGTTCCTAGGTAGACCATGTAATCTAAAAATCTCTCTAAAAAATAACTCAACCAACTACACCCTTGAAAACTTAGTAGAGATAAAAAATAAATAAACATACTTTTTTAAATTGTAAATCACCATAAAGATATGGTCTCTACCCTAAACCCATGGAAGACCAGTGATGAAGTCCATGGGAATAATTTCCCACTTCTGTTTGGGAATGGGTAATGGTTGTAGTAACCCTGCTAGAAATGTACACTCTAAATTGTTTTACTAGAAAATCATACACTCCTTCACATGATGAAAAACATCATATTTATGACCATTCCAACTAGAGATATCTATAATATTTTGTAGGTATTAAAATATCCTAGATGTCTTACAAAAAGAGTATCATGGATTGTTTTGAAAATATTTTCCTTCAGTTTTTATTCTAACCCTAAATAGATTTAGTCCTTATAATAAATAATGTCTTTAATTAACTTATATAAATATTCCTAAATATTACCATCCATGACCTTGCAATACAAAGTGTTCTTTGAGTACTCAACTAGAAGGTGAGATTTGTAATCTACAAAAATCTAAGACAAGGCACATAAAGTAGGCCTTATGGACATGGCATATGCTACTACATTTTTCTTCCCCTTGACATAATAAATATAGAATTCATATCCTAGTAATTATTTAACCACTTATATTGTCTCTCATTGAAATCATTCTACCCAATGAAATACGTAAGGCTATTGTGATCCATTCTCACCATAAATTTTCATGCCACAAGATGTTGTTTGAATTTGGATACAGTGTGCATTATATAAAACATATCTTTGTCATAAGTAGAATAATGTATCTCAACCACCCTATGTTTATTATTATTATAGGATATGGGATGTTTATTATTCATAATCATTTCTCTAATTCCATATCCTAAGGCATCACACTCAAGGATGAAGGGTTAGGAGAAGTCTAGATGTGCCAATAATGAAGAAGTGCTCATGACCTCTTTGAGGAAATAAAACACCTATTGAGATAATTATGACCAACTAAAATCCTCCTTATTTATAAAATATGTAATAATTGTGTTAATTTATGAGAATGCCTTCACAAATCTCCTATAATAATTGCACAACCTAAAGAATTCTCTCAAATGTGTGATAGTCTTTGTTAGAGGACAATCAATGATATCTTGGATCTTTTCTTAATCCACCTTAACCCCTCTATCTCCAATAACATGTCTAAAATAAAATACTTATGCCATAATAAATTCACATTTAGACATATTAGCAAACAAGGATTATACCTTGATAATACCCAATACCCCATTAATGTGTTAAATGTGGTGCTACCAAGTTTTGTTATAGATTAGAATATCATCGAAGAATACCAATACAGATTTTCACAACTACCTATTGAATATGTGTTTTATACATGAATAGAAAGTGGAAGGATTTTTGTTCAACCCAAAAATCATGACCAAAAATTCATAGTGCCCATAATGACATTGAAAATCTATCTTATGTGTGTCTTCTTCCCTCACTCCGATCTAGTGATACCCCTAATGGATATAAAATTTAGATAAATAAGTTTCCCATAAATATCATCTATGAGGTCAAAAATTCTAGGAATAGGGTATCATTTCTTGATATTCTTCTTATTGAGTGCTTGGTAATTTATACACATCCTCATTATCATGTCCTCTTCTTAACTAGAACTACTGATAAATCAAAGGGACTCTAGTTGGGCCTAATATGCCCCATATCTAAAAAATCTTTGATGTCCTTCTCTATATCCTCCTTATGTATCCTTAGATGATGGTATGGAATGATAATCACTAGATTTTCTCCCTCCTTTAACTCAATCTCATTTTGAAATCCTCTCTTCAAAGGTCTACTTGGAGGAATGTCACTAAAAATCATGTTTCACTTGTCTAGATAGATAAGATGTCTACATGAAATGTTTTTTCTTACTTCAAGCTATCCTTATAAGAAATAAAATGTTGGGTTTTCTAAGCCATATCACCATGTATGAATACATTATTTATCCTCCTATTTATCAAAATCCTAGGTGAACCATTTATCATACCTCTTAGGATCACTTTCTTTCCATCCACTCTGAATTTCAATTCCATTGTTTAAAAATTCTACAAGTACTTCCCCAATTAATGTAACCATTGGACCCTCAAAACCACATTCATATTCCTAAATCCTTTTGTAGCATTGGATTAAAAAAAATTTTAGTCAAACATTAGTCATGTAAACAAAAAGAATGCATATATAACTTGATAAACTAGTCCAACCTATTCTATAGGGTTTCTTAATAATAATGAAGGACAAATGAAAGAAAGCAACTAGCTTTTACCATCCCAAGTGATTTCACCATCCAAGAGTTTCTAAAATCATGTATTACCCATTGATTTAGTGTTCTTGTCTTTGTCAACAATGGATGCCAATCTCCTCCATCATCTCAAGACCACTATGCATAAACTAGGCTTAAGATAAGAAATATATATTCTATACCTGTCAAATGAAGCATGCAAATAAAACATAATGATCAACATAAATAATGGTTTTTGAGATAATTCTACATTATAAGTTTATAACATTTTAGCTTAAAAAATATGTTATATGCCATTTTATTTATAAAATTTACAAATGGGCTAAGATCAATTTTGACTATCCATCTCAAGATTGATATGTGTGACCATAAATTAATCTAATATTTTCAATTAAATCCTTAAATGTCCTCATAATTATTTGGGAAGAAGGGGAATTAATTAGGCATGGGTGTCTATAAACCTAATTTTTTTGCATTTATGGCTTTAGGATGCCACCCCATAGAACATGTCACTAGGTGATGCACATATTGAGAATAAATTTCCAATAATGAAATAATAAATAATCTACATGGAAAATCCACTTAATATTTTTATTTAAAATAATTATTTTAAATAATATTAATAAATTTTAGTGAAATTCTTTGTAAATTGGTGCTCACTTAATCAAGATGGTCAAAAATTCATATTACTAATTTTTAATTTGACTTAGGAGGAATTATAAGTCAATTTTAGATGTGTATAGACTGTATTCCCTTTTAGGATGTTAAAGACAAAAAATAATAAAGATACGTGATGTGTTCTAGTGATTTAGAAGAAAAGCATAATCTAGAGCATAAAAAGGTAAAATCATCATTTTGACTTCAAATTAATTCATCAAAGATAAGAATAACATAAAATTCATTGCCCCATTTATGGATACATTAGCCTATATAGACACTTGTATATGACAAGCTCAAACCATTTAGCATATTTTTAGTGATTTTGGCCTAAATTGTGTATTTGAGTAAAATTCAATTATTATTGATAGTTTTAAGACAAATGGTGTTAGGAATTGGATGTATACATTTTTACCTTATTTGAGAAGGCATAGCAAGGCATTTAGGTGAAGCAATGTATTTTCAAAGAAAAGAGTTATCAAGAAGGAAATAGAAATGACCCATGATTCACCATCGAGAGGACACACTAAATGAAAGAGAAGGATGGAATTTCAAAAAGAGCGGAGTAGTGAGATCTTAAAATGTGGAATAGATCACATCTATACAAGCTAATGCTTTCATACATGGTTATCATTAATGATCAAAATATAATTAAAGGTGTAATGGGCCCCAAGATGAGGGGAATTGGAAGGATTCAATCCAAACATATAAGTGATACACTTTAAACTCACCCAATTTGAGAGCACAAGATCCATGCTTATGTCATTAATCAATCCTAAGACCATTTGCACACTAAAACATTTCCATCATGGGAAGTAGTGTGGAAAGATTAGAATTAGAGGAAAATGAGAATGTGGTCTCCAAAAGATGATAATAAGAAGTGCCCCAGTATGGTGGTTTTGATCATGAGAAGATAGTGTTCCCCAACATGGATAATTTTCATCATTGATAAATAATAAATAATGGTTGGCCCTTGTAGGGATGGTTTATATTTGTTAATAAATTTGAATGTTGTGCTTCATCATGGGTAAATTCATAACTAATTAGCTCAAGGATATAACCTATTTCATAGATTAAAGTGAGTGGGTGAAAATGTAGATGTGATGTTATAATGGTTGTAAAACCACAAAAACCTAGTATACAAGGATGCATAAAGTGACGAAAGAGATTAAAATAATAATGAAGATGTCTAAGATGACCCGAGATACATCATATATCCAAGTATTACCTATATAGTCCAAATGGACCTCAAGCCAATTTAGTTCACCAAAAATTGGGAGAGAATGTAATGAATGATGATGAAAATTGACCAAAGAGTTGATTAGACTCATGATATATGTAATGAGATTCATTCCTAAGCTTAGAGTTAGGTGATAAACCTATTAAGCCTAGTTAATGCATAATGATCTTCAGATCTATTTATTAGAATTATATTGATGTTAATAATTGAATCTAGTGCACAAATTACTTGTTATATAAAAATAAATTAGGCATCATAAGTATAAATATCTCATAATGACATGTCATTTTAGTTATGTAGATCTAGTTCACATGTGAATACCTATAACTAAATATAATGGTAAAAATTGACCAAAAATAGAGTTACAACTATTTAAAATTAAACAAAAATTAAAGATATAGAAAAAGATAAACATAAATGAACCTAACATAAAATCAAGATATAAACAATCAAGATTCAAGAAGCAACAGGAATGTTTTAAAACAAAATAATAACAAATTAATAACATTAGATCAAGATATAAAGAATCAAGATTCATGTGGACTATCAAGATGTTCTTGAAAACAAAAGAGAATAGCAAAAATCAAATAGGGAAACATAAGACCAAGGTGATACAAGAAGCAATAAAATAAGAAAAGGAGAAGAAATAAATGAAGAGGTAAGAAATCATAATAAAACACCAAGGAAAAATAGTAAAATGCCAATAAGACTCAAATAAACACACATAAATGAAAACCAAGTTAGTGTTATTTTAAAAATAGTTGTTCATGCATGTGTAGTAGAGGCATTGCTTTCTACTACAGTGTAACAAGAATAAGGACACAAATTTATTACCTAATTAAAGAGGAATAATGTAGAATAAATGGGGGAAGAGAAGAAAAATAAGGGGTTATATGAGCTAACTCCAAATGTACAAGACAAGTGGGCACTACCTACATAGTTCTATGGATGCATATACCAATAAGAACATCAGAACAAATGTAGTTCTCCAAAAAAGTGGGATAGAAGGCATGATTATGATCAAAAACATATGATTAATTTTGTAGAATAAAAGGTAAGACTTAAAAAATTTGATTACTCTTGGAAAATGGCAAGTTGGTGGGACAAGATGACTTGCAAAATGACAAGCCATCGGGACCTAATTTGATTTCAAAATAATAAGAGCGTGAGATAATTTGACTTGCATAGCAAAAATTTAGTGGGATAAAATGTTTTTAAAATGGAAATAGCATGAGGATTAGAATGTACAAAAGCTAATAAAATGTTTTTATTATTTTTTAGATCATTTTCTAATGTTTTTGGTATTTTTGGGATAAAATATGTACAAATGGGGAACCAACTAGTCAAGGAGATGCTCATCTAAGAGTAAAATCTCCAATAAATATCTAGGCCAACTGCAATGACACATGCTAAAAAATTAGTGAGAGTGAGGGTCCTAAAAGATAATAACATTCACCAAAGATTATAAAATCTAATATAAAACAGATTATAGTGAAAAATCAATATTAAGAAACATGCATCAGAAAAAGATCCTAAGCTAAAAAAAGTGTTCTTGTTCACTTATCTGTAGAAGAAGCTTTAAAATACTATTTTGGCTGAACTAATTTATATAACTAGCATTAAAGGTGTTCATAATGTTGATGAGACATAATCAATATCATAATTTTTCATGGGGACAAAAGTGTTTAGGTTAAAATAAGTCCAAGACATAACAAAGAATATGGTTCTTAAAAGAATTGTCTAAATAATAAGGTCCAACAAATGGATGGTCTAGGGTGAGATAAAAAAATGAGGTTCTTAAGGAGAATGTTCCAAAAAATATGTTTCTCAAAGAGAATGTCATAAGATAGGATAAAAGGTGTTCAGGGTACCAACGGTCCAAAATATTTCACTATCTAGTGTTGTGAAAGTAATAGGGCTCATGCTAGAGCAGTCCAAGGTAGTATAAAATGGTAGGATAAAATTACTTTAGCATAAGTTGTCCCCAAGTAAGGGGTATTATAGACAATGGTTCAAAGTTATTCATGTGTAAAACCTTATAAGTTTCATGATGTTCATGGGCTCTGGAAGTTTACCATTTATAGTGGCCAGTCGATGTGTTTCTAATCCATATTTCACTTTGATAATAAATGGTCCCAACCAATTAGGTTAAAACTTATCTTTTTTCTTGAATTTATCATTTTTTTAATCTTGGTTTTGTTTCAAAACCAAATCATCAATGTCAAACTCAAAAGGGATAATGAACTTGTTGTATCTTCTCCATAATCTGCTCTAATATGCCAACAATTTTTATAGGGCAACTAAATTCTTACCATCAAGAAATTCTAGTTCTGAGACTCTAAAGTCTTCTTCATCTTAAATATTCTCTAGAGATACTTAAAATGATTATATATTTTTCTCAATTGGGATAATATATTTTATGCCATAGACAAGGTAGTATGGAGTGGCTCGTATTAGGTTTTGATGATTGGTTCTAGAAGCCTAGAGGGGCAAGAAATATTTTTAAGTGCTAATTACAGCTAGTATCATTGATAATGTTCTTTAAAATGGCTACAATGGTCTTGTTTGATGCCTCAACTTATCCATTACCTTGAGGGTTATATGGTGTGAATTTTTTGTGCTTGATCTTGAATTTTGCACAAAGGTCTTTCACATTTCTATTTACAAAGGATCCACCATTATCTAATATAAGGTGAGTTAGGATGCCATATTGACAGATGATATGGTAATGGATGAATTTGGCCATCTACTTCTTGGTGACATAAGTGAGAGGAATGGACTCAATCCACTTATTAAATTAATTAATGGTATTCATAATGTGTTTATGGCCATCTAAAGATGTTGGGTTTATTTTCTTGATTAGATCAAGGCCCCAAGTAGAGAATGACCATGGTGTTATGATTAGTTATAGTGATAAATAAGGTGCATGTATCAAATTTCCATGTTACTAATATATAACACACTTCCTTACATAATTGTAAGCATCAGTTTCCATTTTTTGCCAATAATAGCCTATTTTGAGGATCTTCTTTGCTAAGACTACAATGTTAGTGTGGGCGTCACACATTCCTTCATGAACCTCCCGCAATGCTAGCTTGGATTATCTCAAAGATAAACAATGAAGAAGCATTCCATCATAACCTTTCTAATAAAGCATATTTCCAAGGAGGGCATAAAAAGATAAATGATGAAGTGTTTACATCTATTATTGGATAGGTTAGCTAGGAAAACATGATCATGGAAGTAGTATAAAATTCTTAGAACTATGGTAATTTAGGTGGGGGATTGGGACCCGGAGTGGTGCATACCCTTTTTTTATTTCTTATAATATGTACAAGATGAAGAAGTATCTCAATCAAGAACTGATAATCTTTAACTCCACCATTAATATATATCATAGATCCAATTGTCACCATTACATCCACTAATCTGTTATTGGCCCTTAAAACTTATTCAAACTATAAAGATTTAAAATGACATTTGAGATTATCAACACTTTTTTTGTAAGGAATAAGCTTATTGTCTCTTGTTTGATAATAATTAGTGGTTTGATTGATGATCAATTGTTAATCATCATAGAATTTTAGGTGTTGAATGTCCCATTAAATGACAAGGTGAAGCCCTATAATTAATACCTCATACTCAACCATATTGTTTGTAAAATGAAATTATATATGAAATGCTTTGGGAATCATATCCCCTAGGGTGTAATCAATAATATGCCAGCTCTAGATCCATGGGATGTAAAAGATCCATAAAAATATAGCCTCCATTATTTAATCTATTATGATGCTTGTTCTATTTCCATAATATAATGATCTAAAAAGTTGAATTTGAGTAGTTGAGTGTCTTCAATAGGGGATTCTACAAGTTGATCAATAATAACCTGCCCCTTGATTGTTTTTTGATTTTGATACTCAATTTCAAATTCACTTAAGAGTATAACCCACTTAGGCATGCATCCTTGAAGAGCTATTTTGGAAAATAATAATTTGAGATAATCTTACTTGGTGATGATAATGGTTTTGTTGTTTAACATATAATGTTGTAACTTCTGGGTAGCGAATGCCATAGCTAAACATGCCTTCTTAATAGGTGTATAATTATGTTTACAATCCACTAGAGTGTGGATTAAATACTAGACTACATGTTCATTACGTTGATCATTATGTTGGGAAAAAAGTTCCCCAGTGCATGCTTTGTTGCTGATGTGTAAACAATCAGTGGTCATCCCGATGTTGGTGGTCTCAAGACTAGTGGATTGATCAAATATGTCTTGAGTTTCACAAGTGTTGTCAAACAATATTCATCCCATTTAAATGTGTTCCCTTTCTCCAAGAGATGGGTAAATATGTGGCACTTATCTCCAATTGATAAATGAATCTCTATATAGATTAGATCTTTCCTTATTAGCTTCATAGCTATTTAAGATTGTTTGGTGGAGATATTTCCACAATGGCCTTGATCTTGGTAGGTTCAACCTCAATCCATCTTTATGATATAATGAAACCTAGTAATTTACTTGAAGTGACACTAAAGATACACTTCTTAGGATTTAGGTAGACTTTATATTCATGAAACTTCTCAAAGATTCTTTGTAGATCATCTAAATGTCATGCTCTTGTTCTCAATTTTGTTAATATGTCATTGACATAGTCCTCAACAAAATCATGCATCATGTCATGAAAGATGATAGTCATGGCATGCTGATATGTGGCTCTATTATTCTTTGAGCCAAATGACATGATTTGGTAATAAAATATTACCCACAGAGTGGTGAGCGTAGTATTGTGTCGATCTTCTTAGGCTATCTTGATTTTGTTATACCTAGAAAACCCATCCATTAAGGATAACATCTCATACCTATAAATTACTTTGATGATCATGTCGATGTTGGGTAAAGGAAAATCACCTTTAGGGCATGATTTATTGATATATCTAAAATTATTATAAATATGTATACCTAGGGTATTTTTACTCACAATGACTATTTAAAATCAATTTAGAATAGTCCAGTGGTCTAATGAAACCTACTCTGAGCAACTTTTCTAGTTTTAATTTAACCAATAGGGTGATACATGGATGCATCTTCCTCAAATTTTTCTTGATTATTTTAGCATCAAGATGGAAAATAAAGTGATGCACAACCAAATCTAGGTCTAAGCATGGCATGTCAAAGTATGGCCATGCAAAGATTTCAAAATAATCCCTTACAATGGATATAATATGTTCATGTTCTATTTCAGTAAGGGAAAGTCCAAGATAAATAATTTTATGATCCTCATAGGTTCCCAGGTTCACTTCTATTATGTTTTCCATGAGGAGTGTGAATCCATCTTATAGAATTATAGGAAAGGTACGATCATTATTATTTTCTTCTACTACATCTTCTTGTTATTCCTCCCAAAGCTATGGATACTATGATGAATCAGAATCCACCATCTTAGGTAAAGTCCAAGTAGAAAAAACTTATGGAAACTCAAGAGTGAGACTCTTAAACATTTATTGTTATTTTGAAGATATGCTTGTACTAACTATATAACTTGGGATAAATGGACCCTCTACATCCTGAGAGGATGAGCAAAATTCCCTCCTAAGAATGCCTAAAACAAGTTTTCACTCAAATGCTTGTCTTATTATTTACTTTTTCATTCATCAAAAAGTGACTCAAAGAGGTTTTCACCTAAATATCTTGTTGTTTCATTTTTATCATGACCAAGAAATTTTTCCTGATTTCAAAATTAGGTAGAAGATCCAATGAAAAATCAAAGCCTTGTTTGTGATTGCCAATGGGCAATCCATCTGATAGGCCCATTTATTCTATAATTTATTATTCATTTTGAAACTCATCAAGATATATGACCAAATTTTTTGGGTCCCAATCAATGAGTTTAGGATGGCAAAGGCATAGGAAATAATGAGGGTTTGCTACAAGATGTGAAGCTCCAATAAAGGTACAAATTTATGCTTCAGTAGGGGAAGATCCAATGGTAAATCTTGCTTCAAGATGGGAAGATCCAATAGTTAAGGTCAAAATGGTATTAGAATAAAATAGGTACATGTCAGCAAGCTCATCTAAAAGGCTATAATTTGATGATATATCACTGCTAAGAGTCTTGTCACTAATCAATTTAGAAGAATCACTATGAAAAGTTATGAGGTCACCTCCAGGTGATATAAGTATGAGACCAAGATTAAAATTTGGTACTATAGTTAATAAGGGTTCCATGATTCCTTACACACATGGGCCAAGGCCTTTTCTTGTATAATCAAGATGATCCATGATTAAATTAGGGATAGGATACTTTAGATTTTGAAAGAAATTAGCAATGCCTTTAGAATATAACTAGTCTTCCTTGGTAAAAACATCTTGATCTTTCTTTGGTGTGATAATAGGTACAAAAACCATAGGAGGTTTTCATTATTTCTTCTTTTGTTTCTAAATCATTTTAGGTCCATTATAATTTTTTGAAGGTTTAGGCTTACCAAAAAAAATTATATTTTTATGCAACTTTATAACATGGAAGGTGTCCTTAAGATTCTATGTGGAAATTCCCACTTCCTTAATAATAAACTACTTTGTAAGAGTTCTAGGAAATGGATTAGCCAAAGTGGAATCAAGATCACTAGGGTTGATATAATTGGTTAAAAATGGATGTGAAACTATAACCTTGTTCTTATTCACAACAAATTTAGAACCTAGACAATAGTTATAACTATAGAACTTAACCTGAAGATGCTTATAATATTGGTAAGGATTTTGATCAATGATAATAGTGACCTTGATCCCATCATGGGTAAATTTAAGGCAATGATACAAGGTGGAGGGAATATCATGTACTTTATGGATCCAAAGATGAAAAACATGTTATAAGGTGATTCAATGTCCATAGTATGAAGTAATGTGTGATGTGAAATGGACCCAATAATGATTGGCAACCAAATGGTACTAGTAGACTCAATCTCAACATTATCATAAGCTTTGATGGTGATCATTTCTAGATGAATGTCCTTCATAGTGTAGCCTAATCTTTGTACCATCTTAAGAGATATGATGTTTAGCCTTGAATCATTATCTATAAGAACCGATATGATTTTATGATTTTTAATGATTATTTCAATGTATAGTGGGTTATTATGCCTCAGTCCAAGTGTAGACATGTCTTTTTGATCAAAAATTACTTGAAAAAATGAAGACAAATGTGCCACAAGGTTTGATAACTATTTAGGATTTATTTCATTGGGAATAATGGATTTTTGCAAAAGGTTGTTTAGAATATTTCTATGGATTTTAGATGTCCACAAGAGATCCAAAATGTAAATATATGCAAGGTTTTCACTTAATTAGTCTGATAGACTATAAGTCTTTTTAGCATTGGGATGAGATAGGTTGGATTTAGCTTGCATGATAGTTAGCCTTAGATCCATTGGCATAACATTCACATTGGGTTTTATGGATTAAGTAAGCAAAAGGCTTTAGAGAGTAACTCATGAGTGTCTAGTTATGATTGTGCAACCTAGAAGTGGTGAGGAACCAATATAATCAAAAGATGAAGGAAAAGGGCCTTAGAGGGTGACTTTTGAGCATATAGTTACATTAATATAATTTTTAGGTGGCAAGGAGACATTATAATTAGATAAAGGGTGTTGTCCAAAAATAGTAACCCATGCAAATAGAATTTTGTGAATTTGATGCAGTATTATTAGAGGGAGAGGGTGTTGACCTTATAATAATGGGTCCCATACTATGAGTATAATAATATGATTCATGTGGTCTGACATTAATAGTGGTAATGTGGGTGGTATAAATGCATCCCATAGGGTCATTATAATCATAAGGTATGTTGTTGTAACCCAAATTTTTAGTATGGGTATTATGATCTTAATTATGATCATGCTGATTAAAATTTTGACCTTGATTCTAGTTTTTATTCTACCTCTATCCTTGGTTTTATCCTTGGTTTTAGTTGTTATTTTGTGGTAGTTTATTATGTCAAGGAAAGGGGTCCTTATAGTTCATATATCATGATTTATGTCTTGATTAGGGGCAAGTTTAATCTCAACTTTGCCACTCTCAATGAGATATTAAATAATATGTCACAATTAGACATAATAATAGGCACCATGACCAATAACATGATTAAATTTGTACCATTCATTCTCTTTGTACCAATTTGGTTTAGGTTGATCTTGAGGAAATAGCCTTGGTATTGGCCATACAATTAGACTAGCTACTATGAGATTTTGTAATAATGTTTTAATTGGTTCTCATAATTTGATAAAAACCCTAAAACTACCATGGTTAGTCCTCAATGGAGGTTGTCTCTAAAAATTAGGTGGTGGATTATGAGGATCTAGTTTTATGTTTGGAACTAATGGAGCCTACATCATTTGCATGTGTCTTGTTTTAGTCACCCCATTTCTAACCATGTTCTTATTATTGTTGAAAAACTTAGGTTTCTCTTGCACAACTATTGGAATATAATATTGGGTCAAATTTTAAGTATGATCATATAAAAAAATCTTGACAAGGCCCCTGACAATAATAGCCTTCTTAATCTCCACCCCTTTATTGATAATTTCCTAAAATGAGTTAGCACAATCTAGCCATAGATTATTCATGACCTTAGAATGTAAGTTTTGTGAAAATATGTCCACCAACTACTTATTTGGTAAATTATGTTGAAATTGACCTACTCATTCTCTTAATCTTTGTAGATATGAGGTGAAGCTCTCTCCATCACATTATTTGGCTTTCCACAAATCAACAATGATCAATTCATACTCAATGTTTTACAAGAAATGGTTGATGAAATTTTTAGATAAGTAGTTTCAATATGTAAATAATCCTTTGGGTAACTTAAGTAGGCAATATAAATATTTTCTCACTAAACTTCACAAGAATAATCAAATTAGGTATATGCTACTATAAGCAACCTCTTAACATAATATGCAAAATTCCGAAATGTGTTTATGTGGGTCCCCCTTTCTTATGTATTTATCAAACTTTGGTGCCTAAAAATGAGATGGAAAGGGGACTTGGAGAAGTTATATATCAAATGGATATGGGCATATCTCATCAAAATTATATTTATTAACTATATTATTCATCTTTAATTGTCTCACAATTTATCTCATGGAGTTCCACTCTTGTACGTTTGGTGCATACATGGGTGGAATATAATTATATTGGGTTGGAATGTGCCACTATTGATATTATTAGCATTGTATGTGCCCATGTAATTGTTTTTGGGGTGATATTTTACCATACTATAATTTTTGGGGTGGTATGTGCCCCTATTATTGTGGTTGGGGTGGTATGTCCCATATTGTTACCTGCATTTGTTAGGAATGTACACCCTATGATCCTCGACTTTTTTTTGGTTTACTCTTCAAGTTGATTAGGTAATAATTCAATTATTAGAATTTTTTCCTTGAATCAACTGTAAACTACTAGTTTTGGGGAGTTCTTTGTCTATTTACCATTGTACATGTTGGTTTAGATGAACTAGCCAAATTATCTTGAGGGATATCTTTAATTAAAATAGAATGCTTGGGTTTATATGTTTTTAAAGTGATAAGGGGTTATTGATGATTAAATAATGTGTGTTCCA
The DNA here is from genome assembly GCA_037957365.1 of Torreya grandis. Classification (NCBI taxonomy): domain Eukaryota; kingdom Viridiplantae; phylum Streptophyta; class Pinopsida; order Cupressales; family Taxaceae; genus Torreya; species Torreya grandis. The sequence goes on along the minus strand of JARHVA010005045.1, from coordinate 311,163 downwards.
TATCTATCAAAACATTTTATACAACTTCTTGTGTCTTATTCTATTCATTTGAGACTCTTTGATCAATCATTGTTGTGTTCTCAACCAATGGTTGTTGCATAGGTTTAATCACATTTCCTTGTTCCTTGGAAACATCATTGTGGATTGAAGTAGTAACTAGAGAGTCCATTAACTATGTGATAAGCTAATTATCATAATTTTGACTTATTTTCTTAATCTTGGTGACAAGATCTCTATCGGTTGGTTTTGACTCTACAAGTATTTCCTTACCCTTGTTAGAGGAAGAAGGTATGTTTATGTTTACAATGTTTTAGAAAAATTGTTCTTGTTATTTCTCTCCTTCTATAAATAAGGTGTGAAATTACTCCATAATAAAATCCAAGGGTAGTCTAGCACCATATTCTATCATCTTAATGAGTGTTTCATCTTGGTTCTCTTGGTATTAAATATACTCTTCTTCGTATCCTATAGTTGTAGGAATGTCTTCAAAGACAACATAATTGGCATGACCATAATAATAATGTTCTTACTCATAGCTAAGGTCATAAGGTATCCCACTATGAGTAAACCTTTGAGTCATGTATGTAAAGGGTTTCTCTATAAATTTTATTAGATTTGGATCAATGTTTCTCAAACATCTAAATAAGGTATGGATTTTAATCTTTCTTCCAAAAAAATGACCAAAGCACCAAAGAGACTATAAAATAAAGGTGGCATGGAACCACACACAATTATAATAATGATGTTCATGAAATTAATCAAGCTTAGGTAGGGTTGAAATCATATAAATTGGAAGAGGGTATGATAACTCAAAAAATATTACAGTGTCACTAGTACACTAAAATATAGACTTTTGAGATACGTCCATACCATAAAATCTAGTTCAACTTTCGATGAGTTGTTACTATAAAAATAGAATAAAGCCCTTTGAATTAGGAAGGAGATAATGTGAACCAAGAAATTTAAAATTTGGAAACATAATTCCTAAGTATAAAATTAGAACCAAATGGGTGGCACAAAGTCACCACATGGTAATAGGAATGGTAGTATAAAATATGTTTTAAGACTTAAATCATGAGTAATACACAAGATGACTTAAGTCCACCAATGATGACAATGTGATAATTAATATATAAATGGCCTTCAATCCAAATTAGAAATTGAACCCAAGCTCCCTCAATTAGAAATTTATCAACTTTATGAACTAAGAGTGAAATTTCAAATTTAAACTATTAATTAAGGACTTAAATAAAATTTTGCAAGTGGTTTATACTCAAATAGGTAGCATAATTACACCAATTAGATACTAAGACACGATATTTAAGATGAAAATTTTGAACAAGGAAAAGATTGATTTTTACTTGGACAACATAACACCTCCTTGTTCAATAAATTTTGGACAATGTGTTTGGTTATGATGTTTGTTTATAATCAATTTTTAACTCAAATCAAGACCAAGTAGTCTAAGACTAAAATAGACAAATACAACTACGTAATCATCTTAAGCCTAAATTAATAAGGTTGTATGATATTATTGATGTCCATATTTGTATGTACACTTGAAAGGAAATTAATTGTTCATATAAAATAAAAACACATTATATATTAGGTTATTTTACACCCCATTTCTCTCATGTGACAATACGATGACATGGACCTTAGGGCACACCTCACATCAACAATATTTTCATAGCAAGTGGGGTTTTTTTAAAACTCTAAAAAATTTAACCATATAGATGGATCCCGTGTGTACCAAATTTCAAGTTAGTACACAAGAGAAGCATCATGTAAATTAGATCTATGTCAAATGGCTTGTTGTGAAAACATCTTATCCTTTTCATAACCAATACATCTATTATTTGTTTATTGTAGTGTGATGTCCAAAATGATCATATGTTTTAGGATTTGCTTGCCACTAATAGATATGGTTTAACCACTCAAACCATAATCCCAGTGGGGTGATCCCAATTTGTAAACCCCGTTATGGAGAGGGGTTGAAGATGATGCCAGGAGATGAAGCCCTAGGTTAAAGCTTCCCTATAGAACCTATGGGAGGTAATGAATTCTCCATCACAAGCCAAAATTCATGAAATAAAATTTAAGTAGAATGGTTTTATAAGTTGTTTTTAGATCACCCAATCCATGTGTGTTTTTGGAAGAGCCTAGATAAATTTCTTTTTATGCCTTTGGACTAAGACAAAACTTACAATGAAAATAACACTTTTGCTACCAAAAATTCCCTATAGGGGATGAGGGGAGAGAACACATGCATAAATTAATTTTTGATCAAATAATTTTAACCAATAAATGATAAATTACTTATACAAATCAAAACTTTGAAATGATTTTTTTAAATCACTAAATTGAAGTATTTGGTGATGTTCTTTGGCCCCTTGGCCTTAATTTGCAAAAACTTTTGAAAAAAAATCACAAAAAAATTAATATAAAAATGCAATTTTTATTTTAAAAATAGAAGGGAAGGTTCTTAATTATTTTTAAATAACAAATTGAAGTTTAAAAGACTTATTTGTGCTAAAAAAACCACTTTTCCATGCAGGTCCTACAAGAAAAATTAGATAGTCTTGTTTAGCTTTGAAGCATATTTGCAAATGAGACAAGTAACTTTGGATTTATTACTCTCAATTTTGTGTTTCACCTATGAAACCTAAGGCAAAAATTTTATTCTCATAAATAATTTTTATCTCAATAAAATAAATATATATTAAACTTATGAAAACATGCAAACAACAAGTTATATGGCTAGAAAAAAAATCGTACACACAACATAAAAAATTACAGTTAGTATTTTGATCATAACTTTTAAAATATACATCAATTTGTCATAAACAATTTTTAGGTTGTCAGTAACTCCAAGTTGCACCTATCTATAAAAAATTAGATCAAAATAGTTAATAAAAAAATTATGAGCTCTGTACTAGATGTTTTTTAATAAAAAAAATAGAAAAAAAAAGTGGAAGTTACTAAAATGATCATAAATGATAAAATATAATTAATTTAGTTTTGAAAATTTTAGAGAATATTAATGAAACATTTATTTATACTACTAAAAAAAATTATAAAAAAATATTGAGTATACGAAATTTTTTTAATTATTTATGGGCCATTTTCACTCTACCAAAGAAAAAATAAAAATATAATTAACAACTAAGAACAAAATGATTTTGTGGATTGCACACTCATAAAGAGTCTAATTGGGTATTCCAAAATATATCATTAGATTAAAAAGGTTGTTAGTCAATCATTAGTCATGTAAACACAAAGAATTCATAAATAACTTGACAAACTAAGCCAACCTATTCTATAGGGTTTGCTATTTATAATGAAGGATAAATGAAAGAAAGCAAATAACATTTACCTTCCTAAGTGATTACACCATCCAAGATCATCTCTAAGCATGTTTTTCCCATTGATCTAGTGTTCTTGTCTTTATCAACACTGGATGCCAAGTTCCTCCATCATCTCAAGTCCACTATGAATAACCTAAGATCAAGATAAGAAATCTCTATTCTATGCCTATCAAATGAAGATTGAAAATAAAACACAATGATCAACACAAAGAAAGTTTGTGGAGATAATTTTTCATTATAAGTTTACAATATTTTAGCTTGAAAATGATGTTCTATGCCCTTATATATATAGATTATCCAAATGGGCTAAGATCAACCATGATCATCCATCTCAAGATCAATGTGTGGCCATGAATTAATCTAATATTTTCAATTAAATCCATAAATATCCTTATAATTATAGGGAGTAAGGGACATTAATTAGGCATGGGTGTCCATAATCATGATATTTGTTACATATATGGCTTGAGGATGCCACCTCGTATATCATGTTAGTAAGTGATGCAGATATTGAGAATCAAATTCCAATAAGGAAATAATCAACAACCTCCATGAAAAGTCCACTTAAGATCTTGATTTTAATTAATTATCTTAAACAAGATTAATCAATTTTAGTGCAATTCTTTGGAAATCAGTGCTTAATTAATCAAAATGGCTAGAAAGTCATATTATTGGGTTGCAATTTGACTCAAGAGAAATTAAAAGGCTAAGTTAGATGTGTACAGACCATATTCTCATTTAGTATGTTGCCAATACAAAATAACAAAGTTACATGATGTGTACTAATGAATTAAAATAAAAAAATGATCCAAAGCACAGAAAGGCAAAATTATCATTTTGACTCAAAATTAATTGACAAAAGTTAGGAATCATATAAAATGCATTGACTCATTTAGGGATACATTAACCTAAATTGGCACTTGTATACAATAATATCAAACCATTTAACACATTTTTTGTGATTTTGGCCTAAATTGTGCATTTGAGTGTAATTCGAGTAAGATTGACAATTTCAACACAAATGGTGTTAAGAATTGGATGTCTACACCTACTATGTAGAAATCATCTATCATTTTGTAGTTTCTTAAAATTATTCTTGATCTCCAAATTTATTTGGTACAAGTCATGGTAAATTCATCTACCACCATCACATTGAACACCACAAAATCCTCTATTTATAGACCCCTCTTGGCCACCAAGGCTTCATCAATGAAGTTATGGTTTGCCCCACTATCAATCAAAATTATCACTCATTACCCCTATAAGGTACTTCTTACTTTAAATGGGTTATACCTTGGGGTACAAGAAAGAGTAGTGATGGTTCCTCCATTCATCTCCTCTGAAGAGTACTCATATACATCCACCTGATCTCCATTTGAGTCACCCAACTCACTACATGTAGCTCCTTCTACCTTCTCCTCTTCACTATCTATGATGACCTATATATAATGTGCCTTCTCTTTTCCCAAACACTTGTGACTAGGCTCCTAAGGTTATTTATAAGAGAATTAAATATTTTCCTATGAATATCATATTTGACATCATCATTCAAATTGTTCTTTTTTGGCCACTCTATTTGGAAAGACAATTTATCCTTATTTGGTGAAATTATTTAGGTTGGAATTTTTTTATGGGTTGAGATTTCCATGTTTATATCCCTCCTAATATCATCTTATAAGGTACTCAAATCAAATGCTTTGACCCAACCCTAAAGTGGTTCTACCAAGATTTACACAAATAGAATAATCAACCTATGCTTAGAAAAACCGATGACCATAATTAAAAGTTTTTTAAATTTAGATACATAGGATTCAATTGATCCCACATATCTCAATGATGCCAACTCTCTAAATTGTATCTCTAGATCCTTTTTATCAAACATGTCAATAAATATCTATGTGAAGTCTACATAAGAAGTGATACTATCATGTCCTAAGGTCACCAAACCATGGTACCACCACTCATGAGCCTCCCCATCTAAATAAAGTATGGCATACTTAATGGATTATATCTATAAAATCAAGTTAAGTTGAAAATAAGTGTCAAATTTTTGCACCCATGAACATGTAGTACACTTGTTTGAACCATCATAATGGGGAATGGACAACTTCCCCACTCTACATTATAACTCCTAGTTAGGTCCTTGTCCCCTATCTCCTTTGTTCCTATTCATGTACTTCAACTAGAAAAACTATTCTAAGGATATGGATGCACGAATTTTATCACCTAGTGATCTATATTCCCTCATATAGTGTACAAAACTTTCACCATCTCTCTATTGTCCTGCTTGTCCTCTTAGTTGTGCCTCTAACAAATTAAGCATTAGAGGTATATGTGTTATTCTACTAGCTACCCTAAAATTTTTATTGGTGTAGATATTAGTGTTACTTTCCTCTCCATGATTTCCATTATTGACATTATTACCTACATTTTTATGGTTGGCATTATTATTTTGCATCATTTGAGTGATCAACTGAACTAACTTTTGTTGTACTCTATTGAAGTCATTTAAAATTTACATAGTTTTAAGATTTTATTATTCATCCCTATCACCCATGTTCCCTACATCTCTATCAGTAAATAAATCTACAATAGTTATTTCTTATTCAATCTACTTTTGATCTGGTGGATCATTTGCCCTTTTCCTAAAAGAATACCTCTGTGAACCCTCTAGTTGTATAAGAATTTTTTGATGATAAAAAGTGAATCTAATTACAACTAGATAATAGGATATTAGGATTTTATACCACTATAATAACCCTACCAATTATTTTTACCTAAAACTTGTATATTTTCTAAGTTTTATAAATTGGCATTTCATCAAATAGTTGCATATGGCTCACCAAGGAAATTTTTTGAATTATTTTGATATTGATTGGGTTATTTTTTTATTAATTTTATGAAAGTAACTTCATGATAACATAATATGCAAGAATAATAGTGGACATTTTGACAAATATTTTTTTGGCTTTTAAATTTAGAATACAAAGTAAGAATAAATACATTCATCTGTGACAAATATAGAGATAATAATGGCTCTAAAATTATAACCTTTTATTTTTATTTCAATGCACTAAATATGGTATTACAATTGTTGGATTGAATAATAAAGAGAAGATATAAGTTATAATTTATGTACTAACTCACCACACTCACTAACATTTATCCTTTATTTGTCTTTATAGCTATAGCCAGTTATGGGAAGCTTCTCCATTTTAGGAAATGGATGCATCACCTTCCCAACACCCTAGCTAATGTCCTAAACTCTATTACATAATTATTATAGTTTAACATGCCCTCCAATAATATAAAATTGTGTTTACTCACTCCCATGTCCCTCTTAATGCTCATGCAACCCTCATCAACTGGTTAATAACTCTTCACAAAACCCTATGTAGCTTTTAAAGGCCCTTCTAATGACATAAATATTCACCAAACAATCAGCCTTCCATACATTCTTTTCTCATTGAAAATTTTATTATTTGGAAAAAATCTTCTCTACATTTATCTTTTTAACAATATTTGGAGTTCTTTAAAAAAAAGTAAACCTATAACAATTTAGCTCCAATGTGAACCTAAAATAGATTCACCTTTGAAATTGACTATGGAAGATATTTCACTTCTAAAATCAATATTTCCAAGTGTTTTTATCCTAGGTTTTACTCTCGTTGAAAGATTCAAGTATCCATAAATACAATAAAATCAAGCATTCATAAATGAGATTCTAAACTCCATTTTATTTTTCCCTTAGAACATTATCAAATGCATTTTTAAATTTCTCTCTTAAAATATTTAAATAAAGAACTTTTATAAAGAGACTTTATAATTTTAGCCTTTTTAAAACACTTAAGTCACCTTTTTAAATTAATTAAATTAAATTCATATGGAAAAATGATTTATTAGATAACTTTATTTAATTAATTATATTTATTTCCTTAATAGAGCCCAAAATTAACCTATAGGAATTCAATAAGCTAAAAGGGTAACTTTTGACTAGTCTATAGAAAGGGACATTACATAATAAACATGCAATAGAAACCACCAAACTTTGTACCAAAAATTAGAAAATTTATTTCATCATAATAATCATGATAAAAGGCTAAAAATTAAAACTAACCAAATTTTGGAAATCAGAGGGGAAACCCAAATGGTACACTAAGGTTTCTAAGAAATAATTTTGAATTAAGCTAGGTTCATCAAATGATTTAAATTTTAATGGATTTATAGAATGTAAAACCCTACATTTATAAAGTGTTATATTAATAAATTAGGGAATAAATATAAACAACCTATGATTTTTACAATAATTAGCCTATCTTATTATTTTATAAATAGCAAAGAACTAGAATAGGATGTACTTAGATGGAAACTAACTGATACATGTGTGTGATAGGATAAAATTTAGTAATAGAGCCGTGCAAAATGTCATGAACTAGAAATAAGAGTCAAAAACACTCTGAGATAGTAGTGTGGTCATATATATAATAGCGTAATATTATAGTATCCTATGGGGTATGGTAGTGTCCTCTTGTAACAGAGGTAGTGAGATTTTAGGTATACTTTCACCTAGACCTGAGACACATATGTATGTGTGAATGAGTGTTGGTTTAATATATATTCCCTATTTTGATTGATTTAAATGAAAAACCTTAGGCCTCTATATATGTTAGGGTATTTGATGAGCACAAGTAGAAAATAGTGGTGTTATCAAGGTTGGGTTGGGCATGACCACAACACCCCATGTGTTGAGCATTGAATACATACCAGTACCTCAAAATGAGATCAATCACAATGTATTCATCCAAATCTAAGTGTTGGTGCAGGTATAAGTGAATGCTAGTATTATTGTTGGTTTAAATACTTATAGTGTTACTTGAGACTATAAATATGTGTAATATGAGGTTTATGCTATTATAGATGGGAGTATAAAAAAGTAGGGAAGAATAAGGATCTATGAACTTGATTTGTAAAAATGTTTATGGATTTTTTAATGAGTATTTTCATCTAATTTCCATCTATTTTATAAGTGAATGAAATTGGTATATATATTTCATTTTGGTACTTATGAAGATATGAAATAGGTCTAGGTAAACCCTAAAAATGCCTTGAGGAATGGAAACATATCCATTGAGGGATTAAAGAGTTAAGGGGAAATAACATGACCCTATGTCAATAGTGCAATACACTAGTTTCCAAAGGGACACATTGATATCTAGGTGGTAGGAGCTAGTGAATAAAGGGCCCAAGTGCCTAGGGGTGGCTTAGTATTACTTTTGGTATATTTAGGAATGGTTAGATTTGTAGAAAAGTTGTAAAATGATCAAAAAAAGGCCCTAAGATGGGTCTAGGGATAATATAAGATAAGTTTGTATTAAGTAACACTCATTTCACTTAAATTACATTTTAGATGACTACACAAGATGATATGTTGAACTAAAATTTAATTTGGTACCAAATGTAGCCATCAAAGTTTTCCAAAATATAAAAGTGAACATCTTATCTCTATCATAGATAGTAGATTATGGTAGACTATGAAGGTGAAGAATATCTTTAAAAAATATTTTATCAATGATATCAACATCATCTATATCATTTCATGCTATAAAACGAGTGACTTTTTACTTTATCAATCACAACTATGATTTTATCATGTATGCCCTGAGATATAAGCAGTTTCAAGATAAAATACATTGAAATTATCACCCATTTTCATTCAATAATTACATGAGAGTATAAAATTTCCACAATATGGTAGTTTTTAGTGTCTAACACATTGACATGTCCACAAATGTAGCCAAGTTCATTTTCATGCCATGCCAAAAATATAGCTTTTTCAACTCATGTGTCATTTTTATGATAATTGGATGAGAAAAACGAGGTGCCACATACACTTCAATCCAAATTTTTTCCCTCGTATTCCTTGAATCATAAACATAAATTATACCTTTATTTGTCAAAATACCATCTAGATCAATTGAAAAATATGAAACAACATTTTCTAAACTTCCATTTGATAAATCAAAGTGGATATTTAGACATTTAGTGTCTAATTTATGATGTAATAGCACACAATTTAAAAAAATTGTGTTTAGGATTGAGATAGTATAAATGTAGGTCCTCCTACATAGGGAATCAACTAGTTGATTTTCTTTTAATTTTACATAGTTAATATTAGTATTAAAATTATTAATAATTTCTAACCACCTTCTCTATATTAAATTTATCTCATCTTGAGAAAATAAATGCACTAGACTTATAAGGTTAGACTTTATTTCAAAATTATTTCACATTAGTAAATGCTTCTATTTATTATGTGCATGGATGATAATAACTATCTCAATATCATGAGTTTGATAGTTATGTTCATGCACTTTCAATTTTTGAGATTCATTAGAAACTACCATACCATTTTGAGTCAAAAAAACACTAATAACCACTTTACAAGCATCATCCCATACTAAAAAAATCCATTTGAATCTATAGTGAACAAGATATGGGTTAAAGTTAACAATTATTTCAATTTTTGGAAATTTGATTCACATTTTGGAGACCACTCAAATTGATTTCCCTTATTTTATAAGGAAGTAAAGGGATTAATAATTATTAAAAATTCATATACAAATATTTGATAATAATCATCCATCCCCATGAAGATGCATAATTAGTGAAAGTTTTTTGGGAGTTTTCCATTCACTAATAGCTAAAATACATTTAATATCAATTGCAAGGCCATCTTAAAAAATCATATGCCTAAAGTAGTGAATTTTAGTTTGCTGAAAAGAGAATTTAGATAGTTTACCAAATAGATTATGTTACCTTAGAACTTTTAATACCATCCTTAAGTGTTTTTCATGTTACTACTCATTGTTTAAGTAGATTAAAATTTCATCAATAAAAACTAACATAAAATGGTCAAGAAAATATCTAAAAACATTGTTCATGAAGTTTATGAAAGTAGTAGTTACATTGGCTAGGAAAAAGTTCATAACTTTAAACTCACAATGTCCATAACTTATTGTAAAATTATTTTTATGAACATCCTCTTATTTAATATAGATATGGTGATACCCTAAACAAATATCTATTTTATAAAATATATTTTTTCCTCTCATTTGATCAAAGAGATCATTAATCCTAAGGATAGGATACTTTTATTATTGGTGACCTTATTAAACATATGATAGTCAATGAAAAGTGTAAAAATACCATCCTTATTATTAACAAAGACTACTAGAGCACCCCAAAGAGATATAATAGGTCAAATAACCCCTCTATCCATAAAATATTGTATTTAAACCTTAAGCTCTCTTAGATATGTTGCATTCATCTGATAAGGGGATTTATATGTGGGTACATATCTAGGTATGATTTCAATTAAAAGATCAAATTCTCTTTTAGAAGGTAATCCTGGTAATTCTTCAAGAAATTAATCTACAAATTATTCAAAGATAAGATAGTCTTGAAGGATTGATACATTTTCTTTAAAAAATAATTTTTCATGGTAGAGTAGATATTTTACCCTTTTCTTAATTTTATTATTATCTATAATGTTGAAATACTCTTTTTGTTTGAAATGTTAATGATACCTTTAATAAATATAGTTTTACTACCTTCATCAAGACAATGGATCATTTTATTGAAACAATCAAGATTCACTTTATGTTTTTGTAAATCCATGCTTAGAATTAGGTCCTATAATCCCAATGTTTCAATGAATAGGCTTTTATGAATTATAAAAAATCATATATCAAGTTCAACCTATTTAGACATTTAGAAACAACCACTCTTTTCTTAGTGCCAAACTCTACCTCCCATTCTTATCTTAGTCTAAATGGTCTATTTTTAAATTTAAAAACACTTTCATGAGAAATAAAAATATTATTATCTCTTGAATAAATTAAAAGTATGAAATAAAAACCAAAAATTATACCTCAAGTTTCAATCAGAGTGAATTGAAGGCCTATATTTCTATTTTCTAGAATAACATAAGCTCTATGATTTAAGGCTTGATTACCTCATAACTAAGGTAATTCCTTGTGGTAATGTTTGTCACCACATTCCCAACATGTCAAAATAGTTTTATGAGGAAAAGGAATAGTATTATATTATTTGGTATGGACATGAAAGTTATCTTGTTTTCAGGTGTTGTTCACATTACCCTTTTTCACATAGGGCTAATATTTAGAACCTCTTTTGCGCATATCAAATTTTCCTATAGAGATTTTAATTATACCAAAATTCATTTTTTAATTATTTTTATTATATAAGGTATTTATAATTCTATTTTATTTTACAACATGTTGTTATAATAATCTTGTCGTGTATTTTAGTGAGACTTTTCTTTTTATTCAACATGATGTGTTGATTCTAGGGAAATTACTAAAGGATGTGGGTTAGTAATGTTCATAGCATGCATAATTAATTCATTAATTCCTAACTTTAACTTATTAACCATAGTTCCTCATCTTTCATGTAATTCATATGATGTAGATGACTAATAAACATGTTTTCATATTTCGAAATAGATACTATTCCCTTATTCAATAGCTATATTATTTTTTTGGGCTATTTATAGATACTATTTAGGCATCATTTTTATATATTAATTATCAAAATTTTACCATGAGATATTCATGGAATCCTACACCTTGGGATCATATAGGTGGTTCCATCATAAATCATCATCATCCACTAACTAGTAGGACTTTATGCAAAATTTGATGTTATAATTATATTATGCAAAGTAAAATATTTATAAAAATCTATCAACTATAGCATAATGGAATCCCTATTATCTCCACAATAGATCATGGTAGGAGGAATATTTTTTAATTTCCTTTATGATGGTCTCTATAATATCTTATTGCCTTATATTCACATCTCAAGGATCTTCTTGTTAACCTTTCTACATATTTTCTATATGGGTTAATAAAAGGTTCATACCTTCAATTTTAAATTTGATGTTATATAGTTCCAAAATTTCATTGATAACATCATTATGATCATTAGGTATATAACTTCCATGGTTGTCATGATTCTCAACATTTATTTTTTTATGATTAAAATTAGAATCAATGATTGTAATCTCATTTTGATCAAGATTATCAATCAGATTACTTCCATCATTCCTAACTTCTGTGATGGCTATAGTTCTCACCATCTTGAGAAAAATTTATATGAACTAATTTTACACATGCAAATAAAGTAAACTAATCCTAATATAAGCTAAAATTCAAACTATGTTAGAGCAAAAAATAAAGAAAAAAGCATTCATAAACATTATGCTTTGAATGCACAAGATTTCTCCATTGAAATATATATTCAATTTTCTCTTTCAATTATGTGGTACTCACTCCTCAAATGCAAAGAGAGAATGGGAAGTGTTTTGGTGCAAAATGAATTCTTTTATTCTCTTTGATTCACTTGTGTGTAGATATTTAATTTCCTAATTGTGATTGTGATTATGATATCTAGATTTTGTGATGATTGAAAATGGAGATTTTCAAGTGTATATATAGATGATTGGAATAGGATCCAATGGTGGAGGATCATTTAGACTTTCTCAATGCTCTAAGTGATCAATTGTGGCTAATGATTCCTCACCCATTAGGATTAAGATTTTTCCAAAATGGTTGAGAAAAGTATGGTGTTGGTTATCTGACTCAACAAGACTAAGTCAATTTCCTTGACAACTTAGAGAATGAGTCAAAAGAGGTGAAAATTTTTGTGGATTTGGTTGGGATGAGGGAGAAAAAGGTGGTAGATGTTTTGATGAGGTGGAAAATCCAAATTTTAATATTTAAAATAAGGATTTAAGGGTGCATAATTGACTTATTCAATATTTTGAAGTACTCAAATATTTGAATTTGAGAGGAAATGTGATTTAATAATTGAAGAATAATTAGTAAATAGATTGGGTACATTTCGACACTAAATGAAATTTAGATGTATATATTTTCCCCTTTTTGAAATAGTGTTTCAAATCAATACTATTTCAAATAATAGTAGAAGAAGTAGAGTGTTGATGATAGAAAAAATTACCCCAAAATGAATGAAAATGGGTGAGATAATGTCTCTTTGAGGGTCTGTGTGAGAAGACAAATAAATGCTCAAAATTGATGAAAATAAGAAATGGTTAAAATGATGTGGACAGATGATGAATCAATATATGTCAAAATTAATATCAAATTTATAAGATGTTGGTTTCATAAAAATTTTGCCCCTAGTTAATTAAAAACAGAGTATGGATTTGAAAAATAAAAGTTTAACCATTTATAGATTGCACACTTATTATTATTTTTAATGTTATAGGTGTTAATTGAGCAGGTGTGGGAATGATATATCCCAAAAATAATAAATGATAGATATATAAATGGATAAAATATATTGAGTTGGTAAATGTATTTGGTTGAATTTACACTGATAGATGATTACAAGATTTTGAATACAAATCTAGAATAAATTAATTTAATTTTACTTGAATGATTGAGATTAATGAAATAATGGGCTAGATGGGGGTAAAGAATTGGTAAGATATAAAAAAAATAGTAGGAAAAATGGTTAATTAGAAAATCATTTGGGAAAATTAATCTTCAAGATTAGTAGCTAAGAATTGTATTTTGAGATATTTGATCTAATATTTATGAGAAAAGATGGACTGTGTTCTACACAATGAGCACCAAGTGGAGAGAGTTAGACATTTTGAGAGACTTGAGAGGAGTGGTCCTCTGGTAAGTGACTTGGTTTTTAATTTTTTTGTAATTTATTAACATTTATGATGGCTTAACATTGAAGAAAACAAAATTGATATTTTGAAAATAGTGATTTTAGGATTTATTTTAGCGATTTCATTAGGTTAAATAGTGATTCCATTAGACCTAGTGGCAAAATAATTAAACTAGGTAGTGATTTTGAGTAGGAGGGATCTACAATTTCACTATTATGGGTTTTTGTGAAATCACTAATCAGGGCAGAAAAATTGTCATTGTGTGAAGAAATTTCACTAAAGTTAGTGGCATTTTAAAAAAAAGAATGTTAGTAGTGAATATGAAAAAACTAAGAGTGATTTCATAAAATTTAGAATTGATTTTTTAATGAATGAAAAAAAAATAGTTGAATTTTAAATAAATGAATATGTTTTTATGTGATTTAGGTGTGTGTTATGGTTATGTATCTAGATGGTAAAGAAAATGAAGAACAAAATGTTGATTTGAAGGAGGTATTACCAGTGATGGTAACACAAGAGTGGATATCTTTAGTTATGAGGTGCATGGATAGCTTCATTGAGTATGAGTTTAGCATTTTAGATTTGATTGGTTTATCCTACATTGTGAAAATGCTAGAGGTTCAAGATGATAGAGATATATTGATAGAAATAGTAGAAAGGTAGCAAAGTGAGATGAGAAAATTTCACTTATCAACTAGGGAAATGACCATTACACTCGAGGATGTTTATCATATTTTGGGTATCCGAATATGAGGTACACTTATTTATTAGGGACAAGGTCATTAGGATGTTACTTTATATCATACGTTTGGTGATGGATTGATCTTAGTTGTTAGAGGTGGGATTGAGGTAGACTATTGTAGAGATTTAGATATGGATTTTTTGACTATTATACTTATAGTTGTTGTCAATGTCATTTTTATTCCTAAAAAGAGTGGGAGACTATGTTCTATTAGCTTGGTAGATGTGATTTGGGATATTATGGAGATGGGAGAGAGGTTTGCATGGGTTTCATGTATTTTAACACATTTATACCATGATTTACATCATTTTTTTCATTTAGGTTCAGTAGAGATAGGGCCTTCTACATTAATATAAGTTTTTTGTTGGGAGAATATTATGATTGAGAGGCTAGTTGGGCATCTAAGCACATGGAAAGAGGATGAGCCTTTATCATATACATGACATTCAATTATTGGGATATGCATAGCACATTTGAGTGATCTAGATTTTTACAAGAGGGTAGTTGATGAGTTAGGTGATGACCAGATCACTTGGAGACCATATAGATAAATTATATGATAGTGGCCCCATGAAGAGCTTCATATGGGCTACATTATTTCCCCTTGATACATCATTAAGAGATGTATACACTATAGAGATATATCACCCAAATAGGGTGATGAGATAGTTTGGTGTGATGCAACATATACTAGCTAGTCCACACATATTTACTCATTCAATGCAGAAGAGACCAAAATGGGGTATGATGATTGATATAGATATTAATGACCATATCTAAACACATTTATATATGGTGAGATGGAGAGATATGAGAATTGTTATTGATGTAGGATTGGTTGATGGATATGAAAATTGGTGGGATTGATAGAGACCATTGAGATTCATGATGACATATGCATCACCATGGACATGGAGGTAGTAGTTAGTGGTTAGCTTGAGTATGTATCCATGAGGTACAAGTTTGGGGGCCCAAATTAGGAGGGATATTATATTAGTATAGGATGATCATGATTATGAGTATGTGGTAGTGGATGGGCTAGAGATGCAAGCGATTTGTATGATGTAAAAATCATGGATGTGGAGGATATTGAGATTTTATTAGAGGTAGGGGTTGAGATGTATGATGATATAGATTAGCGGAATAGAGGAGATACCCCATTGATAGGGGTAGAGAGAAAGGAGCAAGATACAAAATAGGATAGTATTATGAGAGAAACATGGGTTACATAGGTAGAGAGAGGGGATGTTGTAGGATCTTCACACACTTCAAGATCTATAGAGAAGCATGCTCTTATTGATAGACTCTAAGAGGAGATTAGGGTTCAATATAGAGAGATAGATGGATTACATGATGAGGTAGCCAAATTATAGGGTGTAGTTAATGGTATAAGGGATCAAATTGTAGATATCAAGAAATTATAAGATGAGGTAGATAGGATAAAAGGTATTATTGATGGGATGGATGAGGAATCCATGGATACAAGATTAATTACACATGATTCAGAGATATAGATGCTATACTACATAGTTCTTAAATAGTGTTATAGATAGGAGAGGGACATAGATTAGACTAAGCTTACAAAGGCTATATTACATTTAGATGGAGAGGGATAACTAGCCACTTTAGATAAGGTGGTGTAATATATGGAAAAAGATATATATTATAGGAGTTTATATGAGGGGGTTGTACCATGTGACTAGACGGAAGCATCATTTAGAGAGTATTATATGAGATTATTAGCATCTACTAGATCTGTAAAGCCAATGGAGTTAAAGAGATTAGTAGGGTAAGTTCCACATGTGATGGATCCTCCATGGGGTACACCATAGAATGGAAATCTATTCTCGAGGGTAGATACACCATGTAAGGGATAATATGAGACATTAATATAGGGATATCATGATATATGGATTTCATTAGTGTATACATATATTGAGATGTTCCTTTTGTATAGACACATTATATATATATATATATATATATATATATATATATATATATATATATATATATATATATATATATATATATCTGTGTGTGTGTGATTATGATGATGATTTATACTATGGACTATGGACATTAATGAATTACTTATTGGTTTACATGGATTTGATGGATATATGTATGGGTAGATGATATCACTGATTATACATCTTACATTTTGATTTGCATTAGCATGTATTAATTTTATTATTATTTTAATCAGAGTTATATGACTAACATATGATTGGATAATGTTCATGGATGTATAAGGTGATATTGTTGT
Source organism: Torreya grandis (assembly GCA_037957365.1). Lineage (NCBI taxonomy): Eukaryota > Viridiplantae > Streptophyta > Pinopsida > Cupressales > Taxaceae > Torreya > Torreya grandis. The sequence goes on along the minus strand of JARHVA010005045.1, from coordinate 294,058 downwards.
ATATTTTTTATTTCCATTATTTTCATTGGAATTCCAATAAAATATGGAGTATTTTGAGCAACCTAATTTTTAATATAGCATAAAACATAGTACCATCAATGATATTGAATAATCATGATGAATGTTTATGTTTTAGTAATTTTATGCAAAATAAAAGAATAAATTGTGTTTTTAGAAAAGTAAATCATGATATAGTCATAACCATAATATATATGCATTTCACAAAATAATCTTGATAAACACACACAAAATGATAAGTAAAATGAAGATGTCAAAAACAAAATATTTAAACTAAGTGTTTAAAACACACACAAAATATTAATGCAATCAAATTTATTCTAAATTATTGAAACAAAATGATAATATTATATTCACAAAAATTGGAAACAAGAATGGCATACAAAGATTAACTAAAAAATTGAACAGTTTTGATAAAAGATATAAAAATAACCATTGGAAAGACTAGAGATTAAAAAATGAAGTGAACAAAACCAACTTAATGGATAAGGAAAAAGATAAAAACAACCATGTGAATGGCTAGGGATATAAAACAAACAAGACAAAAAATAAACACAAACAAATATAAAAATGAAAAAGTTGTAACAAGGACAAGACTAAACAAAGACTAAATAATTTAGCCATGAACAAGGTGAATAATCAATAAGTGATGGACAAGCTTAAGGATAAACTAATATAACATTAGGGGAATGGATGATGGGGAAGGTAGTGGCTGAGTTGACCCTAGATACCTCATGTCACCAAGAGCCACTTACATAATCCACCTTAGACAAAGTCTGTGTGGATATCAGGCTAGATGTAGTTCTCCCAATATGGGAAGTGATGAGAAAGTGGATGAATAATGAAACATGTGAAGTGTTTTGATGAAAAGGATACATGAGTGACCCACCCAAGAACAAGTGAATGACATGGAAGATATATGTGTGTTTAAAGTTGATGTTTTTAGAATGTTTGGATTTTTTTGGTTTTTTATGTGATGTTTTATGATTTTTTGGTATTATTTTGTTTTATGATTTTTTCTTTTGTTTTTGTGTTTATGTGAAATAAGGTGTAAGATGTTTTCTATAATCATGAGAAATAATTTAGTCTTACATAAAAGTAATATCAATCTCAAACTTTATCATACTATAGGATAAATGACTAATAATTGACAAAATGACACACTTGGAAATATACAATGGATGATCGAAGGAGGATGCCCCCAAGTAATTGGGGTAGTTATAGACAATGGTGTACACATGGTGATAGAAACCTAGTTTTCACCATAGTACTTATCTAAAGTTTTAGTAAAGTGGTTTTCATGTTTGGATGATCTATATACACATGTTTTATTTTGTGCTCTTTTTTTTATTTTCTTCTTTTTTTTATTTTCTTTTCTTTTCTTTTCTTTTTGATTTTTGACCTTGGATATACCAATAATAGCTTATAGAACCAAATTTTAAGCATAATTTTTTTTAAGGTGCATGATGTTCATAGGTTCATCAATCTCCTCTCCTTCTTTTGTGGCTAGTTTGTAAGTTCTTGATTCATATTTGGCATTAACGATGTATGGACCTAACCAATTAGGCTCAAATTTCCCCTTATTTTCTCTATCAACATTAGTATTTTGCAAGTTTTCCTTTAGTAAAATATCTTTTATTTCAAATTCACTAGATTTAATTTATTTGTAATAGCTATGGAAAAGGTTATTATGGTAAACTTATAGGTTATTTAAAGCATTGAGTCATTTTTCATCCAAAAGGTCAAGTTTGTTTAAGCATGATGTTTGATATGATTCTTCATCTATGATTTGTTGTAAACATTTTCACAAAGATGGAATCTCAACCTTAATGGGTAAAATAGACTCACTACCATAAATAAAATAATAAAGGGTTGCCCTTGTGGGTGTGTAGATACTAGTTCAGTATGCCCATAGGGTAGGATATAATTGAGTATGCCAATCATGACCAACTTCATTAAAAAATATCTTAAAAATGCATAGGATATTTTTATTTGTTTCCTCAACCTAACCATTACCTTTTGGATAATAAGGAGTGGACCATATGTGATTGATATGATAGGTATGGCAAATATTCTTAACATATTTGTTTTTGAAGGATTTTCCACTATTAGAAATGAGAGTGGAGAGAATACCAAAAAGGTAGATAATGTGGTTAAGGATAAACATGGAAATTTGATTTTCAGTTTAAAAGGTAAGTAGCATTACTTCTACCCACATGATAAAATACTCAGTTACAGTTATAATGTGTTTATGCCCATTAGAAGAACTAGGATCTATTTTCCCAATGAGTTATAAGCCCCATGCAGAAAATAGCCAAGGTGTTGTGATAGGTTATAAGGATTTTGAAAGATTATAGATAAGATCTCCATCTTTTAATAGGGTATACACTTTTTGACATAGGCACATGAATTATATTCCATTTTTGGCCAAAACTAACCAACATGGAAAAGCTTTTTTGTAAGGACCATACCACTTGAATGTGCTCCACAAATTCTCTCATGAACTTCTCAAATAGCCAAAGCATATTCTTCAAAATTTAAATAGTGTAGAAGGGTTCTATCATAGCCACAATAATATAGGGTGTTACCAAGGACTACATAGTAGGATATTCTTTGAATAAAATATTTGCATTTATTGAAGGATAGATTAGATGGAAGAGTATGGTTACAAAGGTATGTATAGATATCAAAGTACCATGGAGAAGTGGAACCAACCACATCATAAACCATTTCTAATTCTAGAAGATCATAAGTAGGCATCCTTAAGTACTCAACCAAAAAATTATTATGTTTTGTGCTTAAGTCAAGTAAGGATCCTATTATTTCCATAGCATTTGTTGCTTGATTATTGATTCTAAGCACTTGTTTGAATTGGATGTATGCAAAATATGTTTTAAAACTATCCACCATTTTCTTATAAGGTATTATCTTATCATCACATGTTTTTAATTCATTAGTTACTTGATTTATGATGATCTTGAAGTCTCCAAAAATAAGGAGATGTTGGGTTCCTCATTGAATTACCATATCGAAGCCTACTATGAGACCTTCATATTCTGTTCTATTGTTTATACATGGGAATTCAATTTTGAATGCCTTAGGAATACAATACCCATTAGGTGTTACAAATAAGGTGTTTACCCCCAAGCCATGATTTGTAAAAAATCCCTCAAAGAAAAGTTTCCAAATTAAGTATTCATCTATATACATGATCACATCATATGGGAATTATTCAATGAGAGGTGCCTTGCCATTGAGCAGTGTTTATGCTAATACATCTATTATAACTTTCCCTTTGATATTTTTATTTAACATAATCTAAATAAAGCTCACTAAGAAGCATAACCCACTTAGCCATCCTACCTATTAGAGCAATTTTGGATAGGAGATATTTAAGAAGGTCAATTTTAGTGATGATTTTTATTTGATTGATAAGCATGAAATGTCATGTTTTCTAAGAAGAAAAAACAACTACAAGACAATATTTTTATATTTGAGAGTAATTTAAATAATAGGATATCAATGTTCTACTCAAGTAGTAAACTACTCTATCTTTTCCATTATCATAAAGTTATGATAACAATGCTCCTAGGGTATATTAATTAGCTAAGATATACAATAGAAAAGGTTTACCTATAATTAATGGCATTAATACTGGTGGATTGGAAAGGTATTGTTTAATATTATTAAATTTATTTCTAAAATCTTTTGTCTAGGTAAAAGGGATATCCTTTTTCAACAAAAAGGTGAATGGGTGACAAATATTTTCAAGCTAAGAAATAAATATTCTAATGGCTTGTATCATTCCTTTTAAACTTCTAAGTTGATTAATATTTTTTGGTGGAAGCATATCCATGATGGATGAAACCCTTTGAAGGATCAACTTCAATGCCACATTGTGAAATAATAAATCCTAACAACTTTCTTGATGTAACACCAAACACACTTTTTTTGGATTTAACTTTATGTTGTATTCTTGCATACACTCAAAAATATGGTGAAACACCTAGGGATGATCTGCTCTAGATTTAGATTTAGCCAAAATGTCATCCACATAGTCCTCCATAGTATTATTAAGCATGTCATGAAAGATAATAGTCATTTCCATCTGATATGTTGACCCAACATTTTTCAACCCAAAAGGCATCACCTAATAGCATAATTTCCCCCATGGAGTTGTAAAGGTTATTTTATATTGATCTTCATAAATAATTTTTATCTAATTATAGCCTAAAAAAAATTCATTAAAGATAGCATTTCATGGTCTGAAATTGAAGTGATGATCATATCTATGTTAGGTAATGGAAATTCATCTTTTGAACATGCTTTATTTATATCACAAAATTCCATACATATTCTAATCCCTCAGGTTTCTTCAACACTAGTAAAATGTTTGATATCTAATCTAAATAGCAAATGGCATGTATAAAACCTATAACCAACTATTTCTTTTTACTCTTCTTTTACTATCAATGCTATTTTAGGATGCATTTTTCTAAGCTTTTGTTTTACTAGTTTTGAATTTGGATACATCCTAAGGTGGTGAACTACTAAATATAGATCTCACCCTAGCATGTATACATAATACCATGTAAATACATTAGAAAACTCATGAAGCAACATTGTAAATATATCACTTTCTTCTGGATTGAGTGATATAACAAACTTTATAATTTTTAGATCAACTTTAGTATTGATGTTTACAGGAATGGTTTCCTCAACAGGTAGACTTGATTCAAATTTATAATCTAGGGGTGGTATAGGAAGAATAAAATTTTATTCAACCTCTTATTATTTTGATGTAGATGTAAAATTCATAGAGTGACCACCTTTCTATTCCCCAAAATATGTGGAATCTACTATTTGTATTAGAAAACCTTTCATATGATCACCTTCAACAATTTGATCCCTAATTCTCAAGAACTCAGATAAAGCTTCATAATTTTGAAAATGGTCAAGTTGTGGTGTAAATTATTGTTCCCATTAGATGATAGAAGGATATTCTAGGTTAAGTATTAGAATGACATTTTCATCTAAAATGTTGGTCAGGGATAGATCTTCAAAATGGCTAATGATGGAACCTATCTCGTTGTCTGATTAATCATATTTTGACTCAATAGAAGAATCAATTTGGGAAATTGTTAGATGCACATTAAGTGGGTTAAATCCTATAGCATGTTTCCTTTCATATGATTTTTGTGTTATTAGTTTAATGGAACCTTGTTCATAGATACCAAGACCTTTACCCTTATAACTCAATATTTTTTACATGATGTATTTTTTAATGGGATATCTATTGGTGGAAAAGAAATTAGCTAGTTCATCATAGTAAATCTATGAAGAATTTTAATCATCAATATGATCATTATAAAGGAGGATTCCCTCCAAAAAATTTGTGTAACCAATCTTTTTAACCATTTTTATTCTTTAGATGGTTTGGCCTACCATATTAATTAGGATGGCATGTATTGTTCTTGTATAAAATTCTTGAATATTGCACTCTTTCATACCTTAATCAATTATTTTTAAGTGGGAAGAAGTAAATGATGATGGTTTGGCAGATAATGGATTCGATGTTTTCTCAATAGATGGATTATTGAAGGCTTGCTTAATAGATGGATTATTGGAAGATTACTCAATGTATGGTTAATTAGTTAATGCTTTTTCAATAGATATGGAGAGAGTTAGAGTATTTATCTAACTACAAAAGGGAGGTGTTTGAAATAAACTTTTAGGATTGACATAGTTTTCAAATGAAGGATAATCCTTAATAGGGGTAATATTATCTTTTGTGATTGGTAGATAGTTGGACTTTTGATATTTACCTTCCAAAAGTGTGTAATATTGGAAGGTATGAGGATCCCCTTGAATATTTACTTTCATTCCTCCATGGAAAAATTTCAAACACTGATGAAGGGTGGATGGGATGGCATTCATGGAATAGATCCATGGGAATCTAAAAAATATATCGTATGGTAAATTAAGATCAAGAACATGAAAAAGTGTTTCTTTAATGATATACCCCACCATCAAAAGAAGATGGATTGTGTCAATAGACTAATGTTTATTATTATCTTAACTATAACACTAAACTTCCCAATAATTTTAATTCAAACATGCCCTAAAACACAAATCAATTTATAAATCAACCACCATGAAAAATGCTAGTGAAAAAACCATGAAATAAATTGATAAAATGGATACACACTATTGGGTCTTATTTCAAAGTTCTTAACACAATCATATGGGTTTTAATGTGTTGATAATAGATGATATTGTATTTTGAGTTAGCTATTGTAACCTTAGGTATTGAAGCATGAAATCTCCTCATGTCATAATGTGCTTAAAACACACAACCACTTAGGTAACTGAAATACTTGGATCTTAATTTATATACCTCACTGGTAAATAGGGTTTTCCTACTATGTGGTGGTGAAATCCATGGTTAATAAATCCCCTAAGAAAAGAAAAATAAAAGTAGATACCCATTTTAAATTTCTAGGTTTTGTCACCAATGTAACATTGAGGAAAGAGAATATGTGGATATTACTTGGGTAACACAAATAATTGTGAAAATGTTTTTGATTTCCATGTATCATTACCAATGTAATGCCAAGAAAAGAGCATACATAAATTTCATAAACACAAAGAAAAATAATGAAACAAAAGTGATGTAATTACTAATAATTTTTAAAATAAAAAACAAAAAATGTTAGCAATAAGAAAATTGGCTTTTATTGATTTTTTGGCTACTGATCCTCTTTAGCAAGCATTTTGCAAAAAGGTTATTAGAATGTTTGATTTGGATATAAATGAGATAACTTGTAATATAAAAAGTGAAAAAAAATAATAAATAAGAAATAATACAATATTTGTTTAAAAAATTCTATTACATAGTCAGGTTAGAAAAGTGAAATTGAAATAAAAATAATGCAGGAAAAACATAGAAAGTAGAAACTAGAAAATAAAATGAATTGTGCTTACAATATGATTTCACTACCAAGAGCAATGATTTAGTTGTTTTTTGATGAAAATGCTATGTAAATAGATAAATTCACTTTAGGAAAAGATAATTTGACTACAAATAAACATGATTTCTTTACAAAAATGACATGATTTCACTATAGACAATGATGCATTTGATGTTAAGAAGAATGGTTTTGCTATTTTTAATGAAAAAAATATTGATAGTGATAAAATAACTATGTTTAGATAAAAATATGTTAACCTATAAACAAAAAAATAAACACAAAAAATACATTAAAATAGGACAATTTTACTATTAAGGTCTACAATTTCAATGTTAAATCCCCTGAATTTGTTGTTATGTAGAGAAGCACACACATCCAAATAAAAAAACTTACATCAACCTATAACTCATACCAACACTAAAAGAAGCATTATTAAATATAAAATGTAAACATAAAAAACAAAACCAAAGAGAAATGCTATCTAAGTGCAAAGATGATGATTAAAAGATAAAAAAAGATGTGGGAAAGATCCCATCAGGCATGCCAAAAATGTTTGAAATAAATTTAGATGTGCAAATAAAGTAAAATAATCATAATCTAGGATAAAATTCAAACAATGTTAGAGAAACAAACAAATAAAACAATGATCATAAACATTATGCTTTGAATGCACAAGATTTATCCATTATGATATAAATTTGATTTGTATCTTAAAAGTATGTGTTGTTCACTTCTCTAATGCAAATAGATAATAGGAAACATTTTGGTGCAAAAATCAAGTCTTTGATACTGCTTTGATTCACTTGATTCGCTTATGTGTAGATCTCTGAGTTTCTTGATTGTGATTGTGATCTCTAGATTTTGTGATACATGAAAAATGGAAGATTTACAAGTATATTTATAGGTGCTTAGAGAAGGATCCAACAATGGAGGATCATTTGGAATTTTTCAATGACTCCAAATGATCAATGGTGTCTAATTATTACTCACCTATGATGATGAATACCATTTCAAAATGGTTAATAAAAGAGTGGGGTTGGTTCACTTGACTTAACAAGACTAAGTCAGTTTCCTTGACAACTCAGGTGATGAGTCATAAGAGGTGGAGAGTATTGTGTGATTCAATTGGAATGAGGGAGACAAAGGTGGAAGAAGTTTTGAATCAGGTGGAAAATTTAGATTTTAATATTTAAAATGAAGGAATTAAGGGTGCATAATTGATTTATTCACTATTTTAAATTATTCAATTATTTAAATTTAGGAGGAAATGTGATTTATTAATTTAAGAATAATTATTAAATATATTATGTGCATTTTGACACTAAATGAAATTTAGGTGTCTACAACATTAAACACACCTTATGCTAAATATTAAAAAAATGAGGATATGATACCACATGTCATAACCTCAAAAAAATTTAAAAAAAAATTAACTTTCATTGTTATGAAGATAAAATTCCAATAATATACTAGTAAACTAGGGACCTTGTTTAGAAATAGCTCATTTAAAAAATATCAATGATGGAAAAAATATTATATGTATGAGTGAATGTACAGACATTCCAAAAATATTTTAAAAATAACACCATAACTTTATGATATTTCCATTAATGTAAATTCATACCTAAAATATTTCTTGAAAACCTTTAATGGAACCTTTATCCATCACATACTTTGATCTAGTTATGGGAAACATAATTTTCATCCTATAATATTCAACATAAAGTCTCAATGTTTGATTATATATTATATTTGGTCATATTTCATTATATTTTAATATATTTAAGGTAATTAAATTTAAATGACATACTACATCACCAATTCTATTCAAATATAAGTCATTTCCCATATTCACTATGAATTTAAAAAAGATTGAAACAACTACTAATTATCAAGCAAAACAATATTCTTCTCAATAGAATCTAGGTCATTTTCAAATTATCAATGTCATATAATTTCATTATCATTACATTTGTTAATCCAAAAATTTAAATCAATATCAATTTAAATTTTTAACTCCATGTTGGTGTGTTCCTCATGGAAGACATTTTATCTCTTACAAAGTTCACTAGGTGAGTTTGTCTAGGGTCTTTTCTAAGGCTATGAATATGAGGTAGATTGAACCTCCACATTTTTGTAAACCATTAATTATTATACATAAATCACTTTATAAAATAATTTTATAACCAAAATTATAATTATTTCTATTTATTATAACCACATGTTGAAAGGCATCTAAAGAAAGTAGTCATAAATTGGTATGTACATGGTTACCATGCCACCTAAATAGGATGAAACTACTTAAGCAGTAGTGTTTTATTTTTAAAGTGTATTTTTTTTAGTAATCTTAAAAATTATCTTTACAATGAATATTTCATGAATCTATATGGATCCAAACTAATCAATATAATTAATTTATGTATATTTATGAATGATTATGTTAGAAAATAGTATGATATTATCACTTTAATGTTTTAGTGATAGTGATATTGAAAGATAATAGCACTCGTTTCTCTATTTTGTAAATATATTGATTAAAAAATAACCATATTATATTTAATTTATTTCAATATACATCAAAATTATATGTGATCTCATATTAATTACTTAATTATTACCAACATTAATTACCAAGTAAATAAATAAACTCGCATGATTCAAATTAATAGAAAACTACACGTTGATATTAATCCCTATGTAAAATTGTTAAGAAGGAATAACTCTAAAATTTAAAGTATTAGTAACCATTTACACTCCTAAGACAATAAAATTTTCATTTAGTGAAATTAAACCTTTAATACTCATCAATAGATAACTTGTAGACATGCCAAGATATTAAAGCTTAATTTCAAATTCCATAAATGCTGTTACTAAAATGATATCATTAATAAATTAATATAATATAAAGGAAAATTTACCAAATTAAAATTATAATTTATGTGAGATATATCCAAAAATTACAGCCTTGTTGTCTTAGTAAGACTGAGGATCGATTAATGTTAATATCTTAAAAACTATTATTCTTTACCTATTAAAGCAATACATCTGAACAAGTGTCTTCATAAACAAAAAATAAAATAAGACCACTCATAATTAATATTCAATTAGTTGATGAATTTGAAACAAGATAAATCATAGTGAATTTAGTCACGTATTCAATAAGTTATTCATACTTTTATAACATTTAGTTAATCTCATGAGAAAGAAAGGAAATCAATGTCCATATAACAACCATAGTTTTACACATTTATTCCAGAAAGAGACAAAATATTAGAGAAATTTATATCCAAATAAAATTATATTTGAGCCTAATTACCAATATACACTAAAAAAAGTTAATTTTTACAATAATATAAATTGCTATAGTAGCACAAATGAAAGATGAATGTCACTAGTAAGTGACAAGTCCATAAAAAAACTATAATTACTCATTCAAGAAAAAGATACACCATTTCCTTAATATATAATATCTATTTAATACTATCTTATATTCATTACTCAATAGTATAAAATATAAAACTATTCTAACTTTTATTTATATCATGTATATTCAAGATTGTAATTACCTAGAACTCACCAATGATCCCAACACATAAATGACAAGCTCATCATTGCTAATTAGTAACAAAGTGACAAGTCTAGTGAATTATTCATACTATAACATGCTCAATATATCACAATAATAATGCATTGGATATTAAATGTAGAGTGCTAGATAAGGGTTTATTATTGACAAGTAAAATGAGTTCTACCTCTCAATAACAAACTTTAACTTCCATAATAATATTCGTATTTTATTATATATTCAACCCAAAATGATTAATATATAGAAGATGTTATGTCACTTCAAATATTATTTAACATAACACATAATAATCTTTTGATGTTACCAAATATGAAACAATAAATATTTTAGATTACTTTCCATTCTTGACATATAAAAATAATCAAACAAATATGTTTACGTAAGACTTATACTAACTAACATTATGCCTGGAGTATATGCAAGTGAGATTTTATGAAAAATTTACTAAGCACATCAAACATTATCAACTCATATTTCTAATTAATTAAATTAATAATTAACCAAGTAATTATTCAAGTTAAAATAAGTTCATATTAATCAAATGATATGAACAAGTCTCAAATAAGCTAGATAACATAAATTTAAATTTGTTAATAAAAGTTAAATATGCGAAAACTTTTATTAGCTTCTAAGGGCATCCAATACAATTAAAACATTTATACACAAGTATTATTAATAATAAGAGCCACATTTAGTTTCAAAACAATCATGTAGACATGAAGAAGACACCATCCAAATCTTGTAGTAGTTCTTGAATTAGAAACATACTTAGTAATAATAAATAAATCTTATAAGAATTAAAATAATCCCAATCATATGGTGGGTTCATTCCCACCCAAACATAATTTTTAGATTTTAATAGGTCATTCCACATTGATCTCATGATATAAAGATAAATAACTATGATAAGTTAGGAATGAGAACCATGGTTTAGGCTAGGGTTACACACAACAAAATAACCAAAACTAAGTAGCAATCCCAAAACATAATAACACTCAATTGTGCATAAAAAATATTTTTTGTTACCAATATCACCATTATAAAAAAATTGAATAATACAAAAAATACACAACCATTGATTCAATAAGCAAAAAAACCAACAAACAAACACACATGTAAAGCTTCATAACTCATATGAGAAACCATCATGTGCAGTTCAGGTTTATTATAAACATAAAATTGAATTATACCTCTTATATATATGCCATATTAGGATGAGGTAAAAAAATTTTTTCCTCACCCAATAATGGGTTCTCATTGGCCACAATATTTGGCAATAATAACCATTTTATAAACATAAAACTGAATGTAAGCCTTTAAAAATTCCATTCACTTCCAAGTCACAATTTTATTTTCATTCAAATAAAAATCCAAATTTTAAATTTGCACAAAAATTCAAACATAACAGACTTACTTTTTCCATGTAAGTTCCTACAGTCAACTATGCAATCATTCTCTTCCTTTTCCCTCTTTCTTATTTTCTTCTTTATTTGTCTTTTATTCTTCTCCCTTCTCCTTTTCCACAACAATTCCATTTTTAAACTATTCTCACTTCCATGAGTTGGAATTTCAAATAGAATAATAGTCATGTTCTTCATATTTGAAACTATAGTTGTGTCTTCTAATACTATGAGTGTCACCATGTAAAATACCAATTCTTGAAATCCATCTGACCTCAAAACCCTCATCATTATCCAGTACTCATCCATTCGAATACCCAACATGCATTTAATGAACTCAATGACCTTACAAAAAACCTTAATCATTGAGTAGGATCATCTGAGGTCAACCTTGAATATTACACAAAATTAAATAATAACATAATGATTTTCAAACAAAAGTCCAAAGTTATTTTGATTAATATCATCATGACCTGAGTCTAATAAACTTGTAATCTTGTGCCAAGGTTAAGTCTCAGTGACAAAAATATAGTGCCATGGTCAAGTTTTGAATGGCATTAATAATATTATCATGGTAAAAATATTTGGACTCTATTATAATATTTAAGGTTTTAAATAACAATATAAAGGTCCATGTGACCTTCAATAACCATGATATTATCTTTGTGCTAATTTTTTATCTTCTGATCATTTCACAACTAGAATGCTCACACATCTAGGCTTAATTTGATTTGGAATGTCCATTATTACCATCAAATACTAACACCTTATTTATTTATAAATAAACATAAGACATAAAAAAAATACAAATATTGCACAAAACAGATAATCAACTACATGACACATAATGATTAAAATGCAAAAAGGTTCTAAATAAAAGATTTAGTTAAACAGGCAACTAGGTACATAATTTATATCTCATTTGTATTAAATCATATATATATATATATATATATATACCTTATGTACCATGGTTTATTAGATATTTACATTTATAACCTAGCTCATATCAAGAAGACACTTGTAGTCATGCAAAATGACATCAACAATACCTATATAATATATCTTAGGATAAATCAATTATAATAATTGATTTTGATAAAATAATATGTTTAAAAAATATAATGTAAATGAAAAACTAAAGTATTTATCAATACATCAAAATAATTATCAAATAATAATATTGATAATAATATCATGTCTTAGTATTCATGCTAGTAACACTTAGTGCCTACTTGGGCATACCCATCCTCATTATTTTCAAGTATCACCTTTTATCATTTTAATCTATAAATTCATTTACTATAATAAAATGGTGATGGGGTATAAACACTAATATTTGGTATTATACACTTTAAAATGTCACATTCTACCAAAATGTGACATACTTGAATTATGCACACAATAAATTGGTCATTTTTCACATTATTCCTTAATCATTCTTTTGTATATTTTCTTGAGCTTCTTGAATTGTCATTACTACTTCACATTATTTCCATAATCTCTATATAAAAAAATTAATGTCATTCTTATATTGTCTCTTGATCTTATATCTTTCCTCATGGGTTGGATCTATCCATCCATGTTTCCCACAAATCCATGTACCTTTTAACAGACAAATTCATCCATGTTTCCCACCTCAAGTAGTTTCACACTTAGGATATGTCCACATTAGTTTGGATATGTCCTTTAACCCTTTAAAAATTATCTTCCTAAATTCAAATTTTCCAATTCGGGTTATCCCATACAATTCACGTGTCAGTTTAGATGAAATTACCCAAAGAATTATCTCAATAAGCATATCAATCCTAAGTCTATTCATATATATAACTTATATATCTATCACTATAAATCACACTACACATGGATAGGAACTATCCTAATTTTTTATTTTTTATTTTTAAATCTCATATGAAAAAACCCTAATCTAAGTCTAATTACCACTTCAAGGTCAAATCATAGTTTTTTAAGTGTTGAAATTCATACACATGATTTCACTACATGCTAGTATTAAACTAATTTCACACACTCAACTAATTAGGAGAGTTATGTTTGGTTTGAATTTCATATTCAAATTATTAGATATGTAAGTATCACTTAGCCATAAGGGATGGTTTGGGTCAACATAACCCATCCCTTTCACACATTTTCCCCATTCATAGTGATTTTATATTACAATGTAAAGAGTTAGGGTGTATAGTTTAGGAGAAGGAGAATAAATTTGTTCACAATAGACTTAATATATCTTAATATGTGTGAATAAATGATATACCTAGGTGAAATTACTAAAATAATCATAGAATCAACATAGTCAATAAAAAAATTCTACACTCCAGAGGATGTTTATGCATTGACTTCTTAGGAAGCGTGGTCATGTTCCAAAAAATTCAAATGTTCTATTTCTAAATCCAAGAATTTGCAAGCCCATTCCTAGTATCTATTGATGATTTTACCTTATCACAAACCTAAACATTCTATAAACAATATAAGTACTAAATGTCTTTAGTGTTTCCATTAAAATAAGTTGTAATAAATCTATAAATCTTTTCTAATTACACTTAGACTTATATGTGAATATCATATCTTATGAAATGTGACTTGTTCTAAATTTTATCTTATTAAGTGAATTTAAGCCAAAAATACATAAACTATGATCCATATGCACGAAACAAAACTAAAAACTTCCTAATAATAATCCTCATACCAAAATTAGATATCTACACATTTTAATGAGATGTGATTGATGAATTGAAAGTGAAATTAATCATTGAGTTCATTTTGAAAAATTAAAAAATAAATAAATAATCCAATAAAATATACAATTGAAATTTATAAATAATGTTGAATATAATTCATAATTCACATGGTGCTTAGGATTCATACGGAATTCAATATAGTGTGTTTTTTCAAAAATGAATAGATGGCATCCAAAAGGAAGCAATAAGATACAACCAATAGTCCTCCCCAAGAATTAATATACACTTTATTCACACCTAGTATTTCAAGACATAATAATTATAATGAAATATTTCATGCCATTGAAAATATTTAGGACTGTAAAACCAATGAAAATTCTACCCAATCCTAGTTAGATTACATAAAATATTTTGTGATGATTGAAGTGTCAATTTTTTGACAACTACCTAGAAGTATTAGCATGTGGGGAACTAATCAAAAATATGTGCAATAAATATCTTCTTAGATATAAGATTATTCATTACCCTAGTGGGAATAAGATAAAAATTATCACTAGGGTTTATTCTTGAGAAATATAATCATCTTAAACCTCAATTCAATTATGATAGTGCTTACACACAACCATGGATCAATACAAACAATTTTTATGATTAAATGAAACACTGGTCTAAGGAACCTAATTGATAGATAATAAGTAAAAATATCAAATAGTATTATATTATTAATTTCAATCCAAAGGTGAGAATTTACACGATTGTGATAAACATACTATATAGGGCACCTAATATCAAGCATGTTAATATTTAGTTGGTACCTTGGTTATCAATGATTATGGGTGATAATTTTGTTCCCAATGTGAGGCAAATCATTTCATTCAATTTAGATAACTATTTCAAGGATATTTAATATGATGATAATTTATATTTGATCTCTTATATTAGTATGCCTATTTTATGAATTCTAGTTTGATGGCAACATCTTTCAAAGCTATGAATTTCCTTCCACTACTTTTTTGAATGTGATGTTATAAAAATGGTATGGATATTAATATCACAATTTTTACACATTGTGGGGGATAATTTGGTTCCCAACATGAGGTAAATAATTTCATTAAATTTGGATAACTATTTCAAGGATAATGAATATGATGATAATTTATATATGATCTCTTATATTAGTATGCCTTTTTTATGAATTCTAGTTTGATGGAAACATCTTTCAAAGCTATGAATTTCGTTCCACTAATTTTGTGAATGTGATGTTAAAGAAACTATATGGATATTAACATCACAATTTTTACACATTATGGGGGATAATTTGGTTCCCAACATGAGGGAAATAATTTCATTCAATTTGGATAACTATTTCAAGGATAATGAATATGATGATAATTTCTATATGATATATTATATTAGTATTCCTATTTTATGCATTCTAGTTTGATGGAAACATCTTTCAAAGCTATGAATTTCCTTCCACTACTTTTGTGAATGTGATGTTAAAGAAACTGTATGGATATTAATATCATAATTTTTACACCAACATCTACAATGATTTATTACCCATACTTTATAATAATGCAAGGTTATCATGCATCATTTATTTTAATAAGTGATGGTGAGTTCAATAAATATAGGTTTGTAATTGTTGTATCAAAGGACATAAGTTATCAGAATATAAGGAGTCATAGATGCCACTTATTTTTTGCCTTACTATGTTTCTAACCAATTTGAAGTGACAAAATGTTTCTTTTGATATGTGATTGGGATGGTAAGGACTCTCAAATAAAATAATGTCCCTCACTACCCTAAAAATAGGAGAGCACATGATGTTTAAGTTTCCTACAGTGCATGACTTCACCCCACCCATTTATATTGGTTATAATTTTGGGAGAGATAATGTTAGAAAATGGAATTATAAAGGGAAAGCGAACGTATATATCAATTATTAGCTAGGAATAATAAATTTTATATACACACACTCCTAAGATAAAGATGAAAAATATCACTTTTTCACTTCATGTGATGACAAAGTGGTTGGTAAGAGTAAGGTTGTAGGGAGGTGAAAATAAAATCATAAATTTATTCATGTTTACAAAATAATTGATTTATAATGAGAAGAGGTCCTACCTGGTCTAGATGGAGAAGATAATAAGATAAGAGTGTTATACTCTCGTCTATTTCCATTGTGTTAAATGTAAGTTCTATTTATAACCTTGGTGTTTTTTCTACCCTAATTTTTTTATCATAAAGGGTTTTAGTTATTTTTAATATTACAATTATTATTTTTGTTTCAAAAATTATGAGTGTTTTTTCATTATTTATGGTTCTACCATCATCTGGTATCACTTCCCACATTCCCACTACATCCATTACAATCTTCATGTTCAATACCACTCCACCCATTTTTATAACTAATTCTACATAAACTTACACCATAATAGTCCAAATTCCACCCATTTCCAACCCACCATTAGTAAATGTGTGATATATAGATAATTTACCATATAAGGAAGATAATAATGTTAGTATACTCAAGTGCAATGGCTATTTTAACTCCACCACTATTATTACCAAAATGGAATTAGATCATATCACACCAAAATCAAAAGTGAGTGTTTCTCTTAAATTCACTCTTCCTAATATGAGCATGCTTAGAAACTTATGTTGTCACTTGGATCTTGCACCCATTCGATCAAATTAATTTATCCAAAGTCAATAATGGGATCATCCCTAATGTGTGGGACCTTGGCTCTTTGGGGAAGAACTTATGGAAAGGGATAACTCCCTCATAATATAAGGTAAACCTTATTTAATATAAATTATATACCTAAACCTATGCTAAAGAGACCTATCCATAACTAGATCTAAGTGTCTTTAGTGGTGGAAAATGGAGAAAGACAAAATAGACTATAAAAGGTGATGCACCAAAGTTCAAGGTTCTCCTCCACTCATTTTAACATCATAATAACAACCTTTGAAAGATTTATTTCAGTTTAAAACTCTCAAAAACATACTATAATAGAGGTATGATGAAGAAACCAATTTTTATAAGGGTTTTAGTATCTACAATTTCCTTACAAATGAGCCAAAAGAGACTAATGTACATTTATAATTGATCTCAAACTAAGAAAAAGAGACTAAAAATAAAAAAAATGTAATTGAAATTTTAAAATACATAGTGAAATAGTAAGTAATGAGAGTAAAATTTAGTATTTTATTGATAGTTCAAGGCCTAATCTAGCATTACAGGTCTCTAAAAGAGAAAATTCTTGTCATACCCAAGAGGAAGGATCCAAATAAAGCATTTCCAGCCTTTTTTATAAGAAAAATGAGACAAGAGAGGAGAAATAAAACTACTAGACTATACAAATTTAGTTTTTACATCATAAATTATCATATCTAAGAGAGAAAACAAGTTGAAATAGGAGCATTCAACTCTTATTAATGCAATAGACCTACTAGTTTGATGATCTCAAAAGATAGACATATGAGTGGAGGAAAGGGATTCATCCTTACCATTTTTATCCTTTGGAGTGATAAAAAATGCATTATTTGGTATAATATATGTTCCATTCTTGTAAAATATGACTCTCTTAATGCTAAATGATTTAGTTCACCTATTCCCACCTCTTGTGCATGTTGAATGTTTGACTTGAGAAGGAACTTATAGCATATATAGAGTTATGATTGACTTGGGTTAATCATAACTATACTAGATAGAGGGAGTTACATTTATCTATGATTAATTTCAATTCTTTATGTCTCCATTCACTCTCTTTAAGACCACTCACATCATTTATTGGCATGAAGTAAGTTTAACTTAGTCATTGGGGGCATATTCAATGCGTCTCCCATGCTTGAGATATGCCTTGGAGCCTATGTGAGGAAGATATATCATTACCATTATTGTCTAAAAGGACTTATTGAGAGGTATAATAATCTACATCTTCATAATTCAATCTCATTTTTTTTCATTTCATACATTATAACCTTGATTGAATCCCTATCTAGCCAAATCATATACCTTACAAACTTGTAATTATTATTTGAAACATTGTAGGTTGATTATGATAGTATTTATCACTTTAAATAATTATTATAATCCTTTTATTTACACCTAAAAATTTCACTATCACTATGCATTCACTCCTTGTTTATTCATGAAACCAATCAGGCAGGGTTGTAAACTTTAGGTGTTTAGTTTTAAGAATCACCTAGAATCTCTTTGAGGTGTTTGAGATTATAAAACATACCTATAACTTCATTTGAATGGTATTGAGGTAGGATATATTTTATATATACTTAAACTTGACTCATTCTTCAATATATTTTGTTAACATAGCTTGGTCATGAATGGTAACTGCATCAACATTGAAAACTTATTTATCACAACCCCATAACCTTACTAACCCTATATCTTCTTATACAAGACTATTATTGAATCTCCTTAAAGGAATTGTAAATCCAACTATCAATAAAATCACTATTTTAGTGCCATATAAACCATTTACATTCTCATTAGCTAAGGAATCTTTCTCAAACTTTGAAACTTTTGAACCTTCCTCAACCAGTCTTGAAATCTTGACTACCATGGAATATGCTTGTATACCTACATATGCATGTTTCTTGAGGTCTTAGAATATTTTTACTTGGTTTGAATACTCCATGATTATATTTTGAAAATATTTATAGGCTTTAAAATCATTTATAAGGTCCTAATACCACACTTGTCCATTTTTCCTTTCTCTTAGGTAACTATCACTTGTAGGCCTATAGATCACTTGATCAAAATTTGATAAACTATGTTTTATTATTTCTATGAAACTAGTGTTTAGTTATTACACAATAAATGGTATGTAATAAAGGAAAAATATAATCTAACATTTTAAAATATATATTTTGATCACATTAATTACATAGGGAAGATTAATAACTTATCTAGAAAAGTAGACTGAGATGACTATTTCAAAACCTATAGACTACTACATAAGACTGGGAATATGTCAAGAATATAGATTTATATTTAATTTTTTGAAAGGATAGGAGCATTTAAAATAATAAACTTTATGGTTTGGTACTATATTCTATGTCCTACCACTATCTTCCAAACTAGTCATAAAGATTTGAGTTTTTTGGGTTTTGTCTATTATCCTTGTGTGATCTTGCCTATGAAATTTATAATCCTAAATATCGATGGAGATCCTTATAGATGTATTTTAATATTAAAAATTTTTATCCATATAAACAAATTAAATAAAAAATACATCAAAACAAAAAGGGGGAAAAACTAGGTTAGGGGAAGTATGATCTCATGATCTAGAACCCCTGTTATCTTGATCACTACCTACATTAACCCTCAAGCTAGGGTCTTAAATTAAATGTAGTTATCCCTTAGGTAACATTAATAATCAATGCACATGGTATATTAAAGAATTAACTTTCACCTAGGCACTTCCTTGATCAAGCATGCAAATCTATGTGTGATGTAGAATGTTGAGCTATATTATTGACTAATTTTTTATTATGTACTATGCCAAAGTAGTAAGTGCTAGATATAAAATGTTGTGAAGTATTTTATATAGGAGAATATTTTTTTTGAATTTTGGAACTTTATTTTCATTTGGTCAACATTATAAATACAAATAAAACTTAAGTAAGAAGATAAGATGGGCTTTAGACTCATTAAGTGTGGAAAATTGACCATTGAGGACTTAAAATAAAGTTGGATAGGAGTGCTAAAAATGGGACACCCTAAGGTCTAGTGCTATATTCCAACACCAATGCTCCTATCTTATAGGATCAAGACCTAGGGGGATAGAATTATCATGGGAAATAGAGTCTAGATAAGCTAGAATGACCATCTAAAAGGCTGCAGATGACTAGGAATAAGCAAAAAGGTGACTCATATATGAAATAAGACCAAGATAAGTAAAACAAAAGACATGGGTAATGTGAACAAGGATCATATTCTCTAGTTGGAGTCTCTTATAAAAGGAATATGAAAATACATGATATGTGTAATTTCTTAACTAATTTAGGGTGTATACATTTACCCCCCTTTTATTATAGTGATGCAATGAAATGAAGTACTAGAGTAAAAGAAAGAAGAAGAAAATGCATAATTGAACCTACCTACATGGAGATAAATGTAATGCAAAGGGTCTAACTCACTTCATAGCTAGGGAAGTGGAT
Source organism: Torreya grandis (assembly GCA_037957365.1). Classification (NCBI taxonomy): domain Eukaryota; kingdom Viridiplantae; phylum Streptophyta; class Pinopsida; order Cupressales; family Taxaceae; genus Torreya; species Torreya grandis. Next base: position 273,192 of record JARHVA010005045.1, on the reverse strand, counting down.
GGAGAGCCAAATTATGCCTAAAGAAATAAATAATCACTAAAATGAATGCCCCATGTACTAAATATGGAAGTGAAATCCATGTAACATGGAGAAGTAAGGCAATGCTTTCCCCCTATACTAAATTTGACTAAAGATGATGAGTGTTCAGAGGCTCAAAACCAATCTCTATCCTCTATCCTAAATAAATTCATGTAATCTAGAATATGTGTATATAATTTGTATTCTATGAAGAGAAAAATATGTCATGCCCCCACTCTGAATATTTGAACTAGAACTAAGAAATACTCAGAGGCCCAAAACCAATGTCTTTCCTCTATCTCATAAAAACTCATGCAATCTAGGTTTGGGTGATGCAATGAACCAACTGCTATAGATGGACATATGGTCCAACCTAGTGACAACTTGGGTATAATCTAAAACTTGGGTTAATTTTTTAGAAGAGAATGGCATGTCTTACCATTATATTTGTATAATCTTGAGTGATTGAGAACATGAACATCTATGTCATGCCCTCAAATATGGTATGTGAGTGATGTGTATGTATAATATTATAATCTATATAACCATATATGATATGACCTATTTTACCATGCCTGATGTGCAAAACTAGAAATCAAAACACTGTGATCTATACTATGCTTATAATCTACTATCTATTCTTATAACTATGTCATGCTCTATGAAGTTGTATGTGTGAGACGTGTAGTAATGTACAAGCCCCCAAATATGGTATTTGAGTGTGAATCTATATCAAAGTCACTATGAATCCATATAATATAAACCATTGTACCTAAATAGTCTATGTTCTTGTAAGCTGAAATCACTATAGATCCATATGATCTAAACCACTATATCTAAATAGTCTGTGTATCTATAAATTGAAGGTATATCCCTTTAAATTTCTTCAGTAATGTTGAGTGACCCATGTAATCTAAATCACTATATATCTCAACTGATCTAATGTAAATTTTATAGTCTAACTATTAGATATGAACAAACCATGGTGCATCCACTTATGAGAGTGGATGAGCATGTTGGGTAGGTGTAGAAATAGGAATAATAAGAATGATTCTCCCCTTTTGGAGAGAGGGATGAAGTTTTTGATATAAGATGTCAAGCCAAAAGTGATGAATAGTGGAATAAGTAGAAATAAGGTTAGATTTTTTTGAATAGCTTGAGATTTTGTTTGATTGATTAGACAGAGTTGTTAAAACTAGAACAAATTTTGATTGGTGGTAATCAAGGTGTGTGTCTGAGTATAAAATAAATATAGAGATTTATGTGCCATATTATTTAAGTGAAGTATTATGAGAGTTAATATTGTATGATTTTTAAGGTATCATTATCATGATTATGTGGAAGAAAATGGTTTTAAAAATGGAATTATAGGGTTCAAGTTATGGGCAAAATGGTATTTTACTCTGATTGAGAAAGTTAGGTAATATAGGAAGTTGGATTGATTATTTATTCATTTATATATTACTTAGGTTGAGATTTTGAGCTCCAGAGTAAGAGATATACTAAGGAGATGATCACCAACTACAAATTGGTTTGAGTAGTTGGTAGCCTAGGTTTAAGCTGGTGGTGATATTACCCTAGTAGTAGCTAAAATGTTTGATTTTTGTCTATTATGAACCATATTATTTATGTTTTGAGCTGTTTGAAGTTTCTTAAGAAAAATTTCACTATTTTTAGTGTTCACATCCTACATACAACACTAATTTATAGGTTCTAACACTCTTGTCTAGGTTACATCACTCTTGTCCAGTATTGTTATCTTATACCCAATGATGTTATCCTAGTGGCTTAATTTTTTAGTGATGTTACTTTATTGTTGACTATTATTATATTTTATATTTTGATTTGGCATTTTTTATTGATATATATGTTTTTTATGGTGTTTTCAAGGTGAGGTGTAGATGAGAGAGTTCTATAAGGGCCAGGTGATGGAGACATTAAGGTTGTTACCATTGTCTACTGATGAGAGAGCTACCATGGATAGGGTAGGGTTTGGTCATGTGTGTGACCTAGGCACAATAAAGTGGGATAGATATGTGATTACCACCTTATGTGAGAGGTGGAATGTAGATACATGTACTTTCTAGCTTCTTACAAGGGAGATTATTGTGACTCTAGAGGATTTGTATCACATTTTACATTTATCAATTAGTGGACAATGTGTGACATTATAGGATGACATGTGTGTTGATGATATTGATCATGCATACTTGTATTTCTAATGTGTGTCCTCAGGTATACATATAATAGGTAGTGATATTGATGTATTATTGTTAGTTAATGTGTATTTGAGTGTTCCACACTTGCAAAATTGGTTGGCTATGTTGTTAGCATCATTTATTATTACGGATAGGAGTGAAGAGTCTATTTCATATAAGATGCATAGGATTGTGTGTAGTGTTGAGGTATATAACATTGTGTTCTCATGGGGTAAGACTATTCTCACCCACCTCTACAAAGATATATATAGGTTTACATAGGAGGTATTTAGTGGTGGATTGAGTGTAACGACATTATTAAATTATTAGGATTATGAGCACATATAGTAGTTATCTGGCCAATAGGATTATCGAGGGATAGGTGGGCACCTCCATAGCCATTTGGGGAGTGGTGGATGAGTACATTAGCTATCCAATCTCTTGGGATGGATCATTATATATGGGTGTTAGATAAAATGGTGGATGGTGACATTATATGGAGGTCTTGTAGAGGATTTCTTGGGTGAACTAAGGATAGAGTGTAGTTATGGTATATGAGGGTTAATTATTGTATACATGACCAATGGGTTGGAGTGTATGAGTGCTTTCAATATGAGCACATGACTAGATAGTTTGGGTTACCACAATATGTGCCTCTTGTAGCATGGGTGTGGGTGAGGAGTGCACATGCACCAACAAGGGTAGGAGCTCATGTGAGGCCCATGAACACTAAGCTATCATCATTACCTTTATATGAATGGGATGTGGCTATATACATTCCTCATATGGATTATTTTTTATGTATAGATGCATATACTGCATGGTGGATGAGGCATCAGTGGGATCCATTATACCCTATTGATGGAGGGGATTCTCTAGAGAATGAGCATCCACAATCGATCTAGATGATGGGAGGTAAGAATAAATTTCATTTGAATTGTGTACAAATTTATGCTTTTATTTTGTTTTTCAAAGTATATAGCTAATGTAGTATCATGCATTGTGTGCAGGTGGAGTGGGAAGTATGAAAGATGAGGGATATGCGAGGGTGAGGAGTGGAGATGATGACTATTGGGAGACCATCATTGAGTCTACACTCTAAGATCTCACTTGGAATGTACCTAATGATGTGATGGATGAGGGTTTGATATATTTAGCAATAGATATGGCTGGTGTTCATGCTCATTTATTTGATATGTTTGATATAGTGATAGCTACATATGTTAGTATAGCAGCAGAGAGAGAGATGAGTTGAGGGCTAAGCTGGATAGGCATAAGATGTCCCGACCCAATTTTGGATCAATGCGTACAAGGATTATGCATGAGTACATGGATATTTAAAGGAAGTATGTAGATTTGCATGAGGAACATGGTCAGCTACTAGAGTGAGAGAGTCATTATAAGAGGCATTCAAGAGCTCCAAAGTGTCTAGGTCCATTGAGTGGTAGAGTGGATTATGGAATTGGTACTGGTGGAGAGAGTGAGATTGAGAGTGAGGGATTTATGCCCATTAATGATTGATTATATTTTATACCGTGTACATGTTTTTGAAAACTTGTTATATATATATGGATGTTAGTTTGATTTTAGATTTAGGCATATTATGTTGTGGATTTTGGAATAGATTAGTATATGTATTGCAAATGGTTGATTAGGAAATAGTTGATTTGACATTGATTTTGAGGTTGCCTATGTTTTGGTAAAATGGTACTTGGGATATGTGATTTAATTTTTGTTGATAAGTGTGATGTTATTTTTTATTTTGAGTTATATGTAAGTAATAATTTTTTGTTTTATAATTTTTAAAATGATTTGATAAAGTGAATTGGTTTAAGATTTGGAAAAATAAGATATTGGTAAGGTTACGATTTGTATAATTTGTTTTGGCTTAGGGATGGTTGTTTGTAACTAAGAATGTTAGTTGTTAGTATAAGGGGATGCAAGAGAGTACACTTTGCATATAAATTCCCTAAAAGTGGCTCAAGAATGTAAAGTTTGGTCCTTTGGCTCCATCATTGCATACTAAGTGAAGATATGTAATCATGCATGTTTTTAATTGATGTTTGGACTGTGTGTCTAATCCTTCTAAGTATGTGGCCCAAGAATACAAAATCTATCCCTTTGGCTCCATCATTTCCCTAAAAAGTGTAACTATGAACTAATATTGGTATGAATGTGTGTCATATCACTATCTAAACCTTGATGGCCAATTGAAAAAGTGCCCATACTACTCATTCTATGTAAGAACATGCATTATATCTGATACTATCTATTATACACTAACTATAGTTATGAATGGAGACTCTACCAAATGTAACCTTATTATATGTGTAACTAAACCTATGTAATGTGCATAAGGCTCATTTATCCATAATCATAGTGGATTACTACATGAAATAACACCATGTGGCCTTTACTATGATGCATATGACTGAGCAATAGATCAAGCTAGAACTATAACCTATGATGGGGGCTCATCTAGCTCATCTAATCTCAATCGTAGTGGGTTTCTATGTAAAATGGGTCCCTAAAATATTGGCTATAGTGAATATCTCTTTAGATAAATAATTTATAATGTGGGTTCATCTAATCTTAATCATAGTAGGTTACTACATGAGATAGGACCTAAAAAACTTGATCATAGTGAATATCTCTCTAGAGTGGTATGTTGTTACAGTGCTTGTGACTATGTTGGATATTTATATGGAACTTCACTATATACTCTTCAGACTATAGTGTTATATGTAGGTTGTTCTCATTATACTAGTTTCCAAACTTTTTGAATAGGTGGAATATGAGATCTCATATAAGGCTCTATCTTAGAAGTTGCATGACTCTCATGATGAGTAACTGATGATTTCAATGAAGGAATGTCCTAGGATAAATCAGCCATGGAGGAATGAGGTATAAGAATCCATGGTGGAGGAGAAGTTAGTTCCCCTTGTGTGAATGCTATGATGACATTATCAACACATATATTAATGCAATACCTAAGTCCATAGCAATCATTATCTTTATGTTCATCTATATGATGATATTTATGAAAGCATCGATGTGGCTATCTATGTAAGAGATGTGGATCTCATCAATGAGTAGAAGGTAATGTTATTAACCTCCTATTTAGTAATGTTGATAATATGACACATGGTCTATCCTTATTTGTATCAAACTATAATGGTATCTTGTTTCTATTCTCTATAGTTCATATTGTAGGTTGTGCTCTGGAGACTAGATCTCTATTTTTAATTGGTTGCTTTTCTAGTTGAAGTCTCTTATCTTGTTTAGGACATGGTGTATGCTATGTGTTATGATCTATAGATATAGGTACTAATGTGAAATCTAGATTAATTTGATCAATTTAATCTACCTCAATCAATCCCAATTTATTTTCCAAGGCTAAAACTGTATAGCCTAAGTGCCTAAAAGAGGACTTTATTTGATATAATAGATGATCGAGGAGAGGTTGATGAAGCACCTTAATAAAGATATGCTAAATTTATAAATCTAATAGCTTAGATATTAGTCTTAACACTTGAGTCTTGAATCTTAAGATATAAACACTAACTAGCTTTGAAATATTTTGATGCAATGTGGTAATTTTCTCATATGTAACACAAGGACTCATGTTTTCTATGTAATTTATGAGAAATGCCTCCTCCAGGTCATTGTATGTGTACAAGGAGACAACAAGGAGTATATTATACAACTAATTATGTGCCTCCCCCATTAATGTTTGTTGAAACAACTTCAGTAGAATCAAATGACTAAGATGAGATGGCAAAGCCTTTTGAAAGGCTTGAAGGTGTATGAATGGATCTCCAGTTCCATCAAAGTGAGGCAATGATGGTATCTAAAAATGCTTAGGCAATGAAGATTTTATGAATATATTTAGAAAAGGGTTACCATGTAAATAATTGGCATCCATCCAAGACTTATAACCCTTGTTTTCTAAGTTAAGAAAATGCACTTGGTATTTTAATTCACCAACTACATGCATTAAAAAAATAATCTCTTGGGATGGTATATTAACATCTTGAAGTGGTTCATTTAATCATTAAATTTGATCATTAATTTTATCCATGGGAACTCTACATTTAGTAATTGTATCATAGAGAGTAGGTGTGTTATCTTGAACCTTTGGAGGAATGGTAACTTGGACCTTGGTAGAGGGATGTGGGATACCATTCTCTTTAGGTGAAGAGTGAGAAATAGGTGCTATTATAGTAGGGGTTTCTTGAGATATTAATTGGTATCTTTATGTTTTAGTGAATCACATTTTAATTGAGTAGAGGATGTGATGCTATCATTAATATGTGTACTATTTGAAATAGAATCGTGCCAAAAATTATAAATAACATTTTTTAGTGCATGATGTTTAAGGGGAGGAGTGAAAGAAGAGTTAGAAACATGAGATGCATTTTCTTATTCACTATGTACATAATAATAATCATTATTCCGTGCATTATCATAATCAAAATTTGGTTCATAGTCACTCTCATTTTCATATTCATTTGCATGTTCACTATCATACTCATTATCACTTCCATTGTCACTAGGGAGAGGTGTAAAAGAATATTTTAATTCTTTTCTAATATTCAATAAGTTACAATGTGAAATTGGAATATTGTGTGTATATATGTTATCCATGGATGGAGTGTATGAATTATTTTCATTTGAAAAATGAGAAGTAAGAGTAAGATAGTTATCATTTGGAGATTTTTTTTATAAAGTAGAGTTGAGAGCATGAGATGGATCATTTGAATTATGCATTAGAAATTTTATTTTATTGTGTTTATATTATTGTATTTTGAACATATTATTAGTAAAATAAAGAGAGATTAGGTCCACATGGAAGTAAATTATCACCAATAAGGGGTTCACTTGGAGGTGCATGACTAATTTTTTCATTTGGTGCATTATGAATAGGAGAATGAGGTGAAAAGTACCTTTCCCATTTAACAAAATTATTTTTCTTTGGAAGAGGGAATAAAGGAGATAGTTTGAGATAAAAATATGTATCTACTTTTTATTCACTATCACTTTCACATGTATCATCATATTCCTCATTAAAACAATAGTAATTATCTTCATTATAAATAAAATCATTTTCCACATTTTTAGCTAATGTGCAATTTTGTAAATTTATCCATTCATTATCATAATTATGAGAAAAATTTATAAATTGATTTATGGTATGAGAGGGAAGACGTGAGTTAGTGGCTATTTTATTTCTTTCACCAAAGAGAATGGGAAAAAGTATTATTAAGAAAATAAATGCAAAAATAACTACTAATATAGAGATTTTGAAAATATTTTTGACACTAAATAATTTTCAAAAATTCCAAAATGTTTTTCTAAAAATTGAAAGGAAGGAAGGCTTGGGGTTTTAGGACCTATTTTATAAATCTAGGATTTTGGTTGGGATTTTAGAATTTTTGAAAATTATTGCTATAATTTAAATTTTAAAATAAATTTGAATAAGATAAATTCATAAAACTTTATACAAAAATCAGAAATTTGAAATTGAATTTTTGCACAAAATAACCACCAACATAGAGAGTTTGAAAATATTTTTGATACTCCAAACAATCTGAAAAAAATCCAAAATTTTATCTGAATATTGTAATGGAGGGAGGCTTGGGGTTTGAGGACCTAGTTTGGAAATCTAGGGTTTTGGGTTGAGGTTTTAGAATTTTTTAAAATTATTAAAATAATTTAAATTTTAAAAATAAATTTGAATAAAATAAATGCATAAAATTTTATACAAAATAAAAAAATTGAAATTGAATTTTTGCACAAAATATGAAGGAAAAATGCTAAGGGTACTTAGGGTTTTGAATTTATTTAAAGTAAGTTGGGTTCACCAAATGTTTTATTATTTTTTGGAAACTAGTGTTTAGTTACTAAACAATAAATGGTCTAGAATAAAGGGGGAAATATAATCTAATGTTTTAAAATATAGATTTTGATCAAGTTAATTACATAGGGAAGAGAAATAACTTATCTAGAAAAGTAGACTGAGATGATTATTTCAAAACCTATACACTATTGCATAGGATTAGGAATATGTCAATAATATGGATCTATATTTCATTCATTGAAAGGATAATAGTACCATAAATAGGACACTTTCAGGTCTAGTGTTATAGTCTAGGTCCTGCCACTATTATCCAAACTAGTCACAAGGGTCTGAGTTTTTTGGGTTTTATCTGTTGTCCCTATGTGATCCTACCTATGAAATTTAAAATATTGAATTTCTATAGATATCCTTTTACAGATGTTTTAATATTAAAAACCATAGATCCATCTACATGCATGAAACAACAAATACATCACAAGTAAAAGGGGAAAAAACTAGGTTAGGGTAAGTATGATCACACGATCTAGAACCCCTACTATCCTAATTGCTACCTACATTAACCCTCAATATAGATTCTCAAATAAAATTTAGTTCTCCCTTAGGGAACGTGTATAATTAACTCATATGATAGATGCAAGAATGAACTTTCACCTAGGCCCTTCCTTGATCAAGCATGCAAATCTATGTGTGATGCAAAATGTTGAGCTATACTATTGACTATTTTTTTATTATGTACAATGCCAAAGTAGTAAGTGATAAATATAAAATTACTTATGAATTATTGTATATAGGAGAGTATTTATTTTTAATTTGGGAAATTTATTTACATTTGGTCGACTTTAGAAAGATAAATAAAACTTAAAGATGAAGCTTAGAAGGGCTTGAGACTCATTAAGTAAGGAAACCTAATTGTTGGGGACTTAAAATACAATTGGATGGGAGTACTAGAAATGGGACACCCTAGGGTCTATCACTATAGTCCAACCCCAACACTCCTATCCTATAGGCTCAAGACTTAGGGAGATGGAATTACCATAGCAAATAGAGTCTAGTTGAGATGGAATGACAATATGGAAGGATAAAAATTATTGAGAATAAGCAAAAATGTGACTCAATCATGAAACAAGACCAAGATAAGTAAAACAAAAGACATGGATAATGTGAACAAGGCTCATATTCTCTAGTTAGATTCTCTTATTAAAGGATTATGAAAAGACATGATATGTGTGGTTGGTTAACCAATTTAGGGTGTATACACTATGTCATAAGGCCATGGATCATGTTCACATCCCTTACAACTATTAAATCAAGGTCATATTCTATAAAAGTCTCTAGTGGCCCTTAAGAAAAATTATAACTTGACCCTAGAAATATCAACTCCTTTTCACATACCTACAACTACTTTAAAGGGTCTTGAGGCCATGAGGCATGTTTTATGTCTATCTATTCTTAAACAAGGATTTTGAGCCTTGTATTAACAATGTTTTTCATGAGTGATAACCTTATTATGTTCATGGATACCTTTATATGCTCTTGATGATCTTGATAGACTCTTGTTTCCTAGTTACAAGTCTATAGGGTGCCCCATGAGGTCTTTAAACCTTAATCAATCTTGACCTTTATTACCTCAAATTGTATTTTTAAGACCTGGAATAGGCCTAATTTAATCAAAGGCTAACATTTACTTCTAAATCACCATGAAGGTCTTGATCATTTGTGTACTTCCATATAGGACCTTGGTATCAATTAGATATTCAAAACCTATGACCCTCCTTTTTGTTCAAGATACAACTTCAGTCAAGGGTCTTGAGATCATGAGAACTATTCACCTCATTTCTTGTGATATATAGGTATTTTGAGGATTCGAGGACTATACCTTAATTTTTATCAATCAAGTACATCCATGTAGCATGAAGAACTTGGAGATATTTATATATTCTTCTTGGCATCATGAAAAATCATTTTATAGTTCTATAGGCTTATTGATAGTTGTCTTTGAGTTTCAAAGAGCTTACTCTATCTTGATTCTATTAGGGACCTTATTGAAAACCATGATTATACCTATAACCTCCTTAGAAAGGTATTGGATTAATGGAAGAGTATTAATCTTACTTGAAACCTCCTTCATCAGAAAATAAACTTCTCAAAACGCATTAAAAACCTCTTTTCCTATATGTAATCCTACATGGGTCTTCCTCAAGCTTGAAACATTAATTTAAACCCTTATCATTGTCTAAGTGGGCCTAAAAATAATTTTTATGGCATGATATATAATGAGAGATATTTTTGAATTGTTTATGACACTTCCCTTAGGTGACAAATATCTTAAAACATGTTTAAAAACCTTCTTTCTACCTGCAGACCTATAGAAGTTTTTCCAAGCTTAGAACTCATTAAAACCATAAAATTAGATCTCATATACTTTTATCCATGTTTATATGATCTTGGATGAAAATTTTAAGTTATTTGGATTGCTTTAGGCCCTTCTATTGAGAGGGAAACATCTCAAAATACATTGAAAACCTATTTTTTCATTTGCAAACTTGTAGAGGTCTCTTCGAAGCTTAAACTACATTAAAACCTTGATCTTAGTCTTATGGCCTATAAATATTGTTTTTATGATCTTATAATATCAAAACATTATGAAATACTTTGATAAAATCACGAATTTTTGATTGGATAAGCTTTAAAACTTCAAAAAGTGGATTCATGAGCTATAGGGTTTTATAGGGTATAAAAGGTTGCCTATAATATTTTTGTATATCAATGTGATTTTAAGATCCTAAATGAATATTTATGAATTGTAATGGTGCATAATATACCTATTAACCTCATCCATAATCAAATATTTTTCATGAAATAGGATAAATGAGTTAAAACCTTAAGCCATGCTCTCTTCAATCTACCTATAGGTTGTTTATGGGATTCTTAGTAATGGATCATATCCCTGTTTGATTCCTTATACCTTTAAACACCTTGATATGACCCTTTAATACAACCATATTAAATCCCTCACATGCCTTGCATGTTTTAGTTTAGTTTTACCGTGTTGAGAGGTCTATAAGCATGGTTTTCATCTTTTAAGGCATGTGATGGATTTAATATTGTGAGGGGGACCCTAATTATCTCATATTATGCTTTAATACCACACTAAAACTCTAAAACTATCCATAAAACCCTATAAAAACATGCAATTTCATGGAAACCTTTATGCATAGAAGCTTTTATGCCTAGTTCTTCATGTTAAATCACCAATAAGGATTTGATACACCTTAGAGGTTATTTATGAATGATTATATATCCCTTTTCCATGCATGAATCTTCACAAACCCTTATAACCTTGAAATCAAGGCTAATACCTACCATTTCCTAGGTCTATAACCTATATGAAAGCTTTGTTAATGGAATGTATTCATGTAATTCCACCGAAAACCTATCATTTCCTCCATTAATTAATCTTATATTAATTTTATAACTTCAATATAATACTATGATACCACATTCTCTCCAAAACCATGGTGTTCTCCTCCTTGGAGCTCTAAAAAATCCTATAAAAGAATATTTAAACCTCCTAGTTTGAAGTTTTAGGCCTTAATAAGACTTTAAATAATGCTTAAAATTTTAACTTGGTGTCTTGACCTTGAGAATATCTTCATCCAACATATAAAAACACTCTTGGATCCATGAAAATACCATGATCATGCTTGAGTTAAATAATGGTTTGGTTGAGATCAGGTGCACCTATCCACATTCAGAGAGAATTAAATGCCATTAAGGAGAAAAATGGATGGAAGTAAATGACTTAAACACATTTTTAACATTTTAAAAAACTATAAGGGTCATAACGTGTCCTAAAAAATCAATAATGACTATTTGAAACCTAAATAATGCCTTTTTTCTTAAAAATGACTTTAATAGCCTCAAATATTACCTCTTTGACCCTTTATATCCTCAAATGCACTTCTTGGGACTTTTTATGTGTTCATGATCTTATTAATAATCTTAATACTCATTCTGGCCTTATTATTCATTGAAAAACACCTTGTATGACTCTTTTGCTTTGCTTATGACCATACTTTACAATGGGGAGTGAAGAAATAGGTTTATGAAAGGCCATTTTGACACTAACCATGAATGAACCTTAAAAATATTTTTAAGGCCTTATATAAGATGTTAAATGATTCCATGCATTGACAAGTATGCAACTATACCTTACTAGGACAACATCACCTCAATATGAAATATTAGGCTTTCCTATAATATTAGGCATTAGGGAGTAGTTTGATTGTTTTTTAGACATGAAAATAGGATTTATAATATTAAGGACATTATTAAAGGCCTTTAAATGCATCCATAAATTTTAAAACCATGCAAATAGACTCTCTAATAGGCCTAATACAAACCATGACTCCAATAGTGATTGTAAGACTCATTCAATGGAGCAAGAGTACAAGGAACTTCAATGACTTGTGCATATTTAATAATGAACCCACCTAATCATCATGATGATTCTTGAAAGGATCTTATACTCAACTATTTTTTTAAAATAATACCCCTCTCCAAGTGTGCAAGTGTCCTTGGGACTAAGGGTGGATAGAATATCAAACATTTTGTTGACCACTAAGGGGTTATTTCCTTTCTAATGACTTAGACCAATTGCCATACCAAATCCATTGGGCATGGTGTAAAATAAGAACTTAGTGTGAAAGTGACACTCTAATATAAAAACCTTAGGAAGACTAAAATTACCTATAAATAGAAAACACAGAAGTAAGAACAACAACAACATGTGCAAAAACACTTTAGGGGAAAATGAATAACAACTAAGATACTTAAAAAAATGTTTAATCAACACTTGGAATAAGTAAAAAAGCTAACCTACTATGTACACCATATTAAATTACCTCAATAGTTATTTAGATGAATCCCATTAAGTAGGATTGGCATATCCTCTCCATTTAGCTTGCAGAACTAGAAAGCATTAGATGGTTTGTAGATGATTATGACATAGTGGCCACCTTTATATGGCATCAAAATTGGTGTGTTTTCCATATTTTCCCCTATCCTTATCCCATTTCAACACTAGGTATCTTTATTGGAAGAATCTATCAACTACCCTTATATCAAAAGTCTTCTTTGCCTTATCTTGGTGGAGCTCCATAATGTGCATTACCTAATTTCTAACTTCCTCCAACTCCATTAGTTCTTATAGCCTCATAATAATAACATAATTCTCCATCATTTATAAATGATGAGTGAGCCCAAGGGCTATTAACTCAAATGATAATAGAATCCTTGATTCTCTCCCATAAACTAGAATGAAATGGAATTGTCAATATCTCCCTTGGGAGTGATCCTATTAGCCCATAAGATTGTTATCAACTTAGTGTGCCAAGCTCTTTGGTTTTCCTCCATGGTCCTTTTTATGATCCTTATGATATTATTATTTTTGGACTCTGCTAAGCCATCACCTTGGGGGTAATAGCTGTTAGAGGTGAAAAAATGATTAACATGCCTTAATACCCATTTAATGATCCTAGTGCCAACAAAAGGAATGGAATTTTTAGATATGATAGTAGCTAGAATATCAAACCTATTGATAATACCTTCATATAAGTCAAACACAAATGTATCATTATCTTCCTTGAGTTACAATTCCTTTTTTCACCTCATGAAGTAATTTTGGGAAGTTAATACACATTTGTGGCTAGCACTTGAAGGTGGTTTGATAATACTAATGAAGTCCAAACTGCATTGCATTAAGGGTGTCTCTACCTAGATAGGATAGAGAAGGAGGGATGATAGATTTTACTTGCATGTGATTAAGGCACACTTATTGCATATTCTAACCCATGCATGTGCATATCTAAATAATATGCACCAATAATAACTAACCCTCATTATCTTGACAATAATAGTCTTAGGCGAAAATGGTCTCTTGAAGGATCATCATGAAACTCTTCTAATGTCTTGTCACCCTGATTTGGCTCAATTCATATCAAGAGGAAAAAATTAAGGCCTTTTCTAAACAATATGACATCTATAATGGCATATGGAATGGATTTCAATATAAATTATCTTCTTTTAGTTTTGTTTAAGCCATGTGGATACACACCATTTTTTGATAATTTAATCATGTCTTTAGTTTAACCTCTAGGAAGTAAATGTACAACTAGTTGTTGGTCATATTTTAGCAATAAGATAACCTTTATAACTTCTTGTAGTTATAATTTTAGTTTTTCTCATAAACCTCTACTCTTACCAATTTATTCACTTTGATTTATATGCCATATTCTATTACTTATGTTATCCAAGTATCTCTCTTCTCACTCAAATCTCTACTTATAAGAAAGCCTTTGACACTTGGGTGTGACACCATCAATTAGATTCTATTGTTGGAGACCATGTGCCTAAATTTATTTAGAATCCGTATAATATCAAGTGATTTTTTTCCACAAAGGTGTACCTCAACTCATATTCCTTCAATCATTGATTGAATAATGCAATGGTTGATCTAATCCTTCATTATTTTGTTGTACCAAGATGACTTAGATGGCATCATCACCACTAAAGGCATATATGATGAAATATTTTTGTAAAATAAATATTTATGATAGTGGGAGCTTTGGCTATGGATTTCTTAATTTTTTAAAAACTTTCTCCCCTTTTTGGACTAGTTAAAAGTCTAATTTTTATTCAACATAGTATTTAGAGGATTTACCAAAGAATAAAAATTAGGAATAAACCTCCTCACAAAGTTGATATTACTTAAGAGGCTTTGAAGGCCTTTCTTGTGACTTAGGAGAGAGAGAGAGAGAGAGACAATATTTATTCCACCCTCATTGGATAAATTGATAGGCCATACTTGGAAACCACATGCCCTAAAATCTTACATTTATGGACAACAAATACATACTTGTTTGGGTTCAAGGACACCTTAAACTCTCTACATCTATCTAATACTTACCTCAAGTGGTCTAAGTGATCAGTTACATTCTTAGAGAAAAAATGATGTCATCCATATAAACCAAGATCAATTCATTAATAAAGACTCTAAATTCCATTTCCATTTCCCTTTATAAGGTTTCACCAATATTAGTCAAACCAAAAGGCATTTTCCTATAAGCGTAAGTACCCCACTTAGTAGTAAAAATTGTCTTATATTGGTCACATTCATACACAAGAATATAGTTATATTTAAAATAACCATCTATAAGGGAGATAATATTTACCCCTTCTACATTTTATAAGATTTGTTTCATAGGAGGAAGAGGGTAATGATCCTTAAGGTAAGTAATGAAACTGAAAACTATCAAGGTAATAAAATTACCAATAGACTAAGATCTAAAATAATATCTCAATTGATTCATATTGAATGACTTGAAATTATTACAACCCAAACCATGCTTAAATAATCATCAACTTAGAATTAGATTTGACATGCAAAAATTCAAAAAAACAAAAATCTAAAAAAAACTTCTATTTTTAGTAGCCACTATTTTTAGTATGTTTCGCATGCAAGCATGTGCAGCTCTAAAAATCTCCCAAAATATTCTAAACACTATAATTATCCTATGGGATTAAATTAAATTTAATTTTATGTTTGATCCTAAAAACATACAATTTTTAAAAATAGAACATTATTAAAAAATTTGTTAAATGGTAATTTCAAACCCTCAGATGATCATGTATGGCCTCTGAAAAATATCGAAAACAAATCTAATTAGATAAGGAAGCTTAGTATAGCAATTAAATTTTCAAGATAATTGTTTTAGTGCATGGAAGAAATAAAATGGAGCTATGGGTTAAAATTTATGGCATCTATAAGATTAACCTATTTTTTTACATCATTCTCCTCTTGTTGAAAATAACTTCGCTCCTATGAGTTTCCCTAATTGTACTACTACCATTTTTATTTATCAATATTCTTTATCTCCCATTCCATAATCCAAGTGTTGTCTTCTTTCTTTAATCCTTTCTAATGTACCAAATACCTATTATAATTCTCTTGACTTGTACTTATTATCTTCATATCCAAAACTTGCACTATCTTTTCCTTCTTCTTTGGAATCTGTTGCTCTCAATTTACAACTTCATCTTTGTCATCTTCACCATCTTATCCATGGAATTCATATAAGTATGAAATTTTAAATCATGGATATATACCAAATTTTTTTGGTAAACTCACCTCATAAGCATTATCATTGATTTTATTCATAATTCTACATGGTCTAATTTTATTATACTTCAATTTATTATACGTGCCTTTTGGAAATATTTCTTTCCTTAAGTAGACCATTACCAACTCTCCTTCATTAAGTAACTTGTATCTTCTTCTAACATCTGCTCATGTTTTATATTTATCATTACTTTATTTCAACTTTCTTCTTACTCCTTATAACTATTACATATGCTCTGTAAATGATTTTGTATCACCACTAGTTTGATCTACAATTGGTAATTATACCAAATCTAAAATACCCACATAATTTTTCCCATAAACAATTTAAAATTTTGACTTTCCTATTAATCTATTCACTAAACTATTCTCAACTTATGGTAAAACCAAGTACCATTTCTTGGGCTTCTCTCCCACTATGCATCTCAATAAATTTCCCAAGTTCTTATTCACAACTTTTATCTATCCATATATTTATGGGTGATATTCACTATTGAATTATATCTTAGTACCCATATTCTTCCACAAAGTCCTCAAAAAATGACTTGGAAATTTCATGTCCCTATCTGAAGTAATATTTTCTAGAACACCATAAAATCTCACAATATCCTTAAAAAATAATTATGAAACTCTAATGGCATCATTGGTTTTCTTACATGTAATGAAATGAACCATTTTATAAAATCCATAATAACAAAAATTTAATCACTAATTCTCTGTGTATTTGATAATCCCAACACAAAATCCATACTCAAATCTATCCATGGTCTTTTTAGAGCTAATAATGACATGTATAATCTAGTATTTTGTGTATGTCCTTTAGCCACCTAAATCTTATGCACCTTGAAACATACCTTGTCACATATATTTTCATCTTTGTCCAAAAATACTTTTCCTCCACCAAAACTATTGTCTTCATCTTACCATAATTTCCATCCAAACTACCACTATGTAATTCTCTTATTATATTATCTTGTAGAGACCCAACTAGAATGCATAATTGTTTCCCTTTGAAGAGATAACCTTCTTATATAAGATACCCATCATGAATAGTATCTATCCCACTTGTTAATGTATTATTCCATTGTTCAAATAACTTTCCAAAATATGGATCAGTATCATATAATTATTTGATAACTTCAAATCTAGCTACTTCACTCACCTTAGTAGTTGATAATGCTAATCTCCTCAATGCATCAGCTACCTAATTCTATTTTCTTGATTTATGTTTCAACACAAATGTATACCCCTATAATAAAAATACCCTCTTTGTATGCCTATGATTCAACTACTTTTGTGTATTCACATACTTCAAAGCCTCATGATCTGTAAATAGGATAAACTCCTTAGTCACCAATTAATGCATCCAATGTCTTAATGCTTGTACAATTTCATAAATTTCAACATCATATGTAGAATATTTTATTCTTACCTCATTCAATTTCTCACTAAAATATGCTATTGGCTTTCCTTCTAACTCAACATAGCACCAATTCCCACAAATTAACCATTGTACTCAGCCTCAAACACTTTTTTAAAATGTGGTAATGCTAAAATTGGCCTTTCTATAATCTTCTTCTTCAAAAATTCAAAGTTTTTTGTTGTTTCCCTAGTCCATGCAAATTCCTTCCCTCTCATTCAATTTGTTATTGGTGCCATAATACTACTAATTTTTTTAATAAATTTCCTATAAAAAGTTTCTAAACCATGGAAACTTCTTACCTCTGTAATATTTTTTGGAATAGGCCACTCAAAAATTGTCTTTATTTTTCTTCATCCATTCTCACACTATATACTAAAACTATAAATCCAAAAAATACTAAATTGTTCTACATAAACCTACACATCTTCAAATTTACATACTTATCCTTTCTTAACAAATCTAGTACCATTCTCAAATGTTGTATGTGTTCTTATTTAATCTTACTAAATATCAAAATATCATTAAAATAAACAACCATAAACTTACCAATATATTCTCATAGCACTTTATTCATCAACCTCATAAATATGCTACATGCATTGGATAATCTGAATGGCATCACCATCCACTCATATAATCCATCCCTAGTCTTGAATGTAGTTTTCCATTCATCTCCTTCACGAATTCAAATCTGATAATAACCACTCCCTAGATCAATCTTGGTAAAATATTTTGCTCCTGCAAGCACATCCATCATAGCATCTAGATGAGATATAAGAAACCTATACTTTATTATAATTTTGTTAATTTCTCTAATATCCAGACATATTATTCATCCTCCATATTTATTTATAATTATAAATGTTGGTGTTGCACATGGACTCATACTCTTCCTTATCACCTTATTTCTTAGCAATTCAGTAACCTATTTATTTAATTATACATGATCTATTGGAGTCATCCTATAAGTTACTTGATTGGGTAGAGTTGATCTTAGAATCAAATGAATGTGATGCTAAATATCTCTTTTTGGTAGTAAACCATCTGGTAACTCATCAAGCATAAAATCTACATATTATTTCAACACTCTTGCTACTTTTATTGGTATTTGCACCATTTATATGTTTTCAGTCTTTGCTATTAATACATAACAAAAACCTACCACCGTCATATCTTGGATAAATTATTTAGTAGAGAGAATGTTTTATGCCTTCTATTCCTCTTTAAGAGGTAATAGAACTACCTTTGTGTCACCTTTCCAAAAAGTGTATGTGTTCTTTGTTCCATCATGAATTACTTTCTTGTCAAATTTCCATGGTCTTCCTAATAACACATGACATGCATCCATTGAAATAACATCACACCATATTTCATCATTATAAATTTTTATTATAGAAAACTTGATTAATCATCTTTTATCTAATGTAACCTCATTCCCTTTCTTAAACCATGAAATATGATAAGGATTAGGATGCTTTTCACATTGTAAATTTAGTTTCTCTATCATTTCTTTATAAACCATATTTTCACAACTACTACCATCTATAATTACTTTGCATACTTTTCCATCTGAAGTACATCTTGTTTGAAAAATATGTGATCATAGCCATGCATCACCACCTTATTTATTCCGCACTTTTTCTTTCCTTGGAATGATCATTGTTCTTCTCATCATGAGATTCTCTCCAACATCTATTGGTGCAAATTTAGTAATTTGCTCTTCTATCTAAGCCTCAACTAGATTTACTCTTGGGTTATCCTCTTAACTCCTTTCTTGATCTTGATAGTAAACACTCAAATTCTTTGTGCCCTTATTTTTCATATATATAAAAAGCATAAGATCTGTGTTGATTAAAAAACCATCCTCTAGCACTACCATAACCTTATTCTATTTGAAACCCTCTTCCCCTTTATTGGTATTGAAACCCTTGCCTATTATCACATTGCCTTTCTACACCACATCATGATTCACCTATATTGGTATTAGACCCACCTATGGTGGTAATATACCCACCTCATCCATTATTTGGAGTGGATCCACCTCTTCTTGTACCAAGAGACATTCTTCTAAAATTATGTGTATTTTATTTTTCTTCTACCTTCAAAGATAATTGATAAGCCTCCTCCATACAAAGTATTTTATGCATGCTTAATTCATCTTTAATAGTAAATTTAAAACCATTTACATACATTTCATCCAAATTATTTTCTATTTCATCATGCTCCACTTATATATAAATCTTATAAAACTCATCTATATACTCTTGTATATTGTGATCTTTTTACCTCAAATTTTGAAATTTTCTATATAAGGTTTGTGCATAATCTAGTGGAATAAATTCATCCCTCATATTTTTTTCCATATTTTTCCATGTATTAATCTTCTCTTTATCTTTTATTTATATCTCTTTCTATAGGTGATTCCACCAAATCATTGCATGACCTTTCAATTTTGTGCATGCAAACTTTACCTTCTTGTCTTCTCTCATAGTCTTCCACTCGAATAATGTTTCCATGTTATTCATCCAATCTATCAACTCCTCTAGTTTTAAATTTAATCTATAATTTGGAACATCAACCTTGATTCCTTCATTTCTTTTTTATAAATCTTGAACCATCCTCTCTTCTATCGATGGTGGTTTCTATTACTATTATTCTTGTTGAATTTATTTATCATGATTTGTGCCTTCCTCGACTTCATCACCACCTTGTATTATTTTCTAATTGGTGATAACCTATATTAATTTTTTAACTTTCCTATATATCTCTTATATATTCCATTTCATCTATGCAATACCTCCTCATCCTCTTGCCATTTCTTACTCTTCCAAGATTTAGACTTGCTCTGATACTAGATAATGAACCTAAAAACTATCAAGACAATAAAATTAATAATAATCCAAGATCTAAATAAATATATAAATTGATTAATATTGAATGACTTGAAATAATTACAACCTAAACCTTGATTAAATAATCCTCAACTTAGAATTAAAGTTGACTACAAAATTTTATAAAAAAAAAATCTAAGAAAAACTTCTACTTTTAGCAGATGCTATTTTTATTAAGTTTCACATGCAAGTGTGTCATCTCTAAAAATATATCAAAATATTATAAACACTATAATTATCCTATGGTATGAAATTAAACTGAATTTGATGTATGGTCCTAAAAATATACAATCTCTAAAAATAAAAAATTCTCAAAAAAATCATTAAACAGTAATTATGAACCCTCAGATGATCACGTATGGCCTCTAAAAATATTAAAAATGACTCTACTCAAATAATATGGAATAGGAAATCAATTAAATTTTTGATATGGTAATTTTGGTGCATGGAAGAGCTCAAATGGAGATAAAGGTTAAAAATTATGGCCTTCGAAAGATTAGCCTATATTTTTTTGTAATCTCTATTCAAGTCCCTAAAGTCTACACTATAACCTAATATCCCCATTCTTCTTCCTAATAGGGAATAATTTGTCCACCCATTAGGAATTCTTGATAAAAAAATATGATATTAGATTTAATCATCTTAACAAAAAAAATTCTCATCAATGGCTCAAGATTGGGGTTTATAGGCTTATACCTTTACCTCACTAGTTTGGTATTTGGATCACATTAAATGGTGTGTTGGTTAAAATTTAGGTGAAATAAACTAAGATTTTGGTATATCCAAGAAAACATATCATCATATATTTTTAAAACACCAATAAAATCATCAATTTTGAATTGGGTTCATATCTTTCTAGCCTTTAAAAACATACCATCAAATATGGCTATTTGTTTGTATATCTCATCTTTGATCTTCATGTTCATCTTATCCTTTTGAGTTGGTCATCCAAGTTCATATGATTTCTAAGGTAACTAATCCCCTATACAACTTGTTTCCCTTCAACTAGATGATTTGATCCTCATACTACTCTTGATTTTTTCTAATTTTACCTGAGAACTTAGCTTCATCTTGTATAAATTTGATGATTTATGCATCATTCTAAAATACTTACCAACTATAATTATTGTTACAGAGTAAAAGTCTAAAAATAAAATTGACAATATACTCTAAACTTTTCACAACATCATTAGGAAGGTCATATTATGATTCTATTGTGTTAATCCTATATGCATCAGCATTTTACTTTCTTGTTACAACTTGTATGTTGAAGGCATCAAATCCTTCCATGATGTCCAATACTTAGTGATTTTAGGCCTTTAACAATCTATTTTTGGATGCACTTTGGCCTCTAAACTAATTTACAACTAGATCATTATCCCTAAGAACCTGAATCAAATTTATTCCTCTTTTATGCCACTTAGAGGCCTTGGATGAGTGACTCATTCTCTAATACATTATTAGTGTAGCTAAATTGTAACATATATGATTGAAATACTTATCACTTTGAGGATAAATCAAGACAATACCTACACCATACCCATTCTTACTCTTATAACATTCAAAGTATAACTCCCACATGCCTTCAAGGTCCTCTTATCTCTTAACAAAATTTTGAAAAATATGATTCTCTTCAAGAATGTAGTAGGTGCCAAATACAGTATCTTTAATGAACTCACATGGATCAAATCCATATTGTTCATTTTCATACTCATTACGTAAGCAATCAAAGACCTCTTCAATAAGGGTGGTGAATTCATGACTAAAAACCTCTTCACCTTGATCAAACATAGTGTAGTTCACATTCATGGGGTTTGTAAAATATGGCTCAATATGGTCCTTAGAGATTGGCTTAGACTTGATAGTGGCTATAGTGTCATGTCTCATCCTAGACAACATGTGAGACCATTCAGAAGACAAGTAATAACCTAACTTGTTAGTGAAGTCATGTGAAAGGCATATAGTAAAATATGTGGGTAACTCAATGATTTAAATTTCTTGGACAATCAAGACACTTTGGAAAGCATGTAGGGTCATATTTAGGATTTGTATGATTCCCACAGTCCTAATAGTTAAACCATATAATTGGACTACTCCCTTTGAGATAGGGGCATACTCTAGATCTAGTGAATCATTTATCTTCTTAGTCATGACAAATCTACTTTCCCCATAGTCAATCATACAATTATGGAAAAAAAAATCCAATGATAAGGGAAATGTGAAATGGAGGGGTTTTACCAATCTAATCATTATCTCATTCCTTAGCTTGGCATAGACTAGTAGTGGTAGCTACTATATTTACCTTAATTTATTCACCAATATGACTTAATGCTTGCTTCAACATGTCTCTTTGAGTTTGGATGGATAGATCCTCCCACATGATGACATTGAGATTAGTTTTTCTCCATCTTCTCAACTATATTGAATAGAATTTACCCTTATTTTTATAATAATTTTTGTATAGCAACATCCTCCCTCTAATGTGTGATGATTTAGGATTGTGTTTCCTTATGAAATGTTGGATTGTATTGTTCTTTAATTGTCTCAATAGTTGTATTTTACTTGGATACTTCATGAAAAGATTAAGAAGTAGGAAATTGACCAATTGAGGTATATGGACTTTCCTATACTACTCTCATTTTAAACCTTATATTTTGGGCTACTGGGATGCCACCTTTGTTTAAATTTTTAGTTTGATTAATATCATAACATTCATATTATTTACAATTCACCGAAGTGGACTCACCTTGTACTGGATCCGATTCATTCCTTCAACTTGTAGAGCTAGTTCTCTTGGTTGTCCTTCTGAAGATGATACACTTTGCACCAACAAGGCCCTATTGAGTACCCCATTTAAAAATGTAGTTTGATTGTGTGGTTGGTTGAAATTAAATAACCACTCATAATATTTCACTAAATTATTTTATGTAGGTATAATATCCTTTGAAATATTAGCATTGTTTGGGTTGTGGCTATTGTATAACCTATCATGAGTAATTGATCTTGGGCTTATACATTACCTTGATAAGGTTGAATAATAGGCTGATAAGGATGATTATATGACTAATAAGGTCTGAAATTCTATAATTAATACCCATTTAGATCAATTAATTCATTGTCAAATTTTTTTAATATTGACTTCACCTCATATAGTTTGATAGGAGGAGGAACAGGTGCAATTGATTAGTTGTTTACTACTAGAATTGGTGCCAATGTGGGCTAAGTGGGTGGTAGAAGGGGTATTAATTATATAAAAAATTGTTAAGTGAGGACTAAGGTATTTCTTATAGATTGTATGAGGTAATTTTCATCCTTAATGGCAATATCATAGGCATCAAGGAGAGTTGTACCCCCTATGAACTAAATCATCACTGATATATCATTATTTAAGGACCTCAAATAATACAAAAAATTAGTGTTAAGGGTAGGTTTAACCATATGTGGGATTCTACTCTAATTTTTATATAATATAAAATTAAATTCCACCATATACTCATGTGTATATCTCTTGATGGTGGTTAGTTTCTCCATGAGTGAAAGGCGGTCACTCTTATCCTCGAATCACTAGCATAATTTTTATCTAACACATCATAATTAGGGATAGAAATTGGTTTTAGACCTATGTACCATTTTATATCTCTCCCCTTTAATTATATAGATAAAATCATCATAGTTACATTATCTTAGGTGACATGTTGAACTAAACAGGTGTTTGAAACATCCTAGATGTGTTCAATAGGTGTTGTGGAGTTCTCACTAGTGAAGAATGGGATTCTATTTATGGATATAATAGGTATATCATCATGTAATTATATATCCAATGGGTTTCCTCTATCAAATGAAATAAATAATTGATTCATTTAAGTATCCATTTGATGAATTAGATTCAACCTACCTCTTGGATTAGGAAGTCTACCAAATGGACGTGTTGATTGGGCCCTTGAAGAATGCTACCTAGAACCTATTTTTGATTTTTTTTAGAGATTGTGATATTTTATTTCTTATTATTTAATGGGTGAATGATAACTTAACAAACTCAAAATTAGTACTTCTAGTAGAAGACCTTATTTCCTTTGGCATGAAAGTGTGAATCTAATTTAGAACTAGAAAAGGATTGAGTCACCAAGATCATTTCATATGTATTAAATTCTATTATAACTTTATAAGGATACAACCAAATCCTCAGTTGAATTATTCCAACTCTATGGGATTCATCCCACTAGGCTTGCCATTAGCTATTGTCACTTGGATCCTGCACTTCTTTAATCAAATTAGTTGATCCAAAGGTAATAATGGGATCATCCCCAAGGTGTGTGACCTTAAATATTGGGGAAGAACCTATGAAAAGGTGTATATACATCCTAAACTAATATTAACCTAATTTAAGATTAGTTGTGGACCCAAACCTATGATAAATAGATATATCTACAACTAGGAATAAGTGTCCTTAGTGGTGGAAAAGGGATAAAGATAAAAAAATCACAAAAGGTGATGTATATAAGTTTAGGGATCTCCTCCACTCAATTTCATAGAATAAGAAAAACCTTTAAAAGACTTATTTTATTTTAAATATATCACAAACATATTGTATACACATAATATTTTCAAACTTCTATCAATTACTTATGCTCTCTATCTTGTAAGAACATATCGAGTCTCAATCTTTCTGAGTGCATGCCCTAAGGGGTGCACTAATAAATGGATGGGTAGACCATTGATGATTTTTAGGATTATTGTCCCCATTTCCACTTTTTATCTACACATTTATCTCCTAAAAACCATTTCCATAAGCTTGTTCTTCTTTCTTATACACTCCTCCAATCATTTCCCATCTTCTATACCCCTTTCCCTAGCCTAAAACCCCTTTCAATAGTTTAGAGTAATAGGTCAACTAGGTTAACATTTTACTCATATTGTTGAAACTCATTTAAGGTCTAGTTCAACTCTTGGTCAACATAGCCTATGACCTAGTGAGTTTTTGTCAATAATAATACTAGGTCGATTGGATCGACCCTATCGGGTGAAACTTTTGAAAGGGCTTAGGGTTAAATATGCATATATATAAAAGATAATTTAACTATTATTTATATAAGAGAATAAGAATTAAGAGATATTTCACATCTAATTATCCACCATTTTACTTGAGGAGCATGCTTAGGGTTTCATACTTTCTTTGGAAATATGGATATTATTTTGTGGAAGTCTTTTGGATGCATTGATAGGTTGTGTAGCCTAGAGTTGATTTATATTTATCATCTTTACATACCATAACAACCTCTTGAGAAACACCTTATCCAAGGGAGATATTGAGGCTTGGTGGGTTCATCTTCAAAGGTAAGTATCCCTAACTTTTTTCCTCCTTTATAAGAGTGGATAGATATGCATTTGTACTTCTCTTCCATGAATTAGAATTCCATATACATTGACATGAGTATATTACTCCAATTTTATGCCAAAATATTTGGTGAGCACTAGATTAGACTCTAATTTACTTGTTATTAGTATAGTGAATAAGAAAACATAGAGCTTAGTTAGTGTTATTATATGATTTTGATTGATTGAAGGCTTTGAAAGCCTCCATAATAATCTTATTTTAATAAGAGATACCCTAATTAGGTCTATAAAATTCACATATTGGTCATGTTCTAGATTATCTAATTTATCCCCAATTAAAACTGTAAGTAGGATCCGTCTTCTCCAAGTTAGGATTGATTTATAGATATGATGCATTTATGATTGTATACATTCTAGTAAACCCAATGTGAATCTAACACTTATAGGTTTTATTTTATGTTTTAATTTTATATCATTTTATTTATTATTTTTTATTTATTTGTGACATTTGGTTGACAAGGCTGATATAGTTTCTAACTGCTATGTACAAGTTTAACACACAATCACATCAAAAATGACTATGGTTTTTTAGTCAAGGTCTTCATCAGATATAGGTTACTGGTTTGACATAGTACTCTTATTCACTTCCAAAAAATACACTAGGTCAACAAGGTTTATATATTATTTTAGACAACTTCCAAAATAGATATTAGGTCTACCAAGTTGGTATAGTCATCTTGATAGGTTTCAATAAATAGGGGATTACAGAACTAAGCCAACCTAGTCGACATAGTTTCTATAATTTTCAAGTAGCATTCAAGGAACTTAAACAAAAATCTCACATTTCTTAGCATCTTCCAACCCACCAAGGTTCATTTCTCTCTTTATCTTTCATTTTAGTTCTTCCTTATAGTTCTATTTTACATAGTTTATCATCTTTAAAATTTCCATCATATAATAAACTAGGTTGATTTGGTCATCTTAGTTATATATTCTATTTTCTATCTAAAAGACTATGTTAAACTTGTAGACATAGTTATTAAATACCCTTTCTTCTACATTACAGTAGCAACATTTTGACTATGTTCTATAGTGTTTGCATACACTATCATCTGAACTAACATTGTACTATGTTTCAAATTAGAAATTAGCATTTATATACTATTAATTACTTCAAACTTTCACTTTTATTTGTTTTCTCACATATTATAATTATGTCATTTTTAATATACTATTTAGTTACACTATTTTGCTCTTTCTTGGACATACTACCAAATCACATAATTTTAAGATGCATTTAAACATTTGTCTACCCAAGGCCTACCTACTTGGATTTCATCACTAAGGGGGAAGCCAACCTAGTTTATTAGCCAAGTATAAACATGTGGTTAAAGATATATATTTTTAAAACACCCAACACCCTTGTCACTACAAGATTATGAAGTTAGGGGATAAGACCCAATATCAAGTTAGTACCATTGCCAACATAGATCCCTTTCATCCTCAATGTCCTAAAACCATCCATAGATTAATTTATAGTTCCCTAATTTTATCCAACTTCTATATCACACTTAAAATAACACCTTATAATAATAATAACATTTAATATGACCACATAGGTAGAATTTACTTTTCATTTTATTTCTCTCTTTGTTCATTATACATTGTATTGAAAAAACTTGCATTGGACAATGTTTATGCAAGGTTTTTTGTTGTGTGCCTCAATTGAATCATTCTCATTAACCTAATTGATTGAGTGTTTAATTATAATTATTGAATTCAAAGTATATTTCAAAATAAAATTCCCTTATTTAGTATATTGTTATTTTGTTTGACATAGTCTCTTATAGACTATCTCTTTCCCATGCTTACAGTACTGAGTCAACTTGGTTGACCCAGTATTATTTTATACCTCTCAATATATATCAGTAAGTCAACCCTATTTAATCTATATCCTTATAAAATTATTCATTATACCAAGTTAGAGTAATACATTGAGCCTATTAGCTTTGTATCCTTATTCACTTAGTTTTTAGATTTTGTTTTTAGTATTAGGTCAACCTAGTTGACTCTATACTCTTATATGTCCCTTTATATTTCCTTTATTTTTTATCACCTTTAACTTTATTAATCCCTCTTCTTCATCATGAACTTCCTATTTGAAGACAACATTAATTTAAATTCAATAGATATGATGAGTCTTACCAACCCTAATAGGTTTTCCCATAAGTAACTTTTGGATCCTATCCTGGATGAAATGAATGTTCATATATCCACTCACACAACAAAATATGGGATCCCTCCTCATTATTATGATTTTTAATCCTCTCTTCTCATTTGAATATCAACCCAAAATTAGAGTATACACTAGAAACATTCTTCTTCATCTTTTAGTTTCCTCAACATCAAGGAAAGGATCCTTCTACTATTTACCAACTCATGATAAGTGGTCAAGTTGAGGAGCCTCATTCACCTTATCCCATGTTATCACATGGAATTATGGATACTATATTATTTTATTCCCATCATCCTCCCTTTATTTTTACCCCTTTTTCATACCATGACTTCTTCCTCTCTGATTTGCTCCACCTCCATGCCTAGTATCTCTACTAAAATGGTAGGTTCTATATCTAGTGGTCCTCTTCCTAGACCTACTCTTCTCAATTGTTCCACTAGTGCATCATTTGATACCCATGGTAATCATGCCTCTCATGCTATTCCTTATAAACCCTCTACTATCCCATCTTTTACCACACATGCATATTATGCCACTAGTGTCTCACTTACTAATAGCTCTTCTCAAGCTCCTACTAATACCCATAGTGGTACCAAAGCCCCACTACCAAATCTAATTATTTAAACAATTATAATAATTCAAATAAAACCCATCAAATCCTATTATAAACTCATAATCAAATGAATGCTTTTCAAGATAATAATGTAAATCAAATGATGTAAATGCAAAGTCATCTTATCCATCTTCTTACCCACCCTCAACAAATACCATGGGGCACACATAGCCAAAATGTTCCCCTACATCCTATTTATGGTTTTCATGGTAATATTAAACCTCAAACTCATATTGTCAATAAGATAATCAAGTGTATTTAAAATGAGCCTCTTACATCTCAAATTTCTAATATCGATATAGGAAGTATCACCCTTATCATTTATTACAATGGGTCAACTAGTTTTACTCTTAATTTTAAAACATTTGGAAACCTATTCAAGGACTAGGTCAAATTAAATACCTTTTAAGTTAGCAATATCTTAGCCAAAAATCTCATAGGTGATGCTTTATATTGGCACAACCAACTTAAAACTCATTTTATTACTAGTCTGGAAGTTTTAGTTAATACTCTAGTCCAAGAGTTCCAAACTAGTGATCTTCCTAATAATACCTTGGCCCATTTTCTTAGTTGTAAGAAACTTTAAACTAAAACTACAAAATATTTTGTTAAATTATGTAAGACCTTGTCTAACAAATCCAAACATAATATGGTAGATGATAACCTTTTCCATATCTTTACCAATGCTCTTTTCCCCAAGTTACAATCTCTCTCTCTCTCTCTCTCTCTCTCTCTCTCTCTCTCTCTCTCTCTCTCTCTCTCTCTCTCTCTCTCTCTCTCTCTCTCTCTCTCTCTCTCTCTCTCTCTCCTCTCTCTCTCTCTCTCTCTCTCTCTCTCTCTCTCTCTCTCTCTCTCTCCACATACTTTTTAGGAGGATATTAACCAAGATAAATATCAAGATTTCCTTATGCATCAATTTTATCCATCCTGACCTTCTATGGGTACTCATATGTTAATAATAATAATCATCATGCTACCAATGATGGTGTCATAGACTCTTATGATACCATTCACACTATTCAAGCAGTTGTTCCTAACTAATATTTGGAACAAGCTTCCCCTCCTAGCCACATAAACAATCCTCATTTTTCTTCAACCAATAACATCAATGTTCACAAACCTTTATCCTTAGTAGAATTACTAAAATGTCTACCAAGGCCTCTCCCATGATATCTTGATCCCACTCATCCTATGAAATCTTGGTATCATACCAATAAATTTTGTTGGTTTCATGTTAGTTGGGGTAATTCTCATGAGACCTATAGGTAAATTTTTGATTTATCTATGGATTTTATTCTTGATCCAAATTTTGCCCATAATTATATCATTCATCATTGCCAAGAATCCTATGACATTAATTTTAAATCCCATGAAACACAAACTAAATCTCAAGCTTTGAATCAAGCTAATACTCATTTGGCCATCTATAAATATCCTCTTCCAAATCACCAAAGATAGCCAAGATAAGGCCAACCCTTATAACAATAATGTTGATAGTATTATTTACCTAAATCCTAAAGATAATGTGGTCAATATGACTAATATTCAAAGGGTGATTTCTTTTGTTGATCCTTAACCCATATACACTACTCCATTATCATTCACATTTTGTGTTATCTAAGATTCTTTTCCAACTCACTTAAATGATTTAGGGCAAGATGAACTTATATCTTTTGATGAACCAATCCAAATAGCTCCCTTAAATAAGTCTTCCCATACTATTTATACCATCCCTCCATCTTCTTTACCTATCACCAATGATACGTAAGCTCATATTAAAACTTCTTATAACAATTCTCAATCCCAACTTGCATCAATTGCTCCATTTTTTTAACATAATCTAAAAAAATATATCCTACCAAACCTTCTAACTCTTATCAACATAATTTCACATGTAATTCAATTCATTATTCTAAGGAAATCCTTCAACACTATGCACCTTTTTCCAATAATCTCCTTATGGGTTATAATGAGTGGGATCATATCATAGAACTAAATAATCTCCCATCCCAAATCCCATTTAACAAACTTATGTGGACCTATCTATGTCATCATAACTATCTCATGTATCTTTTGTTCAAAATGAATATCCCTCATCCTTCCCTAGTAGGATGCGAATCTACCCTATCTAGATCAAAAGATAACATTTTACAACAATGCAAAGAGATGTACATACATGTTGATGAAACAATAGACACTTGTCTTTCCCTCAAACTACCCATTGCTTCTATGAACCCCAATGAGACTCTACTTTATGAAAATGATCCTCCTCTATTCATTAATGTCCAAATTGGTGATATCCAAGTCAAGCATGCCTTGATTGATAAGGTTTCCATCACTTATGTTTCCTCTCTTGATTTTATCAAAACCTTTAGATATTTTGAATGTAATCTTAATTCCACACATAACACATGTCAAGGCTATGATCGAAGGAAAATGCCTCCTTTAGGTTGTGTGTCTCTCCCTATTACCATCCCACCTATCATCGTTTATGTGAAAGCGATGATATTTAACTTTCCTCAATCTTAGAACATTTTTCTTGGTAGGCCATGGACTCATCATATGAGAGAATTTTCTTCTTATACTTTCCAATTCATTAAATTTCCTCACAATAAAGTCATATATAGGATTTGGGTTGACACTAACCCTTGGAATTTTAAATAATTCCAAGACCATGGTGTATTCAATATTACTACCCTTGAACCCTTACCAAGAATTTCATTTCATTAGTCTCAACCATTTACCTTTCCTTTGAATTCCACTTAAGGTGACAATGGTCATCCTGAACTTATTGGGAATATACCCCCTAACCTCTTAGATTCTAATGATGATGAGCCTAATAAGATCAATCTTAAGATTAAAACTTTAAAACTTTTCACCTCAACTCATCTATAAACTTCCCACTTATTTTTAAACTCATTCTCATCAACCACCTTGTGATGACATCCACATTGTCTTAATTAAGACTCAAAATTCTATTCATCACACCACATTAGATGATAAGATCATTCATACCTATGCCATTGATCTTCATACACTTTATTATGATGATGTTTACACCTTAGATGATCCATTCTTAGGAGGTCATATTTAGGCCTGTGATGCTAAGATTATTTGTTATCATTCCCCTTTACTTCAATTTTTTAGTATATCTTCCCATTTTCCATCCTATACCATTCCTAATCTTAGAATTTTTCCTCTCTATCATGGGTTAAATATGGTGCAGACACCTCTATTTTTTTAAAAACCTCATAGGAGTATGCTTATGGATCATGATATGACTAGTCCCTATCACTTTGCTAGATACCATGAACCTTATAGCCTACTTATCCCTGAGATGCATGTGACTCTCTTTTATCCTTCTATGGATCCTACCCCTCCCTTAATAGAGCCCAATTTGAATCACATTCCTACTTCCTCCATAATTTACTCTCTTCTTGCTTCTAATCCTATTAATCCTTTAGTTAAGCCTTGTCTAATCTCTACACTAGCCCCACCTTATCTTGGTGATTATTTGATCCCTTTACTGTATTTATCTCCTTCATCCACCAAATGGGTCAATCAACCTTATTGTGATATTTATAAAGTTGTTAGTCACTGTATTAGAGATTTTTTCCCTAACCAAGATCTTTCTAATTCTAATACACCTCTTCTTGTGAGTACACCTACCAAGTCTACTCATAAGTGTATGTATTACTTTTAAAACATGGATAATCATTCATCTATGCATTATAACTAGCTATGATAATATATCGACACTTTACATCCCAACCCTCCTTAGCCCTTTGACAAGGCTATACCTCCCTAAAAATTAATATCTTCCTAAGTATGGCAAGATATATTATCTCTGGTACCAATGTGGCACACATCGCATTGATCATTGTTGTATCCTTCAAAATCATCTCAAGGATCACCTTATAAAAATTATTGTACCTTCCACCATTCATCTGATATGTCATTCTCATAAGAAGGCTCCCCCTTTCTTCCTCCATGGTTCTACCTCATGTTGTTTCATCTCCTCTTATGGCCCCTTCTTCACCTACAATTCCTTTACTAGTGATTCCCTCACCTATGGGCCTTCCCTCACCCATATATCAATCTCCACTTGTGAGTCCCTTACTCATGGCACCTTACCCAATAGTGACCCCTTCATCTCCTATAAAAACCACTCCCATGCATTCTCCTAAGCATCCATTGCATGATAGTCCACCTCAACATGATTTGTCAAGCATTCTCACATTTTCTGTATAGGAGATTCAACATGAAGTATTTTCTCATATATCACTAAAGATAAAGGAGAAATTAGTTGTAGTTCATGTTCAACTTCATAGAGACTTATTAGATGTTATGGATAGTGTGTGAGGACAAATATATTAGTACTTATGAACATATTCATGGTGTTCTTAAATTTTCATGTGGATTAGATGTATGCTCCAACTTTACGTTTATGTAATTTTTATCATTTAACATTATGTCAAATTCTTATCTATCTTACATGGTGACTTTGGTTTTCACACTTTATATTTATTATGATTTATTTATGTTCTCTTATGGATTGAATTTTTCTCATTGCATTCAATTTTTTATTGAGTTCATTTCTTAGTATTCCCTTATTTTTTTTCATGATTATTTGTATCTTATCTCTATACACACATATAATTGTTATTATGAGTTATTTATACAAACCTTGTTCCATCTAGCCATTTATTTTTTACCATATGATTAGTTATCAAAAAATTCATCTCATTATAATATCCTTTCACCAATCCACTTTGGATCTCCTTTTAGTCCCCTTTATTCCCTTTTGCAAACTAAGGATATACATGGTTGAGACTTGAGATAACATGTTGGTTCATAATTAAGCCTGAGTGTTCTAGTTAGTATTGTATTTAGATACTTATCTTAATTTATAAAAATACCAAAGGTCATTCATGTGTATCACTTTATCTCTCATGATTAGTCATTCCAAGTCTATATGGAGGAGGAATATTAAAATTCATATAAACATTCAAAATCTAAATCATTTAACAAAAGGTAGTGATTAAAAAGGCAACATTCAAAATTCTCAAAAGTCAAAACACACTATAATACATGATTATAAACACATGTCCTTCTTATAATAAAATATCAAACTCCACATTTGGCCTTAAAATAGAGATGAGGACTATTGGGGTATAGTAGGCCAATAGATTAGAAAAGGAGAATAAAAAGATATTTTAATGCTACCTACTTTCTCACACAAGTACCTTATCTTCATAGTAGACCGAAGATTATATAAGGGGTCTTAAGGAATTCGTAACACATTATGGGAAGGTTCATCGATATTAATTTTCTTTTTCAAAACTACCTACATGAGTTGATCTTAGTATCACACTTATCTGCCTACATAGCTTTATGTCTATAGTGAATAGGTATCCTTGGTATATTGATGGTCACTAGTCACTTAGTGCTTTCCCATGTCCTTAGTGTGCCTCATGTCTTATAAGGTATTCTCATAATACACCTAGATTATTCTTTTTACATTTCCTTTTTTACCCCCTAGACTCCCAATATTTTCCCTGGAGAAATATTGTTTTGTTCACTGATCACTCCCCTAGGGATTCCATTTGTGAGTTGCATTGTAAGACCATATATGGGACCTAACCTTCCGTATAAATTACCAAAATTTTCATATTTCCATTCTAAACATCCCTATTTTTACCATTTTTTCACATTATTTTCACCTCATTATTTTTTCCTTTGTGATTTGTAGTGTAAGACCATAGATAGGACCTAGACTTCCTCACAAAAATTTTCAATATCCAAGTCACAACAAAATTACATGTGTCAAATATGAGATAAAATGTGATTAATTATGAGTTAGACATCATTTACATGTTTCCCATATTGATTTCATATGTTTTATGCTTATTTCATTAATATTTCACTTTTATCTTCTTATTTTTCAATTGCATGTAAGAATTCAACCATTTTTCTTGAGGTTTTCATACTTCTCAACTTGAATTAGTATGATTAATTTAAGAAATTTGTTTGCCAATTTTGTTTCTCTTTTATACTTCCCAATGTGATTTATTATCATTTATTGAATTAATTGATTTATTTTTATACCATTGGTCTTTCACATGCTTTCCATTTTATTACATTATTTTTATATTTCCCAACATGATTTAATGTGACTTTACTTGTTTTAATTTGGTGCCACTCTTTCTCATGGTTTAAAAATAACTTTTTACCATTTTGTTTACCCCTCTTTATTTTCTTATACTTAGTCATTTTTTGCTATTACACATTTCCCAACATTAAATAGTGTGTAATACATTGGTTTTTGATTAACTATATTTTTCCAAGTCCTTTTTGCCTCTTTATTTTTAACCATGCATGTCTACTACATAATGCTAGATAATAAAACATAACACATATATTTATTATAGATTATACAACAAAATTAAACTACATGTTCTAGAAAGAAATATGTCCATGTATCCACAACCAAAATAATAAAGAAACACATAATATCAACATCCAACTATCAAAATAATATATCTATATATATCATGTATTTTTTATATAAAGTACAAAAATACATCACTCTAACTCTAAGGCTAAGCTCTATCATGTATATCTTATGGTCTATCTATGCTACCCATAGATGCCTTAAATAATCCCAACTAAATAATATGTTTTAAAGAGGATGTTTAAGATCTTAAGACTTCTACATGTCCCTATAGGTTGGCCACATGGGCCTATACCTTCCCTAACTAAATCATGGTATCCAAATGAATGACTCTTTCTTGAGACAAGACCTTCCATGCCTATGCCTCTCCTACTCCTACCCTTGCTAGTAGATGTAGCCCATCTCTACATGCCTATAATCACCTTGTGACCTCTCCTACTAGCCTAAACCAACTCACCTAATATGGGGTAAATGGTATCATAGGATCATCTAATGTGGTTCGGCCATATGGTGTAAGTGCCTCATTTAGGATATCATAGAGTATTCCCCTCACCAGGGATCCCCATCTGGTCTCCTCCTCTTTTGTATGATCTATAAAAATTAAACTATATAGATATTAGATCATAGATATATCTCAAAAATCTATCTACATATAATATATTAATCAAATCTTATACAATTAGTATTCTATTTTTAAATCTTAAACAAAATTTCAACCATTTATTACATATCTTGATGTCATTAGGCATCATCTCACCATCTGCTCAATCATTGAGCATGATGTCTCCATCAGCTCATCCTTTAAGTACCTCATATATGGGATTCTTCCCAATCAATGTAGACCTTGGGGTCATCATTCATTCCTATATCAAGCCTTACCTCAATGATTCCTCTATAAGCTAGCTCTACCATTGCCAAATTGATAGGTTATTCTAGATGACCACTCTCTATGTTCTCTCTCATTAATGGAATCTCTATTGGTGTTGTGACCAAGTGGTCACTATTTATCCATTATGGTACCTATAACACTCCTACATCCATGCCCATGTCTTCTCTAGCTTTTGGCCATCATGCTTGACTTGTTCATGATCTCTCATACCATGGTCTAATCTCTAGGATCACCATTGATGGTCCCTCTCCTCCTTTACCCCTTGAATCTCTCACATTCCTTGCCCAAAATGTGGGCACCATTATAGGAGTCACTAGGTGAGGGAGTTTGAATTATCCTGGTAAGTGTACCATTAGATGTGGCTCTACCCACCATGGGTAGTGGCCCATGATCTATGATCATGTTAACTCTGGTACCACCATCCTCTAACTCAACCAAACTATCATAATGTGTGTATAAGGCTTCCACATGATCTCTGCTCATGTAACCATATATATCATTGTCATGTGGCTTATAACATGTACCACTTGATCCTATTTCCATCTTATTACCTGAGGTAACCAATCATTGACCTAATGGGGTAACCCAGCTAGTTAGTATATCAGGAACCTCTCATATATCTAAGCACTTAGTAATATGACTAGCCCTAAGGTCTAGTAATATGACTAGCCCTAAGGTCTTCTACCCTCTGGATAACATCTCATACATATCATGCATGAGTTGAACCTAGATGATAAAACCCAAATCATAGAATAACCCTACTCTAATATTGACTAACACAAGGATATCACATATAGTGGTACTTTATCATCTAACTTGTGACACAACACCTATGATATCATAAGTCCTATCACTACCTTTTTATATCTATAATCTAGGCTATATAAACATCAACTAGACTCACCCTCATTCCTTGGTAATTCCTACTCAAGCTAGTCACCCATTGGGCTAATACTCATCTCTCCTCTTGCCCATCCAATATCTGTATGATCACTAACATCCATCCTATAAGAAGTCTAAATAAATCATGGACATCCTCCAATGTGATACCCACCTCAATGGTATCACCATCCACCACCCACCTAAAGGTATTGGTCAAGTGTTCCCATGATCCTAGGAATATGACTAGTAGATCTGCACTTAGTGAAACTCAACACATCTCCATGATGCCTCCTAATCCTAGTATAATTAATCTATCTTGATTTATCTCTATTAAATACTCCAATAAATTTAGTATCCATGATTCATCCACTAATCACCATAATCTCTAGTGCCCTTACAAATATCAAATAATAAAATATGTATTAGACCTTCATGTCACTTATAATCAAAATACATTGCTTTCAAAAAATTTACCAAAAATAAACCTAATTTGTCTTAATCTATTCATTTTCTACCAATTTGACCAATTTTTAACCTACTTGGTCATTTTAGTACTCACTCATTCATCCTAGGCCTTAAACATATTATTTCAACCAATTTATCACATTTTAGTACTATAATAGCCACTTATTAAGATACTGAGTACCATATGGACTAAATCAACCAAGTCAACCCTTTCATTTCCCTTAGTACTAAGTTGGTAGTTTGGATTAATCAACTTAATCAACACTAGGTACTAATTTGTCACTCTACCTAAATCAATTAAGTCAGCCTATACCTACTAATTTGGCACTGTCAAATTAGGATTCTTAACCTACTAGGTCTATTGGGTCAACCTAGTTGGTTCAAAGTACCAACTCTTTGACCTACTTGTAATAAATGCCTTTAATATTTATTAATGTGATTCTTTTTAACCCATTTCCCCATTTGGCCTCTAATACCCTTAACAACTTACTAGGGTTCATTCCAATTTTTATAAATGGTCTAAATTAAAAAATTTAATAAAAAACTTAATTTCCAATAAAATACTCAAAAAAATTTAAAATTCGTAGTTTCTTACCTGTGTTGCACCTGTTATGGCCACTAGGCATCCTCCTCATCTCAACTATTGTCTCCTCACCATCTTGGTTATTTTGGATTTTGCTCAGTCTATCATAGCTCTATTTTTCTCTCCAAAGAAGTAAATAATAAAAAATTACTTTCTTTTCACCCTATTTAAAATTACTATTCATAATTATTTATCTTTTAAATATTTACCATCAAATTCCTTGTTTTGATCATATCTTTGTTTTTGCTCACTCATTTTTTAAACCATAAAAAGTTATAGAATTGTGTCATAGAAAATAGTATCCACTACCATATGCCTATATTCTATATTTTTAAATTTTTTTCTCTTTTTTTACACTAATGTCTACAGGTTTACCTGATGTTTCTTACATTAGATGCCTTCACATATCTCATAGTCTTATTATTTATATATAACACTAAGGTATATAAAGGTATGTGTTTTTCAATTATATTCATTCATTTATCTTATTTGATCCTTACTAAATTTTACTTAGCATCAATGTTATGTGTCATCATGTTATACTCCTGAAGCACCATCCCCTATTACACTTACATGACATGTGATGATCTTCAAGTAGGGTATATGTATACACATAATATTTTAAAAAAATTATTAATTAATTATTCTTTCTATCTTGTAATAACCCATTAAGTCTCAATATCTCTAATTGCATACCCTAAGGGGTGCATCAAGAAAGGGTGGGTAAAGCATTAGTGCTTTGTAGAATTATTTTCCCTTTTGTCACTTTTTATCTACACACTTATCTCCTAAAAACCATTTCTTGAAGCTTGTTATTCTCTCTTGTACACTCCTCCAATCATTTCTCATCTTCATACCTATTTTCCTAACCTAAAACCCTTTTTGATAGTTTACAGTACTAGATCGACTGGGTCAACCTTATACTCTTATTAGTGAAACTCATTTAGGGTTTAGGTCAGCTCTTAGCTGACTTAGCCCATGACCTAGTGAGTTTTTATCAATATTAGTATTAGGTTGACTAGGTTGACTATGTCAACCAATTTTTTTAAAAAGGATTTGGGTTAAATCTACCTATATATATAAGATCATTTCACCATTATTTAGAGAAGATAATAAGTAAGATATATTGTACATCTACTTATCCACTATTCTACTTGAGGATCAAACTTAGGGTTTCATACTTTTTTGGAGATACAGATCTTATCTTTTAGAGAAGTCTTTTAGATGTATTGATAGGTCATGTATCCTAAAGTTGATTTATCTTTTTCATCCTTACATACCATAACAACCTATTGTAAATCACCTTGGCTAAGGGAATGATTAAAGCTCAGCATGTTCATCTTCAAAGGAAAGTATTCCTAACTTTGATTCTCCTTTTGTAAGAGTAGATAGATATGAATTTTTAATTCTTTTCCATGCATTAGAATTTTGTATACATTGACATGAGTATATTTCTTCTATGCATGTTTACTTTAATTTTTTATTACCCTCATTTTGTGTCATAAGCTTTGGTGAGCACTATATTATACTTCGCTTTACTTGTTATTAATATAGTGAATATGAAAACATAGGGATTAGTTAGGGTTATTACATGACTTTACTTGACTAGAGTATTTATAACCCTACTTAGTGATATTATTCTAGTAATAGATCCCTTAATTCGGTCTAATAGATCCACATATTGGTCATGTTCCTAATTATCTAATGTATCCCCAATCAAAAGTATAAGTAGGATCTATCTTCTTTGAGCTAGGATTGATTTATAGATCTGATGCATTTCTAATTGCAAACACATATTATAAAACAGGTATGATGAATAAACCAACTTGTATAAGGGTTTGATTGTCTATAATTTCCTTACAAGTGAGTTAAAAAAGACTAATGTACATATATAATTGATATCAAACTAAGAAAAAGAGACTAAAAATAAAAAAATGTAATTGCAATTTTAAAATACACAATGAGACAATGAGGAAAGAGAAGCAAACTTAGTATTTTATTGATAGTTCAAGGCCTAAACTAGAATTAAAATTCTTTAAAAGAGTAGAGTCTTGTCATACCTAAGAGGAGGGATCCAAAATAAGGTATTTCTATCCCTTTTTATAAGAAACATGAGATAAGAGAGGAGAAA
Source organism: Torreya grandis (assembly GCA_037957365.1). NCBI lineage: Eukaryota > Viridiplantae > Streptophyta > Pinopsida > Cupressales > Taxaceae > Torreya > Torreya grandis. The sequence goes on along the minus strand of JARHVA010005045.1, from coordinate 233,036 downwards.
TATCACTACTACATATTATAGTTGTTACATCATAAACCATCTTATCTAATATAGAAATTAATTAGAAATAGGAGTAGATAATTCACCTCTCATCAATGCACTAAACTTGCCAATTTGATGATCACTCATGGAAAATGGGTGTTGGTGTGGAGGAGAGGGATTCATTCTTTCCATATTTATCCTTTGGAGTGCTTAAACATTCATGATTTGGTTAAGTGGATATTCCAATCTTATAAAACATTAATCTCCTTGCCTTAAATGCCTTAACTCACCCATTTCCACCTCATGTGCATGTTGAATGTTTAAATTGAGAAATAACTTATATCCTATGTGGAGTTATGGTTGACTTGGGATGATTGTCACTTCACTCTATAGAGGGAGTTAGGATCAATTTAAATTCCTCATGTCTCTATTTACTCTCTTTAATAGCATTCACATTATTTATTGGCATGAAGGAATCTTGACATGGTCTTTGAAGACCTATTCAACATATTACCCATGCTTGAGATCAACTTTGGAGCCTATGTGAAGAAGTTGAATCATTAGCATTATTGTCTATAAGGACTCCTTGATATGTCTAAGAACTAGCATATTCATACTTTAATCTCATTTTATTTCATCTCCTACCTTGTAACCTTGTTTGAAGGCTTATCTAGACTCATCATCTACCCAAAAAACTTGTAATCAGTCTTGTAAACATTGTAGACTAATTATGAGAGATTTTTTCACCCTCAAGGATGACTATAATCCTTGTCTTTACACATCTAACTATCACTATCACTATGAATTCACTCCTTTAGCCAATAAACCAATTAGGTGGGTTTGTAAAATTGAGGTGTTTGATTTGAAGAATCACCTGTAACCTCCTTGAGGTGTTTGAGATCCTAAAACCTACCTAAAAATTTGTTTAAATGGTATTGAGGTAGGATATAATGTATATCTACTTACACTTGACTCATGATTTAAGATCTTGTGTTAACATAGCTTGGGCATGAATGGAAACCTTGTCAACATAAGAACTTATTTATCACTACAACCCCATAACCCTGCTAACCTTGTCACTTATTATACAAGAATATGCCTGGAATTTCCTTCAATATATTGGAAAACCCATTGTAAATAAAATCAATGTTGGATTTACTTATAAACCACATCCATTCTGATTAGCTACAAAATCCTTCTTAAAGTCTACAATTTGTTAACATTCCTTAATTGGCCCTATAATCTTGACTACCATAGAGTCTATCAAGAAACTTATTGACATGCATATGGATATTTCTTTAGATCTTATATTATTTTTACTTGGTATTCATAATTAATTCTTATTTTTTGAAAATAGTTGTAGGATTGAAACTCATCTAGAATGTCCTAAGACCACACTTTTCCATTCTACCTTTCTCTCAAGTAACACTCACTTGTAGGCTTTTAGGTCACTTGATCAAGTTTTTTTAAACCCTATCATGAGGCCATGGAGCATGTTCACATCCCTCACAACATTTAAAACATGGTCGCATGATATAAAAGTATCTATAGTCCCTTGATAAATGTTGTAGCTTCTTGACCCTAGAATTATCATCCCATTATTTACACATGCTTTCAACTTCTTTGAAGGATCTTGAAACCATAAGGTATATTTTAGGTCTATCCATTACTAAAATAGGATTAGAACCTTTTATTAACATTTCTTGGCATGAGTGAAAATCATTTTAATGTTATAGAGACATGGATTTTCTCTTCATGAGCTTGAAAGACTCTTGTTTCTTGGTTACAGATTTTTAAGGTGCCCCATGAGGTCTTAAAACTTTTTATAATCTTGACCTTATGTATATTATACTATGTTTTAAAGAAAACCTAGGAATAGTTAAATATAAGGACCACATTTCATTATAAATCACCATGAAGGTCTTGATCAGTTCTTTACTTCCATATAATACCTTGGTATACATTAGGACTTCAAAACATATGACCCTCCCTCTTTGTTCATGCTTGCAACTTCATGTAAGGGTCTTGAGATCATAAGAAATATCCACATCCTTGCTTGTGATATGTAGGTATTTTGAGGCTTTGAGTACTATGTCTTTATTTTTTTCAATCAAGGACATCAATGGAACATTAGGAACTTGGATATGTTTCTATCTTCTTCTTAACATCAAGAGAATTCATTTGATAGATTTATAGGCTTATTGATAGTTGTCTTTGAGTTTAAAATATCTTAATCTCTCTTGATTCAATGAGTGACATTCTTATAATCCATTATTATATCTATAACATCCTTTAGGGTAATGTATTTAAAGAATAGTCTTAGGCTTAATTGAAACCTCCATCATAAAATAAACTTATCAAAAACATTAAAAACCTCTTTTCATATATGCAGAATTGTGCAGGTCTTCCTCAAGATTGAAACCATAAATAAAAATATGATCATGGTATTCATGGGCCTAAAAATCACTTGTAGGGAATTATATATAAGAGTAATTTTTTTTTACTTGTTTATTACCCTTCCCTTAAGTGATAAATACCTTAAAACATGTTAAAAATCCTTCTTTCTATCTACAAACCTATAGAATTTTTTCCAAGATGGGAACTCATTGAAACCCTAAAATTAGATATAATAGACATGAATCCATGTTTATATTATATTTTATGAAATGTTTAAGTTATTCAGATTGATTTAGGCCCTTTTATTTCCAAGGAAACATCTCAAAATATAATGACAACCTCTTTTTCACTTGTAGGCCTATAGAGGTCTCTTCCAAGCTTAAACCTCATAAGACTCTAATCTTGGTCTTATGGCATAAAAATATTGTTTTTATAATATTATAATAGCATAAAATCATGAATTTATTTGGTAAAATCATGCATTTCTACTTGGATAAGTTCTAAAACTTCAAAAAGTAGATTCATGAGCTCTAGGATTTTATAAGGTTTAAGAGGTTGCATGTAATATTTTAGTAGATCAACATTATTTTAAGATCCTAAATAAATATTTATGACTTATAATGTTTCCTAATGTACCACTTTACCTCCTCCATGATCTCATATTTTCCATGAAATAGGAAAAATGAGTTAAAACTTTGAACTATGCTCTCTTTGAGCTGCCTCTAGGTTATTTAGGGGATTCTTAGCAATAGTTCATAGCCATATTCAATTATTATTGAATAAAAAAACTTGTTTATTATAAATTAATACCTTATAAATAATCTCAAATTTTTTTAATGACACATTCATCTCTTGAGTGAAGATGGCACATCTTTGAAAACTACTTGTAGGTGCCTAAAGATGAATTTTTGGGTCAGTTTTGCCCTATTAAGAGGTTTGTAAGCATGGTTTTCCTCTTTTAAGTAATTTGAGTGATTTAATATTGTTATCAGGACCTTTATGACATCATTTTATGATTTAATTCCATGCTATATTTTTTTAACTATCTAGAACATCCTACAAAAACATATAATTTCATGGAAACCTTGATGCTTGGAAGATTTTATGGCTATCATTAATATTCATAAACCCATTTAGTTTTTCAATCAAGGCTAAAACCTACCATTTATAGGTCTATAACTTATATGAAAGATTTTTAAATGGCCACTATTCATGTGATTCCACATAAAAATTATAATTTACTCCATGAATTAATATAATCTTCATTTTATACCCTACATATAATATTATTATGCCACATACTCTCCAAAACCATGGTGTTCTCCTTGTTTGAGCCCTGAAGAAACCTATAAAAGATAATTGAAACATCTTAGTTTAAAGTTTTAAGCCTTGAGGAGTCTTGAAATAATTATTAAACTTCAAAAAATTTGTATATACCTTAATAATCTCTTTATCAAACCTAATAAAACACTCTTGGAGCCATGAAAATTCAATAGTCATGTTTGATATGGATAATGGCTTGGCTGAGATCAAGTGCACTCCTCCACATTGAGAGATAATTGAATGTCATGAAGGAGAAAACTAGATGGAAATAACTCACTTCAATGCCTTCTTTTAATTTTTATAAACTAGGGGGGTCATAAAGAGTCCCCACATATAAATATTGACTATTTGGAACCTAAATAGTACCTTTTTTTTCTTAAAAATGACTTTAGTAGCATCAAATATGACCACTTTAACCCTTTATATCCTCAAATACATTTTTTGGAAATTTTTGATGTGTTCATGATCTTATTAGGCCTCTTAAGACTCTTTTTGGCTAATTATTCATTGGAAAAAACCATTTATGAATCTTTTACTTTGATCATGATCTTTTTTTATAATGGGGAGTGGTGAAACATGTCTATGAAAGGTTGTATTAACACTAGCCACAGAATGAACCTTAAAAATATTGGTTAAGACATATATAAGATGGTAAATGCATCTATGGGTTGATAATTATGCAACTGTGCCTTATTAGGACATCATCACCTCAAGATGAAATATTATAATCTCCTATAATAATAGCCACCAGGGATTAGTTTGAGTGTTTTTTGGACATGAACAAAGGCTTGACAAGATTTAAGAACTTATGAAAGACCTTGACACACATCCATACATTGAAAACCATGAAAATAGACTTTTACGAGGCCTAATACAAACTATGAATCCAAAATTGATTGTAAGGTTCATTTAATTGAGTAAGAGTATAAATAACTTCAATAACTCATGTATACATAATCTTAAAGCCACCTAATAATCATGAAGATGCTTACAAGGAGCTCATACTCAATATTTTTTATAAAGAATACCCCTCTCCAAGTATGCAAGTGTCCTAGGGACCAAGGGTGGATAGAATAGCCAACAACTTACTTGGAATATCTTCCTTAAAAATGAATTAATCACCCACATGGATGTAGATATTTGAGTTATAATATATTAAGCCTTAAAATTTGGACATGGTGATCACAAGGGAACATGTGATGAAAATTACTAATGAGAAAAATACAAGGATTTTTAAATGGATAAACAAATACTAGTTGAAATAAGGTTAGAAATAAATGGTATTATAAATTTGGGAGGATATGTTTTAGACTTATAGGAAAACAAAGACAAGCTCAGGCATGTTGTGAAAAATGAACTCAGCCCCAAGTATATCATAGATTTCTTAAGCCAATTTTTTCAACATGAAATTGAGAATATATAGGAAGAAGTTAAATAATTATAAATTAAGACCCATGTCAAATTAACACCTTTTACTTTTAGTAATTTTTATTCCACAATGGGCATTTTTTTTTACTTATTTTTATAGGTTCAAAAATGTGTAGAGAGAAATTATAGTCTTAGTTGATTGCACAAAATCAAATAGAATAAGTCAATTATTTGAGTGAAAAAATTGATGTTAGTGCATAGCTTAGCCATTAGGTACACCTACCTAATTTACCTCTCTTATCTAATTTAGAAATTTATTTTTGAAATGGGTTCATCAAGTAATTAAAAAATAAGGTGACAAACATTAAGGTTAATATATCATAGTCAAATTTAGTTTTAAATTCCTCCATAAATAAGACATAAAACATGTTCACTACCTCGAGTTTAGTTAAAATTAAGTATAAGGATGAAATTCATGTGTCAAAGGTGGATTTTTATGGTTTTTACAAAGCACTTGTGATCTAATTTAAAAAATAGATTGAATACATGTAGGACATCAAGGACATATTTTCATTGGATTTCATCATTAAGGCAATCACTTTGATTGAGAGGACACACATTTCCTCAAATTTCATCAACTAATCTCTCAAAAATATTTTCAATGAGTTAGGCATGACCCCATCCAAAATAAAGCACCAAAACATCATCAACACTATGTGAATAAACTATTATCTATCACTATTTTAGGTATCTTATAAATTGACTATCTCAACCTTGAAGTTGTCATCTAGTTCTTATGTTTGTACAACAATGTTTTAAGTCACATAGGGTGTGTATGATTAGTTTATGTAGGTATTTGATGTGTCTTATTTTTTTAATTAATTTTAAATTGTACTTTATGATTTATTTTTTTATTTTTAATTAAATATACTAAGGTTATGTCCCACCCATAACTATTATAAAATCTTCTTATTGTTAAGTTTTAGAGGGGTGATAAAACTTGTAGACTATTATTATGTTTAGATAATGTTTTGTTAAATAATCTTATCATTTCATGATTTTTTAAGTAATATTACATTTTTTTTTAACGTTTAATTTATAAATTATGGAGGAAGGTTAGTATATCCATTACAATTCTAGCCTACTTTTAATTGTGTATGTTTAATTTTGAACTGATTTGGAAAAGTTTTTTTTTTTTTTTGCAATTCATTTCCTTAGAGAGAGATATTAAGCCCATGTTTAAAATGTTTTCATGTTTCATTAGTATCTTTAGAACCTTAAGTTGGGTTTAAGTCATATTTATTCACATCGATCCTATTAATTTTTGGTTTGTGAATATCGTTTCATAATTTCAATTGATTTTAAAAACTTATATTAATATCTATTTACATTCAAAACTTTTTTTCCATACCTTGGTTTCTTTTTTATTTTAATTTATAGAAATTAAGATCCAAAATTTATTTTTATTATTTAAGGAAACATATTGAATAATCAATAAAAGGTTCATCTATGACATTTAATTAAATTAGCATTGACTAACCCTTGATTTAATATGTAAGACCCTAACTAGTAAGATGTAAAGATAAAAATTATCACATATGTGATTGGAATCCATGATCCCTTTGATTTATTTCCATAATGTTACACTTTAAGACCAAATTTTAAACTAATTCTTTGGGATCACAACAAACACTAACCTAAAATGAGAGGATGTAAACCCATCATTGTAGTGTTTGAAAAAACATGCATCAAGAAAAAAAATTATATCAATTTTTTTCTTTATTTTAGTAGATTATTATTATTGGCACTCATAAATGTATGTGTAGAAAAAGGAAAAATGTTATTGCATGATTCATAGGTATAGTGTATTTTCATTTAAGAGATTTAGTAGAATAAAACTTTGTATCCATACCATTTTTTTTTTGATATGAATGCATGTGTGCGCATGCACGTTCACACACACACACACACACACACACACACACACACACACACACACACACACACACACACACACACACACACACACACACACACACACACACACACACACACACACACACACACACACACACACACACACACACACACACACACACACACACACACACACACACACACACACACACACATCAAAGTAGGTCATAGTGTAGACACATAAACATGGCCCTTATACATTAGTTAGTAATTTAATTGCATAATTATAGGATAATTGTGTAATTTTCAATTATGTATTAAAATTAGTAGTATTGGACCAATTTATAACTTTTAGTGATCCTAAAACAACTTCCCAACACCCTCTACTTCTTATTTCCTTTCTTCCAAAACTTTCCCCTATTCAGACCCCTTTACTAGAAATATGGACTTAAATCTTTTGGGATGCTTCATCTATTCCCTTCATTCTATTATCATGTCTCTTTTTGTGTTTTTTGGATATTGGATGTTAGCTTACTGTCTAATAATATTAACATTTGAATTCAATATGTCTTACAATATGTAAGCATGATAATGCATTTAGGCATATATTATCTACCAATTTAAAGGCAATCCAAAAATCATATAGCATGTATCACTCACATGAATCTACTAAGCATCCACAAGTATTTATACAAAAAAATATTAGAGCATTCATTGTAGCACCAAATATCATGTTAGTGACACATTTCATTACATTAGCTTGCTTAGTTGATGAATCAATGCAGTTATTATAGTTTTATTTTTTATATTGTATACTTTTTAGGGGTCTAATAAGAATCAAGATAAATGTAATGTTGGATTTATTTTGTATATTTTCCATGATTTACACTCTACTATATTGTATATAAATAACATGTCCTTCTTTGCTTCCCCCACCACCCCACCCACCAACCCCCCTCTCAAGCATCTCAGAATTTTTGGTTGTGATGCTTATATGTATATTATGAAGGAAAAAATGAAGAAGATTAACAAACAAAAGTAAAGTATATCTATATTGGAAATGGTATAGGTGTGAAGGGATATAAGTTATAGAACCCTAAATAAATAATAATATTTATATTCATAATTTTGTATTCAAATAGGTAAAATTTATTCCCAAACAAGGACATAAAAAGGATAAACTTGAATAGATTCAATTTCAAGAATACAAGGGAGAATAAGTGTAAACATTTAAAGCAACTATAGATGATCAACTAGAGTGGGAGTTTCAAGAGGAAGATTTAGATGAAAATTGAATAAATATAAGGATGAACAAGAAGATGGAGAATAAGAAACTCCAATCTTGAAAAGATTAAATAAGGTGAAAAGGACATTGTTGACAATTTTTGGTCACCATGGGGAAGCCATGTCTAATTTAGTTCAATGGTTTTGGATCACACATAGGATCTAAAAATTTATAAAATTTGGGGGAAATCAAATGAGTATGAGGTTAGGCCTAGATGAGTTTCAACACTTACAAATTTTGAAGAGGTTATTAAACACACAATAGTTTTCTTGGTCTCCCTTCAAGCCTTCCCAATGAAAATAGATCACTCTCAAAGCATATGGGAGTTGATCGATAAAATACTTATTTCATTATTTATGTTCACTGAGAGCCACATGTCACTTATCCACTTAGTGAGACTTATCCATTTTTTTTCAAGGTTTACAAATGCAATGTGTCACTTTTCCTATAGTATTGGTCCTATAAAAAATTTCCTACTGAGGTAATGACATTAGCAAATCCTTGGAAAAGTAGGAAAGTGGGATGCTTCATTGTGTCACAATCTTAATGACATATAACCATCTATATAAGTTCTAAGCCTTTTGAGATAAAAAGTTATGGGGTTGACACCACATGGTCAAATCCTACTACCCTACTCTCTTATATATTTTCATACATCCCAAACAAGTATGGCAAGGCCCCAAACTATTGGATGAGTAGGATGGCACCATGTATCATGAACTCACTACTTCGCAACCTTGAGGTGGTATGAGGAAGCCAGATAATGCATTAGAGCATAAGGTGAACAACATATTTCCATGTGGGAAAATATCACTTCATTGTAGGAGAAATAGTCATCATTGATCTGAGGCCTCAAGCAAGAAAAGGAGCATGAAAGAATCATGTGGAAGTGGTAGGAGAGCACCAACTAGTAGAGCTTGATTGAGAGAACCCAAAGTATAAGACATAGACTATGGCCAAATATTCATGGATTAAATTAGTGTCATGGCCAAGTAATCAAGGAGGTAATAAATGTAATAGCACCATGCCATTAGTGCACCATATTAAATATGATGGTCTATTTGGAAATCAAAACCATTAGAGGATAAATTTTAATTACACATCCACATTTATTTATAAAATCAAGTCATAGATCAATTATCCCAAGAAATTATCAAGTATGTGGTAGAATTAAATGTAAGATTAAGTATGCAACACCCACTAAAAGCATGGAGTGCACATTGGGATCAAGTATAGAGCATAAAATATAAAATCATCCTTAAATAGGTATAGTTCTAAATGTGTAGTTCATGGGTACATGTTAATCCCAACATAATCCTAACTACATTCATCTACCAAAATTTAATTTAGACATGGCCTAATTACAAGAATCATGGGCATGACTTAAAGATGTTAGATATTTTAAGGTTCCTGCACAAGCACCCTCTTCTAATCACCTTGAATCATTGTAGTTACCCTAATAGTGGGTAATATTAATAACTGACCCATAGGCTTCTCAATTCCTATAAAATCCCAAGTTTCACTTTATAAAAGGGTCAACATTTCTAGGTGTAGTAATTCTACCAAAATATTCCCACCAATTACCCCTTTACCACCTTAGCCTTTCATTTTAATGATAATTGAGTTCACCTCCTTCCTTTATTCTTGATTTTTTTGTGAATCTCATGGTTTATTGATATTTTCCTATAGATGAGTTTCATCCCTCTCATTTCCATCCATTCCCTAACACCTCTATGAAAAACTTGGCTTTCTCTTGCATGTTGTATGTTGTGTGCATATAGGTATATGCATATGCCACCTATGGATCATTTGTCATCCCTATTGGAATTGTATTATATCCTACACCTCCATGCCAAATATTTATACAATTAGAATGTCTATTTTAGAGTCTATGTGATATTTTATCATCCTTGATAATTTATAGTGTGTTTTTCAAAGCTCTTAGAGGTGTTTTGTCTAGTCTTGGTGCATCATCATTATTTCCCTTTTAGTAACCCCTCTCTCCTTTCCCAAAATAGTTTTAAACTTAGGATTAGTTTTATATTTACATTAAGATCAGTTTGTCCTACATGTTGATCCTAAATCATATGCACTTATATTGGAAGGAGATCAAGCTTCTCTAGAGGTTCATCCTAAGGAGTTTAAGTGTCACACACCTTGAGTAATAATCTTATTGTCTCACTAAACCAATTCTTTGGATTTAGTGGGTGCCTAGTTCAAGTGATAATAATTTCTATCACACCTAGTGCGACACCATTGATGTTATTCACATCATCTATTAAAGAATTTTGGTGTATTATTTAGTGAATCTTTCCATTTAGGGAAATATCTTCAACATCATGGTGACTCTGATTATCAAATCTACTATTTTAAATAGTTTAAGCTCTTAAATATTTTCATGGATAAATATTAAGGTGATATTCTTGATAATTCCCTTTTTTTGAATTTATATAATCACCTAAAGATTCTACTTCAACTCTAATTCATGGTTGCATCAAATCGATCCCATATGTAGTAATTAAGGGTGAGTTTAACTCCCATATATCTAATGAGTCCCAATAAAGGATCCACCCAATTATTATATTTGATAGAGGCATCCATATTGTCTTAGTTCACTATGATTATATCCCCATTAAATATCTCAAGGGTATTCTATTCTTCATGAGTTAAGATGAGACCTTTATCATTGAGCACATGAAGGAAATAGCCCATGTGTATATATCCCACCATATGATTAGAGACAACATGGCCATCTATATCCTCCCTTCATCATTCAAAGGGATAAATTTGTGGTGGTATAAAGGTCTAAGACTAGTCTCCATTAATATATGGGATGAGCTTGGAATTAATATTTATAGGTATTTCATAGAAATAAGTGATCATCTATCCCTCATCAATCATCTTAACACCATCGAGCAGGCATCCCATGAGATTTTAACATATTTAAATATGAGGTTTTAGAGAACCTAGAAATGAATCCTTTTATTGGTCAATCCCTCTATGGATTTGGAATTTTAATACTTCTTAAGGATGCTTGCTTATGATTTTATGATATTGATCCAGACATTGGGAGGGTCCACATTGCTCAATACTTATGAGCTCACTATGGAGGTAGATAATTGTTTGTTCTAGGTAGGTAAGTCTAAACCTAGGCTTCTCATGCCTTTAATTCATGTGTGTACACCAACTCAACCCACTTATATGCCTCTTACATTCTCAATCAACCAACCAAAACCTATTTTTCCTTCAAAAGAGTTACACAAGATCAAGTGCCTCTTGCAAAGACTTGGAAATGAGATATAAGCCTTCAATAATTATAAATCATAGTAGAATCAATCATTTATCACTTAAAACAACCATTCCAATGTATCATGTATCCTTAACCTCAACTCACATATACTAGGCCACCCAACGTACCACCGTTAAACTCTAAAATAACTTATAAAGTTATTGCACCTATGCATAGTGACATGGTTTAGTACACAACATTTCAAGGAAGGTGATAATTAAAACCCACCCTCTAATAGGACAAGTACATGATTAATCACACACATGAGTGTAAAATGAGCCCTTTCTCTTGAATTAGAAATATTCAAACTTCATATGTATAAAATATATCTTAGGTATAGTGTTGGAAGCCTATTTCATATATAATGAATATGCCTTCATGCCAAATATTATAAAGCCAAAGGAGGAAGCATAGGTGTGTGATTAATGTAAACATGAAAAATACTCAAATTTTCCAAACTTTGTGTATCTCCAAGAGATAAAGATTTATGGTATAAATACTCTAATAAAATTGAGGAGTTTGAAGCTCTCAATAGGGTGATCAAACCTATAAAGTAGCATTAGGACACAAAGGAAAATATAACAATGAGTAGGGATCATTTATACATGCCCATGTATATTGAGGTGTAAGGTCACTAGGTCAAACTAATGGTAGAAATTGATTTTAATTCTAAGAATTAGTTAGAGGAAGACAAAGCTCATAGTGACTTGGTCATTCATCTGAGAACAAAGGAGTTCCCAAATGGCATGTTTGGATTAGAGGATAAAATTTGGGATAATAAAGGGTTCCCACTCATCAAAAATGAAGGGCCCAAAAAGGTGTTCATCACAAATCACCTCCCCTTAGAATCTATCAATTATTGTTATCATTATGGGAAGCAAGTCTTTTCCTACCTATGCCTTTCACTTGATAATATGATTGTGCATAATAGGGGAGATATAAGATGTTTTTGTTTTGATATGAGTGGTCTGAGACCCAATTTTATAGCTTGTATATATTAGAGTATATTAATTCACAATTATTTTTATTCTAAGTGTTGTATCATATTAGCTTAGTCATTTTCATTACCTAAGTGCTTCAACACATTTTTTCTTATTCCTCACCTTAATTTTTTTGTTATAGGGTGAGTTTCATTATAGATCTTCAATAGTAGGCCAAGCATTTATCAGGAGATAAAAATCAATGCATAGAAGCATGAAATAAAATTAGTTTACAAAATCACATAGAAAAATTAGTGCACAAAAGTATGTATAAAAAGATGTTTGAAGAATCACATAGAAAAAGTAGTACATAGAATCACATAGGTGTGTGATTAATGTAAACAAGAGAAGGACTCAACTCTATCAAAATTTATGCATTTCCAAGTGATAAATATTTATGGTAGCAATACTCCAATCAAATTAAGGAGTTTGAAGCTCTCAATAGGTTGATCAAACCTAAGAGGTATCACAAGGACACAAAGGAAGCTACAGCAATGGGTAGGGATCATTTCTACATGCCCATGTATATTGAGGTGTAAGGTCATTAGGTTAAACCAATTATATAAATTTATTTTAATTCCAAGAATTATTCAGAGGAAGACAAAGTTCATAGTGACATGGTCATTCATCTAATAACAAAAGAGTTCCCAAATTGCATGTTTAGATCAGAGGATCAGCTTTGGGATAAGAAAGGGTTATCACTCATCAAAAATGAAGGGTCCAAAAAGGTGTTCATCATAAATCACCTCCCCTTAGAATCTATAAATTCATATTATCATTATGGGAAGCAAGTATTTTCTTACCTATGCCTTTCACTTGATAATATGATTGTTCACAATAGGGGAGATATAAGAGGATTTTGTTTTGATATGAGTGATCTGAGGCCCAATTTTATAACTTGTATATATTAGAGTAGATTAATTCACAATTTTATTTCCTCTAAGTGTTGTATCATAGTAGCTTATTCATTTTCATTACCTAAGTGCTTCAACACATTTTTTATTATTCATCACCTTATTTGTTTTATTGTAGGGTGGGTTTCATTCTAGATCTTTAGTTGTAGGCCAAACATTTATTAGGAGATAAAAATCAATGGATAGAAGCATGAAATAAAATTAGTTCACAAAATCACATAGAAAAAGTAGTGCACAAAAGTATGTAGAAAAAGAAGTGTGAAAAAGCACATAGAAAAAGTAGTACATAGAATCACATAATAAAATAAATGCATAAAATCATGTATAAAGTACCATATATAGAGGTGCACACATGAAGCTAAGGCAAGATTATTGCATGTACAAGAAACACACTTTCTAAGAAAATATATCTTCCAAACTTAAATGACACCAAGCCTAATGGATTCCTTCAAATGATATTGGATTATTTCTTAGCAAGCAAGCATCCCACTGAGGTTATCATATTGTTGACCAGTTTTTATCACCATGAGGAAGTTGTGTCCAATTTAGTTCAATGCTTTAGGATCACGTGAAAGTTATCAAAGTTTAGTTAATTTTGGGGAAATCATGAGTATGAGGTTGGGCCTAGATGAGTTTCAACACTTAGACATTTTGAGGAATTTATAAAGCACATAGTAGTCTTCTCATCCTCTTTTTTAACCTTATTAATGAATATAAAACACTCCCAAAACTTGCAAGATTCAAGTTTAAAAATACTTAGCTGATTCTTCATGTTTGCCTAGATCCACATGTCACTTTTCCACTTAGTGGGACATAACCATTTATCTTCAAGGTCATTCGATGTCATGAGTCACTCTCTCTATAGTCCCAAACCTATTCAAAAGTATTTTATAAGACTTAGGCAATTTTTAAATAAGTCTCCTAGTGAAGCAATGATGTCAACAAAGCCCAAAGAAAATGGGCAAGTAGAATGTTTCCATGTGTCCTAATCTGAATGACTTGGCGACTTGAAACCATCTCGACAAGTTCAAATCCCATTGAGTTAATGAATTTGTGAGATCATGCCACATGGTGAAACCCTACTACCCCTCTCTCCTAGAGATATTTTTATAGCCTAAATAAGTATGTCATATCCCCAAGTTAGTGGGTGATTGAAATGACACCACATATTGTGATCCCATTACTTTTCATCACTAAAGAGGTTTGAGTAAGCCCAATAATACATAAAATCAAAATATGAGTGTGTTTTATCACATGGAAAAATTTAAATTCACTATAGAATAAATATTTAGCATCTATTTGAAGCCTCATTTGATCAAAGGAGGAGAGATACGGAACCACAAGAAGTGGTAAGAGAAGACCAACTGGCATAGCCCATCTAAGAGAGCCTAGAGTAATTAGATAGATGGAATGTGTAGGCCATATAATATGTCTAGAGCTTAGGTTAGATACATAAAGTTGGGGGATAAAAAAGTGAAAATTAAAAATACAAAGCATTTTCTATAAAGGGTGTATGCCTTTTTAAAATAAAAAAAACAATGCAAACATAAAGATGGGTCAGTCTCGACCCTAAAGGGTGTACATCCTTTATAGTCCAAAGGGTGTACACCATTTATAATTAAAATCACACATGCATTTTACAAAGTGTGTATGCCCTTTATAAAGGGTTTACACCCTTTACAAAGGGCATGCATCCTTTCTAAAGGGCATACAACCTTTTTGGAATCTAATTTTCTTTTTACAATTCAAGCACTTTGGACTATAATTTTTTTGCCATGTTTTATGTTTTTCAAGCATATATTTAGTAAAATAAATGTTAATTTTATATTCTTATACTTAAAATTTATTTTACTAAATATAACAAATTAGGACCACTCAACTTCTTCTAAAATTGATTACAGAGTTGTACGAGTTACCATTTAGAAGATAGTTTTTCAAATTCCATTCAATTAAATACCTAATTTTTAGAATTTCAAGATCAAAAGATGGAATGAGAAATGAGGTTACAAATAATTTTACTTATGTAATAGATCTATACTATTGAGGATTACATGTCTATTTTACCTACCTAAGTATTCTCTATCTACTTTATCTACTTTAGTATTCTTTACCTAATTAAATAATTGAGCCATGGCTTGATCTTAAGAATTATACCTTACCTAGATACATAATCCATATCTTGATATTTAATATTCCCTACTGGTGTCAATTTAAGTGTTTCACTTACTCAACCTAGTCTACTTCAAGGTCCTTTAGAAACTTTCTTGCAATTAGATTTCTTCCTAATCATAGATTATCTCTTAGTCTATCACAAAAGGTCTTTTGAGTATTTGTATTGAAATAATAATGAAATTATTATTTAGTATTATCTCTTGACTTTTTAGCCTCTGTATTTAGATCAAAAGACACTTTTAATGACTTAAAATAGGGTACTTAGTCCTAAAATAGTAATCTACCTTCAATCAAAACCCTTCTTTGACTCCTAAAGCAATAACTTGTACATCATCACTTCTTTTAACAATACTATGATGGTTTCACCAATTATATGACTCAATATTTTTAGTTCATAAATAAATTCAACTCAAAACTTTGATGAAAACTCTACCCTTTATAGGCCAAATTGTACCTATTAAAGACTTGATACAAATAGGTCTATAAATACCCTATTTTTTGGACTCATATAATTAAAACATCAAGACAATGATACAAGACTCATATGTGTCTTTACATAATTTAAAGATATCTTTTAGATCACCAAAGTGCCCAAAAAGTTGACTAAGTTTTAAGCACTGCTATAATATTATGTATAGGCATGTTTGGTATTCTAAAGGTGTTATTAATATAAGAGTATCAAAGGATTCTTATAGATTTTTATTAAGATTTTTGGAGACTATCTTTGAGGATAAGAAACCAATTTCCATTATTTATTTCTTAAGAATTAGAATTCAATGGAAACTCTACTCTTTAGGTTTAGATGGCCTAATCTACTTACTTGGAAGGATATTAACTTGGCTTAACTATCAAATTATTTAAATAACTTTACTATTAATTATTATATAGTGTTTAAATAATAACATTGGACCTTCATAAGAGGTTTATACTCAATCAACAAAGTTGGATTTGTACTATACTTGGAGTTTTCTATCTTTGCCTTCAAAGTTTTTTAACAACCTTGTTCTCAACATAGACAATGAACTTTAATTAATGGGTCTATAAATATGCATAAATTAATACCATATAGCATATATATAGTAATGATATATTCATTCATACATTTCATCTACCACATACATGGTACTACATGTATGTATTCAGTCAATCATACATGATATATTCATGTGGTCATGATATAGTCACTCATACTGGACATGAATGTAACTAATAACACTAGTGTGCTCCATTTACACCTAAACCATTAACCCCTAACCATAAACACTAAAACTTACACCCTAAAAATTGAGACCTAAACCCTAAACCCCAAACCCTAAGCCATAAACCCTAAACCATGAACACTAAATAATATACCTAAACCCTAGACCCTAAGCCATCAACCTTAAACCATTAACCATAATACATTAGCCCTAAACCAAAAACAATAATACATAAACCCTAAATTATTAACCCTAAACATACAACCTTGAAACATTTAAACCTATACTATATACCCTAGACCCTAAACCCTAAAACCTAAATGTAAGCCATTAACCCTAAACCCCAAACCATAAACCTAAAATCCTAAATCCTAAACTTAAATGTAATCCCTTAACCCTAAACCCCAAGCTTAAAACTATAAACCATAAGTTATAAACCTTAAACAATAACTCTTAAACCAAAAATTCTAAACCCAAATAGAAAACCAAAAACCTTAAACACTAAACATAAATCCCTAAACCCTTAACCTTAAACCCTAAACCTAAAACCCTAACCCCTAAACCATAAACTCTAAACCATAAAAACTAAACCCCAAGTCCTAAACCCTAAGCCCTAATCCCTAAAAACTAAATCCTAAACCCTAAATATTGAATAGTAAGTTCCAAACCCCAAACCCTCAACCAAATTCCCAAGACCAAAACCTTAAACCTTACACCCTAAACCCTAAACCCTAAAGCTAAGTGTGAAAACATAAACCCAAAACACTAACCCCAAACACTAATCGCCAAACCATAAACCATAAATCCCAAACCTTTAAGCATAAAATATAAATAATAAGGCCTATAACCTAATCCCTAAGCCATAACAGTGAAACTTTAACCCTTAATGTTAGTCCTTATACACTAAACTTTAAGTTGTGAATCTTAAACCATCATCTATAAACCTTAAACCCTAAATTTATAAATCCTAAACCTCTATCCATAAACCATAATATTAAAAGGATATGGGTCATTCTAACCTATATAGAGAAAGGAGTGACTATGAGCATTCATGTAAAAGGATTAAAGATGGATTTAAGATTAATTATAAAATAATTTATGTGTTTTTTAATCAATGGGTCTATTAGTATGCATAAATGCCTATCCTATAGCATTTAACCTATAACATACATACAATAATGATACATTCATTCATGCATTACATATAATCCATACCTAGTACCACATGTAGGTATTTTATCACTAATACATGACATATTCTTATATTCAAAATACATTCTCTAATACCATACTCAAATTTAGCTAATCACCTTAATACACTCCATTTAAACCTAAGCCATTAACCCCAAACCCTAAACACCATAAACCTTAAACATTGAACCCTAAACATAAACCCTAAACCCCATAAACCTTGAACACTTAGCCCTAATACATTATCCCTAAACCTAAAAAAATAATACCTGAACCCCAACAACTATACCTTAAACATAAAACCTTTAAACTTTAAATGCTAGACATTGTAATCTAGACTTTAATCCCTAAAACCTAAACTTTAATCCCTTGACCCTAAAGAATAAACCATAAGCCTAAAATACTAAATCCTAAACACTAAACCATAAAACCTAATATTCAATTTCCCATTCCCCTATTGGGAACACCTATAGGTGTTTATGTAAGAGGTCTATATGTGAATGTATGATATTTGATTATGTACATGGTAGACTAGTTCCATAACCAATACTATACCTCCACCATTGATGTTATGAATCTCTTCCATGTCTCTAGACTTGATGAATATATTAGACCAGCTCAAACACTTATATTACAACCCTAAAAAACACAAAACAACACACCACACACTTGTGTTTCATGAGCACTTATGGAACACACACACATAAACAAAACCAACTAGCTCAAAGATAAGATCATTTCACTATGAAGGGAGGGTTAGAAATAGGCTCCAACATGCATTGGATGTGTCCCTAATCATCAATCTTCCTCTCGATAAGTGTTCTTATTGTTTGCAATCATAATCACCCTTATTTAGACCTATTTTTATATTTGGCACTAACATGATCATTAGTTTCTCATTTTAATCCATACATGGAGCGGTATGACACTTTTCAATGGTCTTGAAGTCTCTATATCCATGAGGTAGACCTTAAAAGGCCTCGAAATTAGAGTTACCATCTTCTCACCTGGTTATCACTCTTTATTCACTATGCCAATTTGGACTAGCTAAAGTGAAAGTGTTTATATAAGTACTTGTGTTCTTTTCTAAGGAAAAAAATTTATATGATGAGGTTAGGTCTCATTCTATCTCCCAAATATATCCTCATCCTTTGAGAATATTCTATACTTGTAAGACATCAAAAATTATCAATAAAATCTATTATGTACCATGTTCATATAGATAGGGTACAATTCAACTTGATAAAAAGGAGACATAGGGAGTCTTCTACAAGTCCAAGATGATTTCCCAATCAAAATAGCCCTCCAAGATGCCTTTTCTACCACTTCTTCCCAATTGGGTAATTAACAAGGTCTTTAGGAAGTTTCAACCCTTAAGGATAGTTCATAAAATTGTGACATCTAAACCCTAAATAAATTCCACTAGATCTTTTCTTAGGACCCTCTCCAACCTACCCTAACTCCTAAAACTCCCATGCTAGGTATACGTACTAATGTGAGCTTCCAAACATGGCCTATCAAAGCTCTTCAAGGCTTTTTGTGCACCCTATCATGTTCTTGAGCCAAGAAATAATCTCTTTATAGAAAAGTTATGGGGACCATTTGTATAATTTTTTAGGGTTATTCAGACTCCTAACACCTCCAAACCTCATAAAACCCAAGACAAACTTCTTAATCACTCATTGTGTGTAGGATTTATGTCTCAACTATAGGTTAAGGCTTGAGCTCAATTTCCACCCCTATTTTCTTGGCCTAAGTATCTCATTAGGTTGGTATAACTATGGTTAAGGTGTTATAATCAAGTCTAACACCCATTCTTTCTTGCTAATTCCTCAAAGTGTTATATTTACTAATCGAAGATTAAATTATAGTCAATTATGACTATGTGCCTACTAAAAAAATGTATGCTTGTAGGTGTAATTTATATCTTAGACCCTTATATACTATTTTCCACATATTTTACATATAATAACCCTAGTACACTCCATTTCCATATAAATAATTAACCCCAAACCCTTAACCCTAAACACTAAACCTTAAACATTTAAACCTAAACCATTAACCCCAAACCCTAAGCCATAAACCCTAAACCATGAACACTAAATAATATACCTAAACCCTAGACCCTAAGCCATATCTTGAAATGATAGGGATCATTTTAACCTATATAGAGAAATGAATGACTAGGGACATTCATGTAAAAGGATTAAAGGTGGATTCAAGATGAATTCTTAATAAGTTTTAGGTTTTTTAATCAATGGGTCTATCAATATGCATAAATGGATAGCCTATATCATTCAACCTATAACATACATATAATAATGATACAATCATTCAAACATTACATCTACCCCATACATAGTACTACATATCGGTATGTTGTCACTCATACATGACATATTCCTGTATTCATTTACAATCATTCATACCAGATACAAATGTATCTAATCACCCTAGTACACTCCATTTACACCTAAACCATTGACCTTAAAACCCAAACCCCAAAACCCAAACACCATAAACCTTAAATTTTGAATCCTAAAAACCATAAACCTTGAACACTTAACCCTAATACATTATCCTTAAACCTAAAATAATAATACCTAAACCCCAAAACCTAGACCCTAAACATAGAATCTTAAAACCTTAAACCTTAGACATTATATCTTAGACCCTAACCCCTAAAACCTAAACATTAAGCCCTTAATCCTAAATCTCAAACCATAAGCTTAAAATCCTAAATATTAAACACTAAACCATAAAAAATTAACCTTATAGTTCCTTAATATTGAACACTAAACCTTAAACACAAAAATCAAAATCATGAACCTTAAAACCTAAACACCAAACCCAAAATCCTAAACCCAAAACATTGACCCCTAAACTTTTAACACTAAACCCTAATCTTGAAAACCTAAGCACTAAACCTTAAACCTTGAAATTTGAACCCTAAACCATAAACCTCAAATCCAGAACAATAGAACCTAAATCCTAAAATTGGATAAACCCTAAACCTTAAAACCTAAATTCTAGAACCCAAACAATCAACTCCAAACACTGAACTATAAACTTTGGACCCTAAAACCTAAACCTATAACCCTAAAAATGAAAACTAAATCAAAAACACTAAGTATACATTATGAATACCATACTATAGAGGAATGATGCAAGCATTAATATTTTAGCTCAACCCCCTCTCCACTTTCTTATCATAATTCCTACACAAGTGCAAAGATTTAAATGCAAGGAGAAAACATGCCATAACAAAGTTGGTGGCATAAATGCTAATAATTTAAACTCATGACCCACATCATTCTTTGAGAATAAATCACAAACATGAGAAGATCCAAAATGATCTGGCCCTTTCACTTAATGATTTGGAAATAATTGTCTCTAGAAGAAGTATTTCACCTCATATGAAGCAAGCACAAAGAAGTAATTTTTTTATCTATCATAATTTTTGATCATCCTTCTTCATTCAAAATGAATTTTTTCCATGAAATTATAAAGAGGATATTACTCATTTTCACCATGTAAATAATTAAACAATCTCCGTAGATTAATCCATCATGACCCTATCAGAAAAAAAGGAATTAAAACACCATTCAAGATTCATCTACAAAAAATATTATTCAGTCTAAAGCAAATTTATATTGACTACTAGATTATAACACACTCTACTAGATGAGGGAGTGAATAGGGATGATGATAGAGTGATTAGGTATGATGAGTGACAATGATAAAATTGTTAGGGACATTGAGGGATGAGGACAGATGAGGAGGGGGTCACTAGGGATGATTAAGGATGATGAGGGTTGATGAGGGAGTGATTAGGGATGATGAGGGGTCCAATGAAAGATTATGAAGGATTTACTATGGATGATAATAAATTATTATGGTTAATGAGGGAGTTATTAGCGATGACAAGGGATGATGAGAGTGTGATTAGGTATGATGAGAGAGTGATTAGGTATGATTAGGGTTGATGAGGTTTGATGGTTTAGAGTGTTTATGGATGATCAATGATAATGAGGAATGATGAGGGATGATTAGGGAGTGACTAGGGATGATGAGGGTTAATGATGGAGTGATTATAAATAATGAAGGATGATGATAGCTAATGAGGGAGTGATTAGGGATAATGAGGGATAATGAGAAGCATTGAGGGAATGAATAGGGATGATAAGTGAATATGAGGGTTGATGAGGGAGTGATTAGAGATTATGAGGATCAATAATGGAGTGTCTTATGTGAATTTAGAGTGCTATAATATGACTTTATTCTACATGAATTTGGAATAATGCATGAGATTGGAATTTAAGAATGCATGAATTGACCATCTATTTAACATTTGTTTTAGAGTGAATGGTATCTTTTTAGAATGAATTTGAATGGTGTTGTGATTTATTCTATTTCAAATGGAGTCTATTATGGTGATTAGCTACACTCATGTCAAGTATAAGTTATCGTATCATGATGATAGGTATATGTCATGTATGAGTGATTGTATCATGATTATAGGTATGTTACAAGTTACATGATACAAGGAAATCATTTATCCATATTAATAGACCCATTGATAGAAAACCCCACAAATTATTTAAGAATCCACCTTTAATCTTAAATATTTAATCATTTATGGCATACTCAAGTAGGTAAAGTAGGTAGGGCATACTCAATTAGGTGAAATATGGGGCATAATCAATGGTCTAGATCTATTACATATGTAACATGATTTGTACCCTCGTTTCTCATTCTATATTTTGATCTTGAAATTATGAAAACTAAGTATTATTTGAAATGGAATTTGAAAAACTAACTTTTAAATGGTAACTCCTACATTTCTATAATCAATTTTAGAAGATTTTGAGTGGCCTTAAAACTAGTCATGAAATAGCCCACTTAGTTTCTAAGAAATTTAGGAGTCTTTTCTGTCTTTGTCAACACATTTGATCAAACAGATTTTATTATTTTTCAAAAATAATTATATGGGTTTGTAGAGGAAAAATTGTAGTGTTAGAATATATAATTTTTTTATTGTTACAATATTATTTATAATTATTACTTAATTTATGCATAACATACCTCATTATGTAATATATACATATCATCACAAACTCCCTTATAACTTTTTAAATATTAATTGAAAATTTATAAAATTTATATCTCAACAATCTACACATTGTCAAATATTTTTTAAAATTTAAAACAAATCATGAAGTTAAGGTCAAAAAGTTGTGTTCATGCACTTGCAGTTTCAATTTTTTTAGTTATCTTGACTTGTAAAATTATTTAAAAATTATATATATAATAAAAAATTAATAAAAAAATATTCTCAACAATATTCGATATTTCACCTATCTATATATGAAATTTCATATAAAAATTCAATCATTTACTCAAAAAAATTGTGTTCGTACAAATGTACTCTCCTTATCATTTTACAAAAAATGACCAACATATAATCATAAATGCTTATATTTCACACACTTATCATCTAGGTATTGGAAATAATAATATATTTAGAAACTACATTTAAAATTCCATAATTCATATTTTTATGTCATTATCAAATTCCTTTCCGAAGTGTCTCTAACATTCTCTCCAAATTAAAAATTATTATTTTTAGAAAAAAGGTGTCACTTTATACCCCCCCCCTTGTTCCCTATTATCCTACATCTACCCCTTAATGGATTAAAGGGGTGAAATGGCCAAGTAACGAAGGATCTATAAAATGTAATAGTAACACACCATTATTACATGAGCTTAAATTTGATGACCCATCTAGCCATCAAAACTTTCAGAGGTTAAATTTAAATTATGCACCCATGTTGATTCATAGAATCAAGTCATAGATTGATCTGTCATGGAAATGATTGAGTAATTAGTGTAACTCAATATATTATTAAGCATAAAACACATACCAAAATCATGGTGTGCATATTGGGATCAATAATAGAGCATAAAATATCAATTCATCCTTAAAGAGGTATAGTTCTAACTATGCAGGTCATAGGTGGCTATTGATACCAATGCAATTCTAACTACCTTTAGCTATCATAATTCAATTGATATGTGGCCTGGTTACAAGATTCATGGGCACACCTTCAAGATGTTAGATATTTCAAGCTTACTTCTCAACCACCCTCTTTAATCACCTTAAATAATTGTAACCACCCCAATAGTGGGTAAGATTAACTAATGACTCAATGGCTTCTCATTTTCTATAAAATCTTGGGTCTCACATTAAAATGGTTGACATTTCTAGGCATAGTAATGTTTCTAAAATTTTCCTTCTAGGAGACCCTTTACTACTTGAGCCTTGAATTATAATGATAATTGAGTTCACCTCCTTCCTTTCTTCTTGCATTATATGTGCATCTCATGGTTTGTTGATCTTTGTTTGTGGATGATTTTCATCCCTCTCATTCTCATCCATTTCCTATCACCTCTATGTATAACTTGTCTTTCTCTTATAGGTTGTATGTTATGTGTAATAGGTCTATGCATATGCCACCTATTTATTGTTTGGCATCCCTCTTGGCATTGTATTATGTCCTACACCTCCATGTGAAATATTTATGCAATTAGAATGTCCATTTTTGAGTCTCTATGATATTTTCTCATCCTATATGTGATCTAAGATTTTGACTCAAGAGAGGATGGTTAGTATCATATTAGTTTCAAAATGAAATAAAAACACTAGCTAGCATAACATCTCTAGGCCTAGACACTAGGGAGATCTTAGTTAACAAACATGAATAAAACACATAACTAAAATATAAAATAAACCCTCTTTTACCTTTCTTTGATGATCCAAAATGCTTGTTTTAGTGGCTTGCTCAGCTTGTGCTCATGAAGTCCTTAGCAATGGAAGCTTGGCTACCTCCATCTCTCCTTGGAACCTTTGGCTTATGGCTTGGCTTGGAATCAATTTGGCATGGTAACACTAATTGCTTGAAGCTTTGTAATCAATTCTAAATTATAAATTTGCATTATCAAGACTTTGAAGATATTTGAGCATAATAACTTTGCACTAAAATATCTTAGAAATGATATGGTAAGGCCTCATATTTATAGATTTTTGAGATTGATCAGAATCAACCTAAACCATCCATCTCAAGATTGAGATGTGTGGCTAAGGATTAATCTAGTTATGAAATTAAAATTGATAAATAGTCTCATCAATACTTGTGATAGAGGAGAAATTAAGAGGCATGGAGGGATTTGATGAGGCATGGGAGGCATGAATCTTGATATTTGTGGCATTTATGGCCTAGGTATGTCTTCCAAAGAAATGAGGTCACCTGATGATGTAGATATTCAATATTTATTTATAAAAATAATTATTCAACAAGTTTCCATGGAATTCTTAACTAGGCCTTGTTTTGGGT
This sequence comes from Torreya grandis, assembly GCA_037957365.1. Taxonomy (NCBI): domain Eukaryota; kingdom Viridiplantae; phylum Streptophyta; class Pinopsida; order Cupressales; family Taxaceae; genus Torreya; species Torreya grandis. The sequence continues at coordinate 207,625 of JARHVA010005045.1, read as the reverse complement.
TAATTATCTCTTAAGCATGTTTAAGCACTTTGTGCATAAATTACTCAAATTGATCAAAATGTCTTGTTATTGGTCTAAAATTTGACTAGATTAGAATTATAAGTAACTATCAGATGTGTTGGATCTATTATCCCATTTAGGATGTTACCAATAGTAAATAACAAAGGCATGTGTGTTGTATAAGAGATTTGATAGGAAATAGAAATCTAGAGCACCTAGGTGCAAAATTGGTATTTTGACTCAGAATGATCTAATCAAAGTTGGTTGGCCCATAAATTAAATTACCCCATTTAGGTATACCCTGGTCAAAATTGGCACTTGAATTATCAATTTTAACTCATTTAATGTATTTTAGTGTTTTTAGGCCAAATTGTGCACTTTGGGTGGAAATTGGTCAAAAGCCTGGTTAAAGGTTATTGGTGGCTAGTTTTAGGTGTCTATAGTTTGCCCTTATTTGGGAAGATGTTACAAACTATAGGCAAATAAATGTCTTCTCAAATAATGATAAATGGCCTATATGCCAAAAAGAAGATGATGGTTGAATAACAAAGATCCAAATGGTTTTCGGAAGCTGATGATGATTCTTCCTCGAGGGAGTGGCCATCACATTTGTTGATGGATGGTCCCTCAAAAAGAAACAAGAAGAAAGGTGGAATTAATCCATGGTTGAGACTAATACAAATAAGAAAATGGTTACATGCATTGATGTAAAAAGGATATTTATTTTCCTAAAGGTGGTTATAATCAAGAATAGAAGTCAAAATAATGATTTTCCCATAGGTGGTTATAATCATTAAGAGGACTTGGATTGGCTTAAACTGATGGTGCCCTAGTTAGGGATGATTATAAATCATAACATATGGATATAAATAAAAATATAGATTAAATATGAGTGGGTGCAAAGTGATGAAATATATGAATAAAATAATAATATTGATCAATATAAAATGATTATGTTGTACATACCAATGAGGAGATGCTCATCCTTATTAGTAATGATACAACTAGAATGGATAAAGGGTTAATTTGATCAAGGGTAGGATGGAAGGGTTTACCAAGGTGCCAAGGAGAAAATTCAATGGCTCCATTGATTGTAGACCTTTGTGAAGCTAATTTTTGCTATAGCATGTGACAGTAAGCATCATGATAGAACACCATGAAGACTTGGCCAAAATATGCATAAGGACTGACTCCCGATCCAATATTAAAGTGAAATAATGCACCAATGATAAAAACCATGATGATAATGTTGACATATAAAGATGGATAGACTCATAAATAATGTGTGTAAAGAATCACCCAATGCAAACATATACACTGAGTTAATGTGATAGTGCAAAAATTAAAAAAATAGGAAAGCAAGAAAATAAACAAACAAATAAATAACTTGAAATAAACAAACAAATAAAAATCTTGAAAACAAAATCAAAAGAAAACATCCTAATAATGATAATGCCCTAGTAAGGCAGATTGAGGATAACTGACTAGGATTAGATGGGACAAATATTTTTGGAATTTTGAGCTATCTTAACTCATTAGATAATGACAAGATACCTGCTTGTAAAATGGTGAGAGTGTTTGGCTTAGGTTGCTCATAAAATGGTGAGGGCATTTATCTTAGGTTACTCACAAAATGGTCATTGTATGGAAAAGGGGAATAAGGTGACCTCAACATGAATTGATCATAACCCACATAGTCTCAAAATGACCTCAAGTTATATTAATTCAATTCACACAAAAGGTGAGTAAAAACCAACTAGGTCCCAACAAGTTCTCAAATCTGAAAAATGGCTAGTCAAATAAAAACAATGATGGTAAAGTGATGTGGTAATGCATGATAAACAAATGTTGCCCCTATTTTTCCCATAGGTAGTTTATAATTATGATATAATGGCATAGGTCAATGATACTAATTTTCCCATAGATAGTTATAATTAGTAGTAAGATTAGTGAAACACTGATTTGCCCATAGATAGTTATAATTAGGCTCACATAAACAAATGTGGATATAGGATGAAAGATATATTTCCAGATCAACTATCACACTACTTTCATATATTATCATTACAAACATGGATTATACTTATTATTTAAACGTGATCAAAATCCTCTCACAAAATGTGCAGGAAGAACTAAATGAACCAAGATCAAAATAGGATTGGATAGGATGACTAAGAAAAATCTTTGGTCTAAATAGGAATGGAATGATAGGATGGTATAAAATGGTAAGAGGGTTTTCCACCAAGTGATGGGGTGAATGGTAGGATACATGAAAATGGAAAAATGATATGTAACAATGGCAATGTCATGATACTGTGAAATGGTATGGTACATGTTATTGGCCTAGGTATGGTAAAATGGCATATGATTTTGTTATTCCTATTGATGGGGAGATGCATGTCCTAATCAATAAATGATACAAATAAAATACTTGATCATGTTAATTGATATCCCACACCTCATCTAAATATCTTTTCTATCAAAAATGGCCTATATATTTTGATGTCAAGAATGCTTTTGTGATCTTTATTGGTCATTGATTCTTATTCCTTCAAATGTCAATACAAGGTATCTTTGTAGCCTTTGCAAAATAAAGTGTAGCCATGGATGATAAATAAAGACAAATAATGGATGGTAGTTTTGACTATGAAATAGAATGGTAAATGATAATGGAATGTGGAATGGTGGGGAAATAAATGAAGATTAGGACTTTTAGTCACACAAAATGTTGTTGATGTCAGATTCAACATAACTTTAGTTGTGGTAGGGCCAAAGACTTATTATTTCAATAGGACCATGAGATTTTTTTGTTTTTTGATCTTGAGAGTAGCTATCATCTAATTAGGATATAGATTGGAATCTATTTGTATTTTATCTTTGATTTTGTCTTCATTAAGCAGTGAAGAACTTTTGTGCTCAGTTATTGGTGCCTCAAAGAGGTTTTCACCAATAAATTTGTCTTGATTATCCTGTAACACCTTTGATAAGGTTTCATTAAAGAATGTTGAATTTTGACTTTGATTATATTCTATCACTTTCAAAAAAGTTTCACTAGAAGATGTTGAGTTTTGTCTTTGATTGTCCCCTAGCACCACTAAAAAGGTTTCACTACGAGAGTGTTCTTCTACTATATGAATATGGTCTTGGCTTCCTTGCTCTTCTTCAATTGATATGTTATTATGGATATAGTTTAATAAAGTGTGATTTTATTGATCCCAATTGACACTTGTGAGAGATAGAATCTCAATGATATGGCTATTTTAGTTGATGGTAATGGCCTATGGAATGGTAATGGAATAGGGAGAGGCTGCACAATCCTTGTAGAAGATACTAGGATAACTTATGTCAAAACTAAAGTACTCATCCTAAAAAAACATATAAATATCAAAAATGTATTCAAATTGATCTATAAGGCATGTGTAACCAATGTTGTAACAACCACAAACATATTCTTCTTTTGAATCTAATTCTAACCCAAGGGACTCTAAATCTGAAGTTGAAACTGATGTTGATTCAAATTCTGATGCTAAATATAATATTGATTCAAGAATAGAACTTGACTCTAATTTTAATTATTCATTTTATGGAGACTCTCTTACAATGATGTCTTACTGAATATTTGGTTTTAGACAAGTAATAGCCTGTGATGGCATAATGGGCTCCACAAGAACTAGTTTTTCAAAGTGGGACTTTTCTAGGATGGGAAAAAGGTCAAGAGACAACTCCTCAAAGACGAGTTTTTTAATAAGAGAATCTTGAAAAATAGGCACATCATCAAGGTAATTATTTCCCTAAAGGTGGTTATAATCATTAAGAAGTAACTCAATAAAGACTGGATCATCAAAGTGAGACTCCTTGACAATTGGTATAGGATCAATAGGCAATTTTTCACAAGTTAACTTATCACAAATGGTTGATTCAATAAAAACATCTTGGATTGGTTGGTTCTCTTGGCGTTGGTTTCCAATGAGTTGAAAAATACCAATTTTTAACACATCTTGGTCTTAAATAGATTATATGGGTTGAGGTTTATATGGGATTGGTACTAGATGAGGAATGACTTATGGTTGGATAATGGTAAGGCCTTAGGGATCACGATTTATCACATGAGCCAAAGGATAAAGTCCTAAGATGATAATGATAGGGCATTTTGGGGCTTGATTACTTGCATAAGCCAAAGGACTAGGTCTTAAAATGATGAAGTGGCATTGTGGAGCTTGATTGATTGCACAAACCAAATGATAAGGTATTGGTATATTCATCATTCTTGGTATGGGAATGGTGTGACATTGTGATCCTAGAATAAAAATGGGATGATGTGGTGGAACTTGATTACTCACATAATTCAAAGCATCCAAGTCTTCCCCATAAACCATATCATCCCAATTGTGAGTTAGCTCATAAGTTGGTTATTGAATATGTTCCATGTACTGATTATCGAAACTAAGGTATGGATTCATATCCCAAACAACATTATCTATATTTGGTTCTTCAAATTCCTCCTCACAAGCCTATTCATACCAATCAAGGTTTCAATTTGGATTTTTTGGATTTTGACTATGTTCCCCATATGGAGTATTATAGGGATAATAATAAAACTCCTTAGATAATATTTCTATATAAGGGTTCCTAGTGGGATTTTGTGTGACCATTCTATCATAAGTTGGATTGAACATGACTCCACCATAAGTGTAACTAGACATTTATACATAAATAATGGAAGCTCCAAAAATAAAAAGGCTTATAGTTCTACAAACTCTAAAAAATGATCCAAAGGACAAATAGTTCAAACTTGGTCTAACTTGGCTGAAGGGGTGGAGCTATATCTCCAATATGGTCTGAAAGTGGAGCTTTATCTCCAAATTGATTTATGCTAGGACTTGGCATAAAACAAACTAACATCAAATTTCTAATGACAAATTTCATATGCATAAAAGGTCAAGTATCTAAATAAAAATTGGCATGTCAAAGGTCTAGGTCAAAGTGTTCCAAACAAGGTCTAAACTAGGAAAGAGAAAAGTTGAGTTGCTAGGTTTTTTGTCTAAATGCAGAGCTAAAAGCTAGGCTCAAACAAATAGCCATATACCAGGACTTTTGGCCAAATGGCATCAAAATCTAGACTTAAAATAGAGGTTGATGTGATTTTATTTAATCTAACAAGTTTGGAAAAAATTTTGACATAAACCCAGTACATAGAATCAAACATAAACATGATCAATTAGCATAAGGCAAAAGGCATTTTGAGAAAGACTATGTTCTCCCAAATAAAGGTACTAATAATGATGAGGATAGACATTGAATAAAAAAACTATAAATAGTTTTAAAATTTTGGTAATCGATTAACTGAATTTATTCAACCTAAAAGAGAAAGATCTATGTAACATCCCCACGAATTAAGGCCTAAATAGAAATCAATCAATGTTTGAGTCCAAACTCGACAAGGCTAACTAAAACTCAATGATGAAAACTAGGTTTTGACCAAATAATCTTGACAAGATTGGACAACATGATGGCACAATACAAAGTTCTAAATGTTATACATGACATGGTTTTAAAAAATGGTTTTTGACATAAGATGAAACGAGTCTTAAAACAAATTGAGTAGCCTAATGGCATAAACATGATCAAATGATGTGATCTATGTTATGTTTCAAAAGATTCAAAGGAATAAATGGTTTGACATGATTTGGGTAGCATAAAACTACCCTCGTTAACTCAAATACATTGTTTTGACATGGCTTATGAATAAACAAACAAGTTTTAGTCTCAAAACATACGAAGAAAAAATGACCAAAATATAATAAGTATAATCATCTAAATCCTAGCAAGGGTATGGCAATGTGTGGTTAACTAAACTTTTAAGTTTCAAACATCTCTAGGGAAATCAATTTCACAATGACTTTCATGTCAAACAATTCAAAAGAAAATCATGGAAATTGGGTGACTATGGCATTGACTAGTTATAAAAATGTCTAGTCCTTTTTATAACCACTACATCCTATTATTCGCTCAGTGTAGTGTGATGTATAAATTCAAATACATCCCATGTGCAACTATAATTATGATGTAAATGAAGTCAATTCTAGGAGGTGAAACCCTATGTCAAAGCTTCCCTAAAAAACTCGTGGGAGGTGATGAAGCCCCCCTCGTAAGCCAAGTTTGCAAAAAAATGAAGAAAGCATGAAAGTAGAAAGACTTTAGGGTCCTTTTCAAGGTCACGTAAACTTTGATGATTTTTTGGGGAGTGCTTTAGATTACTTTATTTCTAAGCTTTGAAGCAATAGGAATGGTGATTTTTATTCCAAGGGTTCCCTAAAGGGGATAAATGGAATAACATACATGCAACATCCCTCTTTTTACCAAATAAAAATTTAATCTAAACAACTAAGTAAATACAAAAAGCTTTGAAAATGTGAGTTCATTTTTAAGCCCAAATAGAAAATGAGGTGGTTTTCATTTGACCCCTTGGTCTTAGTTGTAACTTTAAAAACTAATGCTAAAAACATACTTAAGAACCCAAATATTAGTTTAAGCATCCAAAATAATGTTCTTAATTCATTTTAAGCATGCAAAAAGTGATCTAAACATGTTTTTAAAAAATGTCAATATTGGTCCTACAATAAAAATATTAGCATGCCCTTTAGCCTTGAAGCTCTTTTAGGTTTGAAACAATGAACTTTAAAAAAAGAGCTCTCAAGTATATGTTTCAAAAAAAATATAGTGACCAATGTCAGTTATATAACTGACGGTGGTTACATTTTCTAATCAATGACGATTATTTAACTGACATCAAATATACCAATGTAACTGACAATAGGTATCCAACTGATGTCATTTTTACTAATCGACATCGGTTAAGCTATCTAATTAATGTCAATTTTACTAGTTGACATTGGTTACTTTGTAAACCTATGGCAAACAAATATGACAAAATAAAGTCAAAAAATCAATCTACACAAGTTTTAATGGTCCAAATGAATATTTCAAAGCTACTAAATGATCTTATTCATTTGTGGGATGCATTTTGTCCCATTGAGCATGCCATATATGATATAATAATTTAAATTAAGAGAGGATGGTTAGTATCGTGTTAGTTTCAAAATGAAATAAACACACTAACTAGCATAACATCTCTAGGCCTAGACACTAGGGAGAGCTTATTTAACAAACATGAATAAAACACATAAATAAAATGCAAAATAAAACTTCTTTTACCTTCCTTGGATGCTCCAAAATTCTTGTTGTAGTGGCTTGCTTGGCTTGTGCTCATGAAGTCCTTGGCAATGGAAGCTTAGCTACCTCCATCTCTCTTTGGCACCTTTGGTTTGTGGCTTGGCTTGGAATTAATTTGGTATGGAAACAATAATTTATTGAAGCTTTATAATCAATTTTTCATTATAAATTTTCATTGTCAATACTTTGAAGATATTTGAGCATAATAACTTTGTACCAAAATAGCTTAGAAATGATGTGGTAAGGCCTCCTATTTAGAGATTTTTGAGATTGATCAGAATCAACCTAAACCATCCATCTCAGGATTGATATGTGAAGCTAAGGATTAATCCAATTATGAAATTAAAATTTATAAATAGTCTCATCAATATTTGGTATAGAGGATCAAGTAAGAGGCATGGAGGGCTTTTATGAGGCATGGGAGGCATAAATCTTGATATTTGTGGCACTTATAGCCTAGGGATGTCTTATAAAGAAATGAGGTCACTTGATAATTAAAATATTCAACATTAATTTATAAAAAAATTATCCAAAAAGTTTCCATGGAATTCTTAATTATGCCTTGATTTGGGTTAATTATCTCTTAAGCATGTTTAAGCACTTTGTGCACAAATTACTCAAATTGATCAAAATGTCTTGTTATTTGAATCGATTGGAATTGGAAGTCACTATCAGATGTGTTAGATCTATTATCCCATTTAGGATGTTACCAATAATAAATAACAAAGGGATGTGTCTTAAGCAATAGATTTGATAGGAAATAGCAATCTAGATCACCTAGGTGCAAAATTGACATTTTGACTCGAAATGATCTAATCAAAGTTAGTTGGTCCATAAATTTCATTACCCTATTTAGGGATACCCTAGCCAAAATAGGCACTTGAATATATCAATTTCAACTCATTTAATGCATTTTAGTGTTTTTACGTCAAATTGTGTACTTTGGGTGGAAATTGGTCAAAATCCTAGTTGGAGGTTATCGATGGCCAGTTTATAGAGTTTTATTCAAATCTTGTAGGGGTGTTCTTTATATTCTTGGTGCATCACCATTATTTCCCTTTTATTAACCCCCCTCTCTCTTTCCTCATAATAGTTTTAGACTTAAGATTAGCTGTAGATTTCTATTCAGCTTTTTTAAGCTTATATTTTGATCCTAAATTAGATGCAATTAGATTATAAGGAATTTGGACTTATCTAAAGGTTAATACAAATTATTTAAAGTATCCCATACCTTATGGGATGATCCCATTTTGTCACTGAGCTAATTCTTTTGATTCAGTGTGTGCACGATTTGAGTGATAATAAACATCTAACAGGTATATTCCTCTTAATTTATATTTTTCATTTGTTTTATTAGTTTTTTCTACTACTAATAAATATCCCTAGACTATAAATGATTCTTTTATCTCAAAATAAATAAGTCTTAGAATAAGGAGATGGAGGAAGAAATATATTTTGTAGATAAAAATTAGACATGAGAATAGGTGAAATTACCTCCTCGAATAAAACTTGTTGGATAAAAATGGGTATTTAATAATAAGTATAATGCCTATGGAAGAATGGATAAGTATAAAACTCTCCTAGTAGCAAATATATTCTCATAGGTAGAGAGAATTAATTTGGATGATATTTTTTCTCCTATTGCTACAATAATGAATTATATTTTTTCTATCTATTATTGTTACTTTTAATTTGGAATAGAATAGATGTAAAGACAAATTTTATACATATTTATCTTGAGGAATAAATATACATGACATGAAAAAAATATTTTATATAAATGGAAAATAGGCTTTGGTGTGCAAGCTGAATTTTTTTAGTATCGCATAAAGAAAGCACCAAAAATGTGGAACCTAAAAATTTAGAGGTATGTGTTAGGACTTAAGATTAGAATAATTATACTTAATCCTTATGTTTATTTTAAATCTGAAGGTTAAAAAAATTATTTTCATATTATTGTATGTGTATGACATGTTTTTAAATAGTAATAATAAGTAAATGATCAACTAAGTTAAGTCTCAATTATCATCTCAATTTGAGCTGAAAGATCTTGGTGGCACAAAATAACTTTGGGCATGTAAATTAAAAAGGATTGGGTAAATAGGAAAGTGTGATTAAATCAAATTAATTTCATTGAGATTATATAAGAAAAGTTTAAGATGAAATAAATTAAGCTTGTCAGTACTCCATTTCATGTTGGTTAACAATCATCTATTGAATAGTATCCTAAAACACAAGAATAAATTGAGAATATGTCTCTAGTAATGTATTATAGTGTTTATTTTATCTATATGTGTGTAATGGTCTAAACCATACCTAAAATTTCTCATGTAGTAGGGGTCATGACAAGATTTATGTCAAATCTAGGAAAGGAACATTGGGATATGGTGAAGAGGATCTTTAGGTATTTGTGAGGGACATTAGACTATGTAATATGTTATCAGTACAATTATGATGAAATAAAAACATTGAATATAAATGGTTTTTTGGATTCATACTCGACTAGATATCATAATTACTGAATATTAACTGGTGGGTTTGTTCAAGTTTTTTGGTGTTGTAAGTTGGATGAGCAAATGACATGATAGTGTTATGATATCCACCATAGAGGCTAATTATATGGGACTTACTCAATAAATCAAGGGATTAATTTGTATTTAAACATCAATTTCCATTATTTTGTTTGTTCAAAATGTTTTAAGTATATATTTCAACTCTAAAAGTCTAATTATTGGATTTTTCTAGCAAGGAACCCTGAGTATTACTCTAGAATGAAACACCTTGGTGTGAAATATTATTTCTTTAATGAAAATGGTGGAGGAAAATAACATATTATTATATAAGATAGGAACAAGTGATAATGTTTTATATTTGTTGAAAATTTTTGTGATTACTAAGAATCTTTATTGGTGAAAAAAAATAATGGACATAACTTCCCTTAACTACTGAAGGTATGATAATGTGGCCCCCTATGGAAATTACTCAATGAGTGGGAGATTATTGTAAATATGTTGTATATTTTACATTATTTAAACTCTAATATAATATATATCCATAATTGGGTATACCCCTTTTATATGTATGGGGTGATATACCCAAACTGATTTAGGGTTTTGGGGGGTGGGTTGCCCATAGCAGGGTTTGGGGCAATGCCCTGAATTTATTTTTGGGACCATATTGGTATGTATTTAGGTATTTTTAACCCATGTTTTATATATACCATATTTTTATTACCCATGTTATTATAATACCAAAATTTTATGGTTACCATTTAATGTGCCTATAGATACTCACATATATATTAGGGAAAAGTCATAACTAAGAAGTACATAATTGTATTATAAAATGGTTAAGTTAATAAAATAGTAAAGGAGGTTATTATGTTGTGTTTTTTCATGTGAGGGTTTTTCAAGTGAAATATTATTTAATGTGTAATATTGTGTACATGTTAATTTTATCATTATGTTAGTATTATTTGTCTCATTTAGTTTATCAAGTATATTTTACTCTTCATTTGGTATCAAAGTTAGATCTTAAATTTGTGTGAAGAGTTATGATTTATTTAACTTTTGGTAAAATATTTATTGAGTGGAAGATTTTCATTTGAAAAAAAAAATTAGGGTAAAGGATAATGATGGGAAGCACCAAGATAGAGATTAAAAACTTTGACAGTCAACATTTTGAGTTGTGGTTGCTCAAGATTAAAGATATTCTTGTCGACAAAGAACAATGGGTTTCTATATCAGGACTACAACATGAGGATATGAAGGTAGAATATTTGTAAAATATTGATAATAATGATAAGTGTTTAATTAAATTATTTCTATCATATTCAGTTTTATCTCAATGGAGAAAAATTAAAAAATAATTATGGGAGATGGGATATTTTTATCAAAAAAAGTCTCTCGTGAACAAATTATTTCTCTAAAAGAAGTTGTATTCATTGATAATGAATTACAGTGACTTTATAAATTAAAATCTAATTTATTTCAATATTATGGTAATTTAGTTACTTTCTATTGAAATTAAAATGGATTAATAAGAAAAGTGTATTACTTTCATATGTTTTCTACTCAACCCTTCGGATAATTTGGTTATAGAAATAACTACTAATGTACTGACATCAAAATTTGAGGACATAGTGGGATCCTTATTATTAAAATAAATGAGGTGGAAATATGTTAAGGATTATAAAAAATAATTTTCTTTATTTAAAAGAGATATTTTTCAATAAATAACTAAAATAAAGTTAGGACAATCAAATTCTATAGGAAAATATAAGACTATAACAAAAGATAAGAGAAAAATTTGGAACTTTTATAAAATAAGGAATTTTAAGAAATATTTCAAATCTAAAAAGGTGTAAATTGTTAAGTCATTTGACAATTCCTAATCTAAAAAGGTAAATATCTCTCGTAAATACTAGGAGGATTTATTATTGTCAACTTCAAACTCACGTGTATGTGACATCACATGGTTAATTGAATCAAGTGCCTCTTTTAATATGACCCCTCATAGGGAGTGGTTATGAAAATATGAAAATATAAATGGATGATATTTATTCTTAAGAAATAGAATAACCTATAATATCATAAGGAGTCCAAAACCAACTAAGACAAATGTTGAGTGCTATGATAATATTCGATGTTACCACCTAGTTTTAAGGAGTCTAAAACCAACTAAGACAAACTTGTGCCCCTTGAGAAGGAATTTTATATAACACTAACCTTGTCACTTATTATACAAGACTATGCCTAGAATCTCCTTCAAGACATTGAAAAACCCAATGTTAAGAAAATTAAGAGTTCCTTATAAACTACTTCCATTATAAATATCTAAGGAATCCTTATTGAAGTCCACAAATTTTGAAACTTCCTCAATTGGTCCTATAATATTGACTACCATGGATTCTGTCAAGAAGCCTATAGATCTACATATGTATGTTTCTTGAGATCTTAGATTATTATTACTTGGTCTTCATAATTAAAGATTATTTTTTGAAAATATTTGAAGGATTGAAACTTATCTAGAAGTTTTTAAGACCACACTTATCCATTCTACCTTTCTCTTGGGTAACACTCACTTTCAACCCTATAGGTCACTTGATCAAACTTTGTTAAGCCCTATAATGAGGCCATGGATCATGTTCACATCCATGACAACAATTAAAGCATGGTCACATGCTATAAAATTATTTATAGGACCTTAATAAACATTGTAATTTATTGACCCTAGAACTATCATCTCCTTCTTTGCACATGAATGCAACTTCTTTGAAGGGTATTGAGACCATAAGGTATGTTTTAGATCTATCCATTCTTAAACTAGGATTTAAAACCTTGTATTAACATTGCCTGGCATGAGTGAAAACTAAATTCAAGTTATGGAGACATGTATATGCTCTTGAAAATCTTGAGAAACTCTTGTTTCTTGGTTACAAGTTTGTAGTGTGCCCTATGAGGTTTTGAACTTCTGCAATCTTGGATTTGCTTATGTTAAACTATGTTTTGAAGATAGCCTAGGCCCAATTAAATATAAGGCTCACATTTACTTCTCAAGCACCATATAGATCTTGATTACTTATTAACTTCCATATAAAACTTGGTATATATTAAGACTTCAAAACCTATGACCCTCCCTATTTGTTCATTTTTACAAATTCATGCAAGGGTCTTGAGATCATGAGAACTATCCACCTCCTTGCTTATGATATGTAGGTATTTTAAGTCTTTGAGGACTATGTCTTCATTTTTTTCAATCAAGGACATCCATGGAAAATTATAAACTTGAAGATATTTCTATCTTCTTCTTAACATCACAACAATTCATTTAATAGGTCTATAGGCTTATTGATAGTTTTCTTTGAGTTTAAAAGAGCTCACTCTCTGTTGATTACATGAAATAACTTATTATAAACCATTATTATACCTATAACCTCCTTTTTATGGTAATGAATTAAATGAATATTCTTAGGCTTACTTGAAACCTCTATCATATAAGAAACTTATCAAAAACGTTAAAAACCTCTTTCCATATATGCAAAATTATGTGGGTCTTCCTCAAGTTTAAAACCTTTAATGAAAACCTAATTATGGTATTCATGGAAATTAAAATCACTTGGATGGAATTATATATAAGGTAATATTTTTTTCACTTGTTTATTACCCTTCCCTTAAGTGATAAATACCTTAAAACATGTTTAAAAACTTCTTTCTTTCTATAGACCTCTAGAATTTTTTCCAATATTAGAACTCATTCAAACCCTAACCTTAGATATCATAGACCTAAATACATGTCTATATTATCTTGGATGAAATTTTGAACTTATTTGTACTGATTGAGGCCCTTTTTTGAGAAGGAAACATCTCAAAATACATTGAAAACCTCTTTTTCATTTGTAGGCCTGTAGAGATCTATTCCAAGATTAAACCTCATAAAACCCTAATATTGGTTTTATAGCCTAAAAATATTGTTTTTATAATCTTATAATATTTTAATATACTAAATTAATTTTATAATATTATGCATTTTTACTTGGATAAGCTCTAAAACTTCAAAAAGTGGATTCACAAGCTCTAGGGTTTTATAAGGTTTAAAAGGTTGCATGTAATATTTTGGTAGATAAACATAATTAAGATCCTAAATAAATATTTATGAATAATAATTTTTAATAAAATACCTCTCGACCTCCTCCATTATCCAATATTTTCCATGAAATAAGATAAGTGAGTTAAAACCTTGAATTATGCTCACTTCGAGCTACCTGTAGGTTATTGATGGGATTCTAAGCAATATTTCATCTCCATATTCAATTATTTATTCATATAAAAACTTCATTATGAAACTTTAATACTTTATACATGATCTCAAATGGTTGTATTTACACATGCATCTCCTGAGTGAAGATGGCACATCTTTGAAAATTGCTTGTAAGTGCCTACAAGTGAGTCTTTGGGTCAGTTTTACCCTATTAAGAGGTTTGTGAGAATGTTTTTACTCTTCAAAGTCATTTTATGGCTTTAATATTTCTATGGTTACATTTATGAAATATTTTTTTACTTTAATTCCATGTTATAGCTCTATAACTATCAATAACACCTTGCAAAATCATGGAATTTCATGGAAACCTTCATGCTTGGAAATTTTTGTGCCATGTTCTACATGTTAAATAACCAAGAAGGATTTGATACACCTCATATGTGATTTAATAATAATTATATATCCCATTTTAATTCTTTAATATTAACAAACCCCTATATCTTTACAATCAAAAATAAAACCTACCATATCCTAGGTCTACAACTTATATGAAAGATTTATTAATGGCCTGTATTCATGTGACTCCACTCGAAACCTATAATCCTCCATTAATTAATATCCTATTCATCTTATAACCTACATATAATAATATTATACCACATAATATCCAAAACTGTGGTGTTCTGAAGAAACCTACAAAAGATGATTGAAACCTCTTAGTTTGAAGTTTTAAACCTTTAAGAGACTTGAAATGATGATTGAACTTTGACCTTGTTGGATATACCTTAATAATATATACATCCAACCTAAAAAATATATATTTTATCCATGAAAATTCCATGGTCATTTTTGATATGGATAATGTCTTGGCTAAGATCATGTGCACTCCACATTAAGAGAGAATCGAATGCCATAAAAGAGAAAACTGGAGGGAAATAACTCACTTCAATGCACTTTTTAACATTAAGAGTAACTTTATTTATTAAAAATTAATTTAATAGCCTCAAATATGACCTCTTTGACCATTTATATCCTTAAATACATTTTTTGGGACTTTTGATGTGTTCATGATCTTATAATAGCTCTTAAGACTTATTTTGGCTCATTATTCATTAGAAAGCACCATTTATGACTCTTTTACTTTGATCATGAACTTTATTTACAATGGGGAGTGTTGAAACAAGTCTATGAAATTTTTTATTAACACTAACGATGGAATGAACCTTAAAAATATTGGTCAAGACATATATATGATAAATGCATCCATGGGTTGACAACTATGTAACTAGGCCTTACTAGGACATCATTTCCTCAAGATGAAATATTAGGTTTCTTATAAGACTAGGAATTAGGGATTATTTTGAGTTTTTTTTTAATATGAATAGAGTATTGACAAGATTCAAGACCTTGACACACATCCATACATTGAAAACCATACAGATAGACTCTTTAATAGGCCTAATACAAACTATGACTCCAACATTTACTATAAGGTTCATTTAATAGAGTAAGATTACTAGGAACTTTAGTGAATCATACATACATGATATTTAACCCACATAATAATCATTATTATGCTTACAAGGATCTCATACTAAACTTTTTTTTATAAAGAATACCACTCTCCAAGTGTGCAAGTGTCCTAGGGACCAAGGGTGGCTAGAATAGCCAATAACTTATTAGAAATATCTTCCCTAAAAATTAATGAAGCATCCACATGGATGTATATATTTGAGTTAAAATCCATTAATCCATAAAATTTTGACATGATGATCACATGGGAACATGTGATTAAAATTACTAATGAGGAAAAGACAATGATTTTTAAATGGATAAACTAACACTAGTTGAAATAAGGTTAGAAATAAATGGTCTTATAAATTGGAGAGGATATGTTTTAGACTTATAGGAAAGAAAAGATAGGCTCAAGACTATTGTCAAAAATGAACTTAACCCCAAGTATATCATAGATTCCTTAAGCTATTTTTTTCAATATAAAATTAAGAATATCTAGGAGGAAGTCAAAGAATTGTAACTTAAGACCCATGTCAAAATCTCACCTTATATTTTGAGTATTTTTTAATCCACATTGGGGTTTTTGTTTGACTTATTGTTATAGGTTTGAAAATGTGTAGAGAGAAATTAATAGTCTTAGTTGACTGCAAAAAATTAGATAGAATAAGTCAATTAATTGAGTGAAAAGATTGTTGTCATTGCACAAGTTACCCATTAGGGACACCTACCTATTGTTCCTCTCTTGTCTAATTTAGACTTTTTTTTTTCAAGGGTTTCATTAAGGAATTAAAAAATAAGGTGGAAAACATTAAGGTTAATATATAGTAGTCAAATTTAGTGCTAAATTCCTCCCCAAATAAGATATAAAACATGTTCACTACTTATGTTTAGTCAAAATTAAGTTTAAGGATGAAAGTCAAGTGTCAAAGGTGAATTTTGATGGTTTTTACAAATCACTTGTGATCTATTTCAAAAAATAGATTAAATACATGTAGGACATTAGGGACATATTTTCATTAGATTTCATCATTAAGGCAATCACTTTAATTAAGAGGACACACATTCCCTCAAATTTCATTAGCTAATATCTCAAAACTATTTTCAAGGAGTTAGACATGACCCCATCCCAACTCAATCACCACAAAATCGTCAACACTATGTGAATAAACTAATATCTATTACTATTTTAGGTCTCTTATAAAGGAAAGTGACTAACTCAAACTTGAAGTTTTCATCTAGTAATAATGTTTTTACAACTATGTTTTAAGTCCCATAAGGTGTGCATGATTATTTTATTTAGTTATTTGATGGGTATTGTTGCTAAAATTAATTTTAAAGTGTATTTTTTTATTTATTTTGGTATTTTTAATTAGATATACATAGGTTACACCCCACCTAGAACTTCTATAAAATCTTCTTATTGTTTAGTTTTAGATGGATGATAAAATTTGTGGACTATTATGATGTTTAGCTAGCGTTTTCTTAAATAATACTATAATTTCATGAGTGTTTAAGTAATATGACATATTTTTTTTAACATTTATTTTATAAATTGTGGATGAAGGTTAGTCTATGTATTACAATTCTAGCCTACTTTTAATTGTCTATGTTTAAGGTTTAATTGATTTGGAAAAGTTAATTTTCTTTGCAATTCATTTCCTTAAAGAGAGATATTAAGCCCATGTTTAAAATGATTTCATGTTTCATTAGTATCTTGAGAATCTTACATTGGGTTTAAGTTAGATTGAGTCACATTAATCCTATTAATTTTTGGTTTGTGAATATTGTTTCAGAAATTCAATTGATTTTAAAAAGTTATATTAATATCTATTTGTATTCAAAACTTTTTTTCCCTACCTTGATTACTTTTTTATTTTATTTTATAGAAAATAAGCTCTATAATTTATTTTTATTCTTTGGGGAAACATATTGAATAATAAATCAAAGTTTCATCTATGACATTTAATTAAATTATCATTGACTAACCCTTGATTTAATATATAAGACCCCAACTAGTAAGATGTAAAGATAAAACTTATCACATATGTGATTGGAAACCATGAACCCTTTGATTTATTCCCATAATGTTACACTTTAATACCAAAGTTGAAACTCCTTCCATGGGATCACAAAAAACACAAACCTAAAATGAGAGGGTGTAAACCCATCATTAGTGTTTGAAAAAACATGCATCAAGAAAAAAAGGTATATCAATTTTTTTTTCTATATTTTAGTAGATTATTATTATTGGCACTCATCAATATACGTGTATTAAAAGAAAAAATGTTATTGAATGATTCATAGGTATAATGGAGTTTTATTTAAGATATTAGAGGCCATAAAACTTTGTATCCATACCATATTTTTTTAATCTGATATGAATGCACATGACACACATCTAACTAGGGCATAGTATAAATGCGTAAACATGGCCCTTATACATTAGTTAGTCATTTAATTTCATAATTATAGGATTATTGTGTACTTTAAAATTATTTTTTAAAATTAGGTATTATTGGCCATGTTTATAACTTTTACTAATCCCCACACAAATTCTCAACACCCTCTAGTTCTTATTTCCTTTCCTCCAAAACATTTCCCTATTCAGACCCCTTTACTAGAAATGTGGACTTCAAGATTTTGGGATGCTTACTCTATTCCCTTCCTTCTATTATCTTGCCTTTTTTTTGGTTTTGTTATTTTATTTTTTTACCATTGGATGTTATATTACACTAATAATATTATAATTTGAATTCAATATGTCTTACAATAGGTAAGCATGAGAATCTAATTAGGCATCTATTATCTACCAATTTAAAGGAAATCCAAAAAGCATTATGTATCACTCATATGAATCTATTAAGCATCCACAAGTATTTAGAGAAGAAATATATTAGATAATTCATTATAGAACTAAATCTCATGTCAATGACACAATTCATTACATTAGCTTGTGTAGTTGATGAATTAATGTAGTTATTATGGTTTTATTTTTTATATTGTATATTTTTGGAGGGTCTAATAATAATCAAGATAAATGTAATATTGGATTTGTTTTGTATATTTTTCATGATCTACACTCTACTATATTGTAAAGAAATGACATGACCTTCTTCTCTTCCACCACTACTTTCCCCCCCCCAACCCCCCTCTCAAGCATCTAAGAATTTTTGGTCATGATGCTTCTATGTATATTATGAAGGAAAAAAGGAATAAGATTCACAAAAAAAAAAATTAAGTATATATACATTATATATTACATAGGTGTGAAGGGATATAAGTTAGGGGAACCCTAAAACAAATAAGAATATTTATAGTCATAATTTTGTATTCAGATAGGTAAAAATGATTGACAAACCAGAAGGATGCCCACAAGATAAACCTAAATAGATTTAATTGAAAGAATACAAGGGAGAAAAAGTTTATATATTTGAATCAATTAGATATGATGAACTAAAGTGGGATTTTTAAGAGGAATATTTAGAAGAAAATTACAATAAATTTGAGGAACAAGAAGATGCAGAACAAGAAACTCCAACCTTAAGAAGATCAAATTGGGTGAAAAGGACACTATTGACCATTTTTTGGTCACCATAGGGAAGCCATATCCAATTTAGTTCAATGTTTTTGGATCACCCATAGGTTCTTAAAGTTTAGTAAATTATGGGGAAATCAAATTAGTATGAGGTTGGGCCTAGATGAGTTTCAACACTTAGGCATTTTGAGGAAGTTCTTGAACACACAATAATTATCATGTCTCCCCTTCAGCCTTTCCTATGAATAAAAGCACTCTTAGAGCCTGTAAGAGTTGATCAGTAAAAGAGTTAGTCAATTATTTGTGTTCACCCAAAGTCATGTGTCACTTTTTCACTTAGTGAGACATCCATTTCTCTTCAAGGTTTTATGATGCCACATGTCACTCTCCCTATAGTCTTAGGCCTATAATAAGTTTATCAATTAGGTAATTACATTAACAAATCCCTAGGAAAGTAAGCAAGCAATATTCTTCCATGTGTCATAATCCCAATGACCTAAAACCATTTGTATAAGTTCAAATACCTCTAAGCAAATAGATTAGGGGGATGACACTAAGTGATAAAATCCTAATACCCTACTCTCCTAGATATTTTCATATATCCCAAAAAAGTATGGAAAGGCACCAAACTAGTAGATGAGTGGGATGGAACCATGTATCATGAACTCAGTGTTCCTCAACCTTGAGGTAGTTTGAAAAATCCTATCAATGCATCAAATAGAAGGTGAACAAGATATTTCCATGTGGAAAAATATCACTTCATTATAAGAGAAATAATTAAAAACTATTTGAATCTTTATCAAAGAAAAGGAGCATGAAGGAGACACGTGGAAGTGGTAGGAGAGCACCAAATGATAGAGCTTTAGTGAGAGAACCCAAATTAATTAAATAAATGAAACATGTAGGCCATATAATCTAGCCAAATATTAATGAATTAAAATGGTATGATGGACAAGTAATTGAGGTAAAAAACGAAATATCACCATGCCATTAGTGCACTAGATTAAATATGATGGCATGTTTGGCCATCAAAACCATTAGAGGCTAAATTTTAACTACACACCCATGTTTATTAACAAAATCAATTCATAGATTGATTCCCATAATAAATTATCAATTAGGTGGTGAAATTAAATATAGGATTAAGCATGAAACACCCACCAAAAGTATTGATTGCACACTGGGATCAAGCATAGAGCATAAAATATCAATTCATCCTTAAAGAGGTATAGCTCTAATTACATAGGTCATGGAATCTATTAATCCCAAGACAATCCTAACTAAATTTAGATACTATAATTTAATTAAGATGTGTCCTAGTTATAGGAATCATGGGTATGCCTTCAAGATGTTAGATATTTCAAGATACCTGCTCAATCTCCCTCTTCCAATCACCTTAAATCATTATAACTACTTTAGTAGTTGATAATATTAGTCACTGACCCATGGTATTCTCATTTCTTATAAAATACCATCTCTCACATTTTAAATGGTTCAACATTTCTAGGCACAATAATTCTACCAAAATTTTCCCTCCAAGTGCCCCTTTATTGTTTGAGCCTTGTATTATAATGAAAATTGAGTTCACCGCCTTTCTTTATTATTGAATTTTGTGTGCATCTTGTGTTTTTTTGGTATTTTCCTATGGATGAGTTTTATCCCTCTCATTTCCATCCATTCCCTAATACCTTTGTGAAAAACATGGATTTATCTTGCATGTTGTATGATATGTGCATATAGGTATATACATACGCCACTTATGGATCATTTCTCATCCTTATTAGAATTGTATTATGTCCTACACCTCCATGCCAAATATTTATGTAATTAGAATGTCCATTTTGGAGTTTGTTTGATATTTTATCATCCTTGAAAATTTGTAGTGCATTTTTTAAAGCTCATAAAAGTACTCTGTCTAGTCTTGGTGCATCACCATTATTTCCATTTTAGCAACCCCTATTTATTTTCCCCACAATAGTTTTAAACTTAAGATTAGTTGTATATTTAAATTCATCTCTTTTATGCCTACATGTTGATCCTAAATCATATGCATTTAAATTATAAGGAAATCAACCTTCTCTAGAGGTTCATCCCAAGGAGTCCCAAGTCTCCCACGCCTTGAGGAATAATCCCATTGTCTCACTAAACCAATTCTTCCAATTTAGTGGGTGCATAGTTCGAGTGATAATAGTTTATATAAAACCTTTTGGGACACCATTTATGATCTTCACGTCATCCATTTCAGAATTTTTTGTACTCTTTAGTGCATCTTTCCATTTAGGGTAGTTTCTTCAACACCATGGTGACTCTAATTGTCAAATCAACTAGTTTAAGTTCTTAAATGTTTTCATGGATTATGATTTAGGTGTTAGTATCAATATTTCCCTTATTTTTAAGTGATATAATCACTTGGTAACTCTTCTTTAGCTCTAACTCTAGGTTGCATCAAACTAATCCCATGTGTTGTAATCAAGGGTGAGTTTAACTCCCATATATATAATGGTTTCCCAACAAATGATCCACCCATTTATTCCCTTTGATGGAGTTATCCATCTTCCCTAGTTCACTATGATTATATCCCCATATAATCTCTCAAAGGTCTTCCATTATTCATGGGTTAAGATGATACCACCACCATTAAGCACATTAAGGACATAGCCCATGTGTGCATAGTACACCATGTGGTTGAAGATAACATGGTCATCTATATCCTTACTTCATCATTCAAAGAGAGAAATTTTTGGTGGTGTATAGGTCTAATACTAGGCTCCATTCATATCTCAGATGATTTTAGCAAACAACTTTGTAGGTAGTTCATAGACATAAATGACCATCTATCCCTCATCGATCAACTCAACACCATCAAGTAGGTATCTCATGAGATTTTAATAGATTTAAATATGAGGTTTTAGATAACCTAGGAATGAATCATTCCATTGGTCAATCCCTTTATGGATTTGGAATTTTTATACTTCTTAAGAATGCTTGATTATAATCTTGTGATAATGATCTAGATAATGGAAGGATCCACATTTCTTAATGATTATGAGCTCATTGTGGAGGCAGATAATTGTTTGTTGTAAATAGGTAAGTATATGCCTAGGATTATCATGCCTTTACTACCTATGCTTGCACCCACCCAACCTACTTTCATGCCTCTTCCACTCTCAATCAACCAACTAAAACCTATTATTCCTTTGAAAGAGTTATGAAAGATCAAGTGCCTCTTACAAAGCCTTAGAAATGAGCTATAATACTTCAAGAATAAGTAAGCATAGTAGAACTAATCATATCATCCCTTAAAACAACCCTTTTAATGGTGTATATAATCTCAACCTTAACTCACATATACTAGGCTACCCAACATAACATCATTAAACTCTACAAACACTTATAAAGTTATTGCACCTATGGAGAGTGACATGGTTTAGTACACATCATTTCAAGGAAAGTGATAAGTGTAACCCACCCCTAAAAAGTCCAAAATGTATGATCAATCACAAACATGAGTGCAAAGTGAGCCCTTCCTCTTGAATAAGAAAGATCTAAACTTCATTAACATGCAATCCAATGTAGGCATAGTGGTGGAAACCTATTTCATATTTAATGAATATGCCCATGTGCTAAATCTTATGAAGCTAAAGGAGGAAGCATAGGTGTGTGATGACTATAAACATAAGGACTCAACTCTACTAAAATTTATGCATCTCCAAGAAGATAAATATTTATGGTAACAGTACTCCAATCTCATTAGGGAGTTTGAAGCTCTAAGTAGGTTGATCAAACCTAAAATGTATTATGAGGACACAAAGGAAACAAAAATAGTGAGTAGAGATCATTTCTACCTGCCCATGTATATCATAGAAGAGAAATGTCACTAGGTCAAAACAATGGAAGACACTAATTTTACTTCTAGGAGTTAATCAGAGGAAGATGAAGTTCATAGTAACCTAGTCATTCATCTAAGAATAAAAGAGTTTCCAAATGTCATGTTTGGATCAAAGGATCAACTTGGAAATAATCAAGGGTTACCATTTATAGAAAAGGAAGGGATTGAGAAGGTGTTCATCACAAAGCACCTCCCCTTAGAAGCTCGTAATTCATGTTATAATTATGGGAAGTGAGTCTTTTCCTACCTATGCCTTTCACTTGATAATATGATTCTACACAATATGGGAGATCTAAGAGGCTTTTGTTTTGTTCTAGGTGGTATAAGGCCCCATGTCCTAACTTATATATATTAGATTATATTAGTTCACAACTTTATTTCCTCTAAGTTTTGTAGCATAATAGTTTAGTCATTTTCTTTCCCTAAGTGCTTAAACACATTTTTTATTATTCATCACATTCTTTGTTTTTTTATAGGGTGAATTTCATTATAGAAATTCAAATTAGGACAAGCATTTATCAGGAGATAAAAATTATTGCATAAAATCACGTAATAAAATTAGTGCACAAAATCACATATAAAATGTAGTATGCAAAAGCATGTAGAAAAAGAATTACAAAGAAGCACATTGAAAAAGTAGTACATAGAATCACACAATAAAATTAGTGCACAAAATCATTAAAAAATGCACTATGTAGAGGTACACACATGAATCCAAGGCAATATTATTGCATGCACAATAATCACACTTTTTAATAAAGTAGATCTTCCAAAAATCAATGATGCCATACCCAATGGATTCCTTTAAAAGGATATTGGGTTATTTCTTAGAAATCAAGCATCCCATTGAGGTTGTCATAATGTTGACCATTTTTATCACCATGGAGAAGTTGTGTCCAATTTATTACAAGGCTTTAAAATCATGTGAAAGTTATCAAAGTTTAGTTAATTTAGGGGAAATCATATGAGTATAAGGTTGGGCCCATATGAGTTTTAACACTTAGACATTTTAAGTAATTTATAAAGCACATAGTAATATTTTTAGCCTCATTTTTAGTCTTCCTAATGAATACATAACACTCCCAAAAATTTAAATATTCAAGTGGAAAAATTCTTAGTCAATTATTGATGTTTACCTAGAGCCACATGTCACTTTTCCACTTAGTGGGACTTAACCATTTCTCTTCAAGGTCTCTCGATGCCACATATCACTCTCCCTATAGTCCCAAGCCTATTAAAAAGTATTTTAAAATAATTAGTGAATTTTTCAATAAGTTTCCTAGTGAGGCAATGACATTGTCAAAGCCCCAAGAAGGCTAGCAAGTATAATGCTTCCATCTGGCATAATCCTAGTGACCTGGTGACCTAAAATCATCTCTTTTTTCAAATACCTCTAAGATAGTGAGTTAGTGAGATAATACCATCTGGTGAAACCCTACTACACCTCTCTTATAGATATTTTATATATCCTACATAGAGTATGTCATATCCCCAAGCTAGTGGGTGATCGAGATAACACCACATATTATGATCTCACTGATCTGTAAGCCCCAAGGTGGTCTGAGTAAGCCCAACAATACATCAGAGAAAAATGTGAGTGGATGTTATCACATTGAACAGTCTAACTTCACTATAGAAGAAATAGTTAGCATCTATGTGAAGCCTCATTCAATTAAAGGAGTGATAAGGAGCCACATAGAAGTGGTATGATAGAAGCAACTAGTATAGTTAATCTAAGAGAGCCTAAATTAATTAGATAGATGACATGTGGAGGATATAGAATATGGCTAGATCTTAATAGATTAAAGGGGTGTCATGGCCAAGTAATTAAGGAAGTATAAAATGAAATAGTGCTACACCATCTGTACATGAGATTAAATTTGATGGCCCATCTAGCCATAAAAACTATAAAAGGTTAGATTTAAATCATGTATCCATGTCAATTTATAGAATCAAGACATAGATTGATCCCCATGGGAAATTATTGAGTAGGTGGTGTAATTTAATATAGGATTAAGCATGTGATACCAAAAAAAATCATGGTGTGCATATTAAGATCAATCATAAAGCATAAAATATCAATTCATCCTTAAATAGGTTGATAGAGGTACAAACCACTAAGAGTGGGGGTGAATCATTGGTTAACAATAATGCAAGCTAATTCCCAACTCTTCAAGCTACTTGTCCAATCACATAAATATGCAAGATAGATGAATCAAAGAAAAAATATGAATGTAACCATTACAGAAAGATTTATGTGGGAAACCCTCATGGGGGAGAAAACCCACTCTTATGTTTTTAAAATAATGGACTACATTCCTTTAAGATGATCACAAACATGAGGCTTTAGTTAAGCACCCACTTCACAAGGAGTACCAACCCCTAAAGATGACAAGCACCAACTTGCCTAAGATATTGAGAACCAACACAACACCTATCAAATGAAAAATTATTGAACTTTGATTACTTATAAATATGATAGTGAAACCCTAAAATAACACTCTTCTCCAAGTTTTCAAATCCACACAAGTCACCAATGTAGACACCGAAATCGTGTCGACTCCCCTGGTCATTCCCCGTCTTCTTCTTCTTCGCCTATTGAACCCTTGCCGATCACTTGTTTCACCAGCGTTGACCCTGGCAGCATGTAAAGAGGAGCACAGAGCAAAAGGTAGACTCTATCCCCATTATGCATCTGCCGACGACGGTCTTTACCCGACTGATGTCGCCGACGTCGGTCACCTATCGGCCGACGTCGGCACTCCTGCCGACGTCGGTCACCTTCCCCTTGTCCGTTATCAGTTACCATTCGGTTTCCTGAAACGGTTGATGAACCGTCTCTGGAACCGTCCCCATCCCCTGCCTTCATCAACCTCTGCCAGCCATTCGAACAAAAAAAACCCCGAACGCTATCCCTGAATGCTTATCAACCGAACGCTGAGCAACCAACCTGCGAATTCCTCCATCAACCTGTGAACTTCGAGCAATCATCAACACTACGACATCAACTAATCTGCACACCATGGCTTTCACCGCGTCTTCTACCAGGTAAGTCTTTATTCTGTTTATTTCATTTTCTTTCTTAGTTATTATTTATTTTCTGTCATCCCGACTCTGTCCAAAACCCCCCAGACTCTGTTCAGACCTCGTCCCGACCTTGCCCAGACCCTGTCCCGACTCTGTCCAAAACCCTACCCTGACCTTATCAAACCCTGTCCCGACTCTCCCAGACCTTGTCCCGACTGTTCAAACCCCCCAGACTCTCCCTGAACCTGTCCCAACTCTCTCAGACCCTGTCCTGAACCTTTTCCCAGAACCTGCCCCTACCGACGCCGGTCACTACCCCAACCGACGACGGCACCTTAACCGACGTCGGCACCTTCCCTAACCGACCCTGGCACCACAGAGACCGACGCCAGTGACTGTGCAGAACAGTGCTGCATATCAGGTACGCTCTTTATTTTTTTGTCATTTATTTCTGTCATTATCATCTACTTTCATCCAATATTCTACTCTTTTTTATCAGTGGGTTGATATCCTTCTAGGGAGTCTTCATACTTCCGGGATCGGGCGTTCGCCTGACAGCCCACCCTATCTTTGACTAACGTTTTTCCGTGTTTAGCCTTTTCTTCGCAGATGTCATTCCTCCACAGCAAAAGAGGAGAATCTTTCAACGTCTAATTTCGGTGCGCACGACTATATCAGGTACTTCTAGCCTTAACCATCTTTTAGTTTCTTATTTCTTCTTTGAATGTAGAAAGCAATTTTGCATTAGAAACATTCTGGCACGCCTGGTGGGACCCTAGGTCCTCCTTGGGTTCTTTCTTTCTTTCGTTCATTTAGGTGCATTAGGTTTCTTCCTTTTTGCCTCCTTTCGTCTCTTCTTAAACGACATCATAAGCAGAACTAAAACGAACATTTCTTTCTTTCTTGCACTTCTAGACTAGTTAAAACTCATATTCTTCGACTCTTTCTCCATTTCGTCTTCATACGAACAAACATTTCGACTTGGACATTAAAACACTTTGCATTCATTTCTGTTTGCCTGCATCTTTTAGAACACACATAGTAATTAAACCGCATATTGAATTAATCTAGGTCACTTGATGTTACACGACCAAACCACCTGCACAAAACAAACATAAAACTTACCTGAGACAAGGCCCGACTGGGATTTCATCCCCCAGCGGATACCTTACCCGTCCCGGTGACCCTACTTGGATTTCATCACCAAGGGGGAAGCCCACTCCGTTCTCTGGCGGAGTCTAATCTCTAGGCGAGGTATATTTTGGCTAAGCGAAACCAGCTAACCACTGGAATCGTGAAGTGAGGGGAGCTTGCTCCTTAGCACCAGGCCGCGTACCAGACCCTAACACAGACTTCTTGAGCACCATAACAAAACCCGAAACCATCCATAGACTGCTTCTTCTAGGACCCGACTCACAAAGCCAACCTTCCTCTACACACATTCTAAGGCATAAGCCACTATAATCCTAAAAATTTACTTCTAGGGTTTTAGGATTTGCTTGTGTCTTCAATCTTTTTAGTTCTTATCTGCTTGTTTGAGCTTGTGAGGACGTTCTTTCTTGCCTTGAATGGTTCTGACACGTAGTCAAACCAAGGCTCTTCTTGACCACACTAGCCATCAATCGCTTTCGCCTACCCCATCTATAAACAACCATATAATGGAGTTCTACTCGAAGACCGAAAGAATTCCTACTAGACTATCTCCAACCCAGACGCCTATCATCCCAGAAGGGGACCAAGACTTTGCAAGATTCTTGGACCTCAATACCGCAGCCCTCCAAAACTATCTCGCAAGAAAACCAATGCGGGACCTTTCGGACGACGTGGCGACGACATCAACACCGTTCGCCACCCAACCTTTTACGACTCAACCTTTCGCCTCAACCATTAACCCGACCATGGCCTATACGCAAAGTTTGGCCTCATCGTCTATTTTTAGACCAACCTCCACTGGGGTTTCGTTACCCCCTCAACAACCTGCAATTCAACCAAGTTCTACATCATACCAGAACTTGATTGTCTCGACCCCACACACTCTTTCGCCTATATATGCAGGAGTGCCTACCTCGCCCTTTGTCAATGCCGTCACACAACCTCCTTTGGCGGTATCTAGTCAGCCTATGCCTTCTACCTTCATAACGCAACCACCCTTAACCTCTACTTCCGCCCCTGCGACTAGTCATCCGTACATTGTACAACTGACTATGTCGCACGCCTCTTCTAACCTCTTTCAAGCGCCTTACAACCTAGGGGGCGCTCAACCCGCCAATCTGTCAGCAGATCTTATCAAGATGCTGATGGATAAAATGTCCAGTCTCGAAGCTTCTATCTCCGGTTCAAGTAATGTCTCTTCATATGATCAGATTTACAACGAGCCCATCCACCCTTCTGTCCCTATCCGACCATACCCCAACCATTGGGAGCTTCCTAAATTCACTCGCTTTCAGAGTAAGGAAGACCCACAACAACATCTAAAGGCATTCAGACATGCCTGTTATCTTATCGCCCACGACGATGCGTTACTTCTACGCACGTTCCCTATGTCACTTTCTGGCCCAGCCCTTGACTGGTATAGTTCTCTTGCCAGACATTCTATCTTTTCATTCATCCAACTCGCCCAACTATTCGTTGACCATTTTTCTATCAATATCACTAAACAAGTTTCGATCACAGACCTTTACTCCATCAGGCAATTTGACGACGAATCAATAACCGATTTTGTCGCCCGTTGGAGAAGCTTGATTAACCAGCTCTCCTTCTCCTTGCCTCAACCTGAGCTCATTGAGCTCTTTTCTCGAGCATGTGTCAGTCATATCTCGTCCACCTTGCGGGTTCAGACATTCCACACTTTCGACGAGGCCTTCACCATGGCCCGAAAGCTTGAACTCCGCGCCATTGAAGAAGATAAGGTCAAATTGTGTAACACTAACACAAGAACCAATGACCATTCTTCTTCCAGACCTTCTTCTGCCCACTCTCAATCCAAGGGGTCGGCAAACACTGTCATCTTTAGACCATCATCTTCAACAATAACCAACCGCTCAACATCTTCAACATTAGACTACATCAATAAACATTTTCAACGTCAATCCATACAGTGTCAATTCACTCCAATTGGAGAGTCATATGCCTCTGTCTTGGATAAACTCGACAAGGGGGATCTTATTTTAGATAACCCAAATGCACCGCCCAACCAAAACCTTGACATCTTCAAGCAACCCTTTCCTAATCACCCGCCTACTCAAGACAACGTCCAAACCATAATCAATAACCCTCAAGACCATGATATACACACGGTCGACACTATCTTTTCTCTTATCCCTGACCAACCGCTTTCACAGGTGGAAGACCCTTCTTCCCCTATATTTCCTCCACATGGCGAAGAACTTTCTTCTCCCACTTGTCCTCTAGCGACTTCTCCCATATTGGAGGACGCTTTGACTACATCAATACCAGCTACCTCACCTTCATCCTTATTATCATCCATAGACGATCATATCTTTTTGACTCCCCAACCACACACAAAAGCCATGACTACTCCAGAGCTCTTTCCACTTAAAGAGCCCACACCTTTAATCCCTTCTCCATTGAGAGAAAAACCGTCCACATTTAAGTCCAAACCCGCACAGGCGTCCATCATGCCCAAAGAGACTAAACCTCTTGGTGTTCGCCCCACATCTAATCTCGCCTCGCATAAAAGTGGCCCTCAACCCAAACCAAAGAAGACTATTAAACCACACCGGAGACCTCCTCCCCTATCTTCGTCATTACCTTCAATCTTGGGCCCACATCCGTCTACTTTACTCGGAGTGCTTCCCACTCCCATATTTCACAGAGGTAAGTCACCTCCATTATTCTATCAACCCGTCAGACTTATACCTCCTTCAAACCATCGACCAACGCCTCTTACACCTCCCAAACCAATGTCACCAACCCTCTCTGCAATAAAATGTCCTGACCCGTTAGCAGGTTCATATGCCTTGCTCTTACGGCAATTGTTGCAGTCCTCTCGTCTCTATCTCCCGCCTCTTAGACCATATCACTCTCTCGGACCAAAACCACCATGGTTCAATGACACTCGCATTTGTGCGTATCATCGCACGCCTGGGCACGACACGGAGCATTGTCATGCCCTCAAGGTCGTCGTTCACCAATGTTTGGAGAATGACACCTCTCTTTTCGACCACGTTATCAACAAACCTTCAACACCACCCCACCCATCACCTCTCGGATCAAGGCCATCTTGGTTCGACAACTCTAAATTCTGCCACTATCATCACACTCCGGGACATGACACCGAGCGTTGTTGCGCTCTTAAAGCTGTCATTCGTCACCACCGGAAAAAGGATTCCTTTCTCACCAAGGATCCTCTCGACCACCCCTTTGACAAATCATCCACACCAACCCATACCTCTCCAACCTCGTCATCTAAATCAGGATCCCCACACCAGACTAGGGTCCCTTCACTGCCTTTAACCCCTTTATTCGACATCAACACAGTCCATCTGACCACTAAACCTCAATCGACCTTAACCAATCCGTCAAACATTCTCTCTAGCCGCTGGGGGAATTCAACCTTCATCCAAACCTCAACCAATTTTTCAACACAGTCTCGACCACATATCAATCACTCTTTCAACTTAACCTCAACCAGACTAGCAACCAAACATTTAACCCGACCTCAACCAAACATTCGACCCAACCAAAAACCAAATACCAACCAATCAACCCTCGACCAACCATTGACCACCTATCAAATGACCAAATCTCAACCAAACATTCGACCCAATCTTTTTATCAAAACATTCAGCCTTTTTCAATCAATTAGCAACCATATCAACCAACTTCACATCCACTCATCAATCAACACGTGACCAATATGGAGCGAAGTAAACGAGGCAATTTTGCTCCTAATTGGCTCAGACCTTTTATTATCACGCACAAGCATGGCCCAGGGTCTTATTAGACCTTAAACCCCTTTTTATGCGTTGCATCTGCGACCATTCTACTGCTAGTCGAGTATTCGTCCACTTGACACTTAACTTGAGCTCGTCCCTTGAGCAATCCCCATCCTCTTCATCCTACTTCCTTTCAACCCTATTCCTCTTAACAACTCCTATAACCCTTTTATGATGTATAGATGCTTTGTCCTAATAAAAGGGG
This sequence comes from Torreya grandis, assembly GCA_037957365.1. Taxonomy (NCBI): domain Eukaryota; kingdom Viridiplantae; phylum Streptophyta; class Pinopsida; order Cupressales; family Taxaceae; genus Torreya; species Torreya grandis. The sequence continues at coordinate 176,504 of JARHVA010005045.1, read as the reverse complement.
CGTCCTTGACCTTCTACAGTCTTGTCCATGACTCAACTTCTATCAAAACAAATCAAGATGTCAAAACATATCCATGGTCACTATATCCATATCAAAATCAAAAAAATAGACTGCTCCCTCGAAGGACAGCTGTACTATCATTGCTGTAATAAATAGACTGCTCCCTCGAAGGACAGCTATTCAAAAGCCTTTATATTAAACACAAAAATCTAGACCACTCCCTCGAAGGATGGCTATGACTACTCTGGCAATAAATAGCAACTTATTTTAGAAGCTTCCCGCATTGATCAGCTTCACAACCTGACCACTAAGCAAATGACATCTCTATGCAGGCTTCCCGCATCGATCAGTCTGCCTCTCAAAAAAAAAAAAAAAAAAAAAAAAACGAGTCACGGACTTGGCTTGTAGTTGTCTCAGGGTCTCCTATAAACAGGGGCAAAGTTATCTCTGCTCTTAAAACAGGTTACCCTCTTTCCTCCTCCTATTACCTGCTCAAGGGACTTCGAGCTCACTTTAATGTCTAAGTGGTTCGATTACCACTCTAACATAACTATGGTCAACGACGTCACGCATGAATGGGGCTCTTGGTTCTCATAACCCCTATCTATGCTATCTTTTTGGTCCTTGTCAATGAAAGAGCAATTCGCCTTTCATCTTCTTCTGCACTTTGGTCACATTAACCCTCATCACTTGTCGATCAACTTAGCTCAACTCTCTTTTCAGACCATCAACATGACCTTGCCTATTCACCCTAGTTTCTATGGACACCAATCCACATGGAAACTATCGACTCGCCACAATTTGTGTTAAGCATAAACCAATACTTGCTGAAGCATAAATAGACCTCAATTCATTTTTAGCATACATCCATCACGCATATGGGATATTGCTAGGGATGAAAAACCCCTCAACCAATGTTGCAGAATACACCATTTGGAAAAGACTGCAACATCTTTTTTTTCTCACCATCCCTTTGACCCTTCCTCCCTTCTAGGGAGAACTACATCGGCCTGAGGCCCTATCACCAGGGCTATGTAGGCAGCACTCAGTTGACATGGGGTCTTCTGGGGTTAGCTCGGCCGCATCCTTTCATCCTTTCGTCCATTCATCCATCCCTCGACCACCAACCATTGGAGATCATGCCTATCTCCTCCGACCTCGACCACTTCCAAGACATTGTTGCCTTGGTTGTTTTTGCATGTATGCTACCTCATGACTGGTTAGCAGAATTGTGCACAGACCTTTTTGGACCCTCACAAGTATAGGATCGCACACCGGTTGATCCACACTACTTGTGACTTTTTCACATTTCTAGGAGCACTTCCTGAGCCCGGGATACCTAGAACGTGACGACCCATTTGGAGCTTCAGCTTAGATTGAGTGACCCGATCAGCAGACGACTAAATGCTAGGGCCCGGTTACTTCAATTTTGGCACTCCTCGACCCTTGACCTGTGACACTTTGGCCTGACCATCTCGTGCAGTGGTATGCGCACAATCACGACCTTTGTAGTGTTCACCCTCACCCCTTTTTCATCCGCTCTTTGTCAAATCAGCACCCGATTCCCGGTTCCCTTCCCTCGACTCCTGCTTTGAGGGGGAATACCTCATCCGACCTCGGGGCATTTTGCTTCCTATTTTTGTCTTGCAGTTCATTCAAACAACCAACAAGATGAAATCAACCTTATCCCTCACCTGGGGCACTCACTCCTATTTTTGTCTTGCAGTTCGTCCAGAACAACCAACAAGACAAAAAGGGGCAAATGTAGACACCGAAATCGTGTCGACTCCCCTGGTCATTCCCCGTCTTCTTCTTCTTCGCCTATTGAACCCTTGCCGATCACTTGTTTCACCAGCGTTGACCCTGGCAGTATGTAAAGAGGAGCACAGAGCAAAAGGTAGACTCTATCCCCATTATGCATCTGCCGACGACGGTCTTTACCCGACCGATGTCGCCGACGTCGGTCACCTATCAGCCGACGTCGGCACTCCTGCCGATGTCGGTCACCTTCCCCTTGTCCGTTATCAGTTACCATTCGGTTTCCCGAAACGGTTGACGAACCGTCTCTGGAACCGTCCCCGTCCCCCGCCTTCATCAACCTCCGCCAGCCATTCAAACCAAAAAAACCCCGAATGCTATCCCCGAATGCTTATCAACCGAACGCTGAGCAACCAACCTACGATTCCTCCATCAACCTGCGAACTTCGAGCAATCATCAACACTACGACATCAACTAATCTGCACACCATGGCTTTCACCGCGTCTTCTACCAGGTAAGTCTTTATTCTGTTTATTTCATTTTCTTTCTTAGTTATTATTTATTTTCTGTCATCCCAACTCTATCCAAAACCCCCCAGACTCTGTTCAGACCTCGTCCCAACCTTGCCCAGACCCTGTCCCGACTCTGTCCAAAACCCTACCCTGACCTTATCAAACCCTGTCTCGACTCTCCCAGACCTTGTCCCGACTGTTCAAACCCCCCAGACTCTCCCTGAACCTGTCCCAACTCTCTCAGACCCTGTCCTGAACCTTTTCTTAGAACCTGCCCCTACCGATGCCGGTCACTACCCCGACCGACGATGGCACCTTAACCGACGTCGGCACCTTCCTTAACCAACGCCGGCACCACAGAGACCGACGCCGGCGACTGTGCAGAACAGTGCTGCATATCAGGTACGCTCTTTATTTTTCTGTCATTTATTTCTGTCATTATCATCTACTTTCATCCAATATTCTACTCTTTTTTATCAGTGGGTTGATATCCTTCTAGGGAGTCTTCGTACTTCCGGGATCGGGCGTTCGCCTTACAGCCCACCCTATCTTTGACTAACGTTTTTCCGTGTTTAGCCTTTTCTTCGCAGGTGTCATTCCTCCACAGCAAAAGAGGAGAATCTTTCAACGTCTGATTTCGGTGCGCACGACTATATCAGGTACTTCTAGCCTTAACCATCTTTTAGTTTCTTATTTCTTCTTTGAATGTAGAAAGCAATTTTGCATTAGAAACAACCAACACCAAGCTATATGTTCAACACAAGAAATAACCCCTTCACAAATCTTTCACTCAAATACAAATATGCATGCATAAATATAGTAAGAATAATCAGTATTATCAGAAAATTATGCTAAGTCTAATGAAATTTTTCTCTACTCAATCCCATACAAACATTTTTCACCAAGACCCCTAACAACCTTCACACAAGGTCTTCAAATATAAACACACACACACACTTGCTTGTCTAGCTTGATACACACATAAATAACATAAAAAAAATCTTGTATATATGCCATTATCAGTTATTTTCAGATATTTATCCTTAATATATATCATGAAGAATTACTTATGTCTTCTAAGGTCAGCCATGAACATCTACAACAAATTTTTAGTTCATGTAGTGAGCTCATGTCTCATACTCCTTAGAAATGAGACATAGATTCACTTTATAAGACTATGTTTGACCAATAGGAGATTTTTAAAAAATTAAAAATCACTAAATAATATATTCAATGAGTCCTAAACACTCTCCAACCATCAGGAACACTTGATCTAACCATCTACCCTGTAATCAAACTCAATCACTCAAATTGAGTTCCTTTTACTAGCAAAAACATCATGGTCAACTATGAGTCAAAAATTCACTCATCTCCAAGTGACTAGGAAAAATGCCACTTGCATGAAAAAATGTAATAAATTTCATACATCACCTCCAAGATCTCATATCCATCCCCACTCATTAATTAGGCCTTCCAATTCCACTTCTCACTCTGACTAGTTTTTCTCACTCATGGCACCCTTTCCTTCATATTGACTAGACAAATTTGAGGACCTAAAAATTTGACATATAGAAATTAATATTCCTCAAAAAATTTATTAATATTTTAATAATTTTATAAGCTTTATCACACACCCATTTTTCCCCTAGTTACTTTTAGAAATCTCTCACAATATCGAAAATACTGTTAAGAAGCACTTTTTTGTGGGACCACAAATAGTCAATATTTAAAAAACACATCCTCATAAGACTATATGAGTCTTATAAAACCTTAAAACATAATTATATCCATCCACCACCTTCTTAATCATCATCAATAAATATTTTCAATATTGGGTCTTAAGACTATGAATTTTGAACATAAAAATGTGATTGCCTTCTTAGCAATCATTTAAAAATAATAGGTACTTAATCTTTGAAATAATTATTGGAAAAATTTCTTAGGAACATTACCCAATATATATAAAAGTATTATCTCCCCATGATAATTCTACATGAGCTGAAAAACATGAGAACCTTCCTCTTGAGCTCAAAATGCATCATTTGAGCACCCTTTAAAGCACATGAAGTCATTTCTAACTTTCTCTCTCATTTTATAACCTATAAATTGGTAAATATAATTTAACACACCTATTTAATCATCTCTCATTAATATATATGATAAATCATTCTAAAATCCCTCTTTGACCCTTTACAAGGCCTCATTAGCTCATCTAAGCCAACTAGGCCAATGGTCAAACTACCTTGTAGACCACTAGCCACCTCTTGAAAATCATCTATCTGACCTATAAGCATCCTATACATTTCCAACATGAATATTCCAAGCACACTGAGCTCCATACCATGGCATACAAGCCATAGGACTCAAAATGCTATAGGCAATCATGCATGGTCAAACCTACCATACCTGCATACTTCATGAGAACCTCATGAAATCAATATCTGAGTATAGAACACATCAAGAATAGATCCAAAAATCTTCATAATAGGCTCCATTCAACCATATATCATCCACCTAGGACACCCATGCACAACCTTGTAGGCATTAAACTATTCCAAGTATACTGGGCCACCATGCTCTATCTTACTAACCTACTAGACCACTTTATCATTATACATGCCTTATATACATCAATGACAATACTTATCATCAATTTCCCAATAATTTACCCCTTTATCACTAATGGAAACACTCCTTTTCTCTCTCCTCCTTTGCCAAAATGACAAAGTGGACACCCTTAAATATTGGGCACCATAGAGATCAAAAAAGTAAGCTACATAAAACACATGGAATCAAGCTCACCTATAGAAATAAATTTGAAAATGGACCATTCATACCTCAAATAGTAATAACTCCCCCTTATAAGATGCTCTCACTTAGAAACTACTCTTGAACCATTACGATCCTTAGACCTATTTACAATTACATGGTAACACAGCTCCCCCTAAGACCTTGATCCACTTTAAAGTCTCCTACTTAGTATACTCAACCCATACGCACCTACAAGACCTCTAATAATATCTATGATCACTTCAAACAACAATAAGAGTACCAGAGCTTCATATAAGCTCACTTATCATCACTTTCAAGGCACCACATAGAACACCAAGGGTACTCCTAGCATAGCGCCACACTTGAATCATCCTTATAATAGACCAAAATTCTCAACTAGAACCAAAAATGAAAACCTTCTTTGGGAAGATATAACAAAATTGTTCAATTTCTCCACTAAGCCTACTTAAACCCCTTATAGCACTATTCAGCCATTATAGACCTCATTACTTCCTACCCTTACCACTTCAAGCCATGAAAACACATATTTGAAGACCACTACCATTCCCCCTTAGGCATGCCAAAATTGAGTCTCCAACTCATCCTCCTTATCATACTTCCTTCCATAGCCTACTAGCCAATTAGGCCTCATAGTGAGCTAAAATTTGAATAAAATGAATTATAATTACTTACATACCACTATAAAAATTGATTCAAATACCCATTCAACTATTTTTTAGGCTTATATCCTCCAAATCCAAATGTTTATCACTTTTCCAAACATGCCCAAATTATTAGGCTTTCAAAGCAATAATTGGTCAAAAGTTAGTGGTTGGTCAACATAGACACCTAAGTTAGATACCACACTTGGAGACCATCAAAAACTCACTTCCATGACAAATTTCAATCCTCCACACCTTTGGTAACATTGACTTCCTCTAAGCCTCCAAACATAAGCTATTTAGAAGAAGAGTCAGAGACCACTCAAAATGTTCCACCTAGCATAGAAAGATTCATCAACCTATGAAACCATCTATAACATTTCTTAAACACATGAAAACCTTATTGAGAAAAAAATTCTTTATGACACATCTTAATTCTTCAACTGACCCTTAAAACCAAGCAATCTATGCATATAAGCTCATTATCTATAGTAGGCACCTTGACCAAAAGGGCAAATTCATACCCAAGCATCTTATGGACCATCAAACCTCCTATCTTGATTTTACATGTCAAACCCAAACTGAATAATCTATTTACAACCTTCTATCCATCATAAATCACCATAAGAGTACCTTGGGCACATTCTAGGTAATCATCACTACCAAAATTGGTCAACTTTGACTTTTGACACAAAATTCACATCTAAGCTCATCAAGGACTCAGACCACTTGGGAATGACTCATGACTATCTTCCTCATGACCTTATATAAATATATTCATCCATCTCCTTCAAATCATCACTCAAAACTAGCATCAAAAAGTGATCAAAATTTCACTTTAGGACTAGGAGACCTTAGCATACCTCTTGAACAAACATTCTTGCTTCTTCACCTATAGGAGTCTCTTATGAAGCATATAAAGAGACCTCTAATCCTTCAAGATTTCTATAGAATAGTGTAAAGCCTAGAGTGGCCCACATCTTCTCATATTCTTCTTTCTCTTTGGTCAACATAGTCTTACTCTTGTTTTTCTTCTTCTTTAACTTGCCTGTGACCATCTTTTCTGACCTTGAAATTTTTTCCTCTTCTTCTAAACTTGAATAGGCAACAAATGAATATGCTACCATGTTTTAACTCACAATTTCATGTAGGAAACATCATTTATAGCTACATAATGATCAATAATTATCTTAAGGCTATCTTTGTCTTCCTTCAATTTCTCATTATTTTTTATCTCTTCATTAAAAGCATGAGTAGATAATGAGAATTCCTCAATGAAAGAAACACTCTCTATCTTAGTAAACACACTACTTTGATCTATAGACATATCAACTATCACTTTATTTTCTTTCTTTGGCCTATACAAGACTTTGTTCTTCCTTTCTTAAAAACTTGAAGTCTGATTGGTATTGTTTTATTAAGAGTCCCCTTTTGCTTACAAAATTTAGAAATATGACCAAATCCTTTTTAATTAAATCATATAATTTTTATTTGATATTGACAAGATTTATCCATGTGACCAGTTATTTAACAATTAAAGCATGTTACAATCTTAGGTGCATTCCTAGAGAGATTAGGTTTACTAGGACATTAATCAGACATATGTCCTTCATTTTTTTAGTTGATTTACTTTCGTCACTCATAGGATTAGACAGATTGACTTTTTTAGCCTTCATTTTGAAATCATTAGCCTTATGACCAAACTCATGAAAAACATGATAGTATTCATTAAAGTTTAAATTCTTTATGTCATTAGGCTATCTTACCTTATTAAAGCTAACACCCTTAGCTTGGGTATTAATATTTGTAGGTTTGCCCTTTTTCTCTTCAATGATTTTCTCCTCTACTTGAGATACAACTATTAGTTTCTCAATGAAACCTAGACCTATCACATGAATATTTTTGACTCATCAAAAGACTATCAAGATCATTTGAACTTTTATCAGACTTGGAAAATGACTTATCTTTTCTCAAATCTTTCTCTAATTCATCTCTCAAATTTTTTTCTAGAATCAACTTGGAGCACTCTTCTTCTTTAAATTTTAGGCTTAAGGATATAGATTACAATTTGGAATTTAAGAACATGATTTCTCCTTCATGCTCCCTATTATCTCCAATTATCTTAGCCTCAAAAAAACTAAATTGAACTTCATAGTATTTCAAATTGGCCTTCAAACATTTGCATACCTTTCTTTCAATCTTTAAATCTTTGAGAGAAAATTTTAGTTCAATTTCATAGTTTGGAATGTCTTCCTCATCTTATTCATCTGATCCACTCCAATTTCCTTCAATTGTATATAAACAATCACCTTCATCATCTTATTTTATTAACATGAAAAGGACTTCATCATCCTCTATTTCACTTTCATTATGTATATCATCAGATTGACTATCATAGCTTGCTTCTGAGTCACTATCATCCATCTTTGTGTATAGACTCCTTTTGTCCTTATAGAACTTCCTTTTGTTATCAAACTTCCTGAATGATTTCTTATTTCTAATAGACTTGAAACCTTTCTTACTCTCTATTTGATCCTCATCCTCATCTTTCTTATGCTTATGAGGACATTTACTTGTAAAATGACCTACTTTACCATAATTGAATCACTTAAAAAGAAGCTTACCTCTATACTTACCTGATCCAATCTTTAACTTTATTGAAAATAAATCAATAAAATCACCATAAGATATATTATCTAACAAAACATCTTTACCTTGAGATCCTTTACCTTATGTCTTCTTTTCTTTAGAATTTTTCTCTACCTTGAAATCAAGATCCTTCTTAGGAGGCGTGTCTTCATTTATCCTCATCTCAAAACTAGTAATAGATCCATAAAGCTCATCCATCTTCACTAGTGTAAGATCATGACTTTCCTCAATTGTAAATACCTTAGATTCAAACTTGTAAGATAGAGATCTTAAGACATTTTGAATAAAAACATCCTCTTTGAGATATTCTCCAAGACCCCTGATCATATTGACCACATCATCCACTCTATTCAAGACGGATGCCATAAAATCCTCCTCCTTCATTTTGAGACTCTCAAACTATCCTCTAAAAAGCTGTAATTTTGCTAGTTTGACCTTTGAGTCTCATTCATTGATTGTCTTCACCTTAGTCCACATGTCCTTAGTTGTTTGATAGTGAATTACCTTTGATAACTTAGTCTCTGATAGACCACTATAAATAGCATTCATAGCCTTTAAATTGCTTTCAAATAGTTTCTTATCCAAAGCATTAGTAGGAGAACTAGTAGGAACAACATATCCATCATTAAAATCTACCAAATATTAAATCCTAGAGCCATGATAAAAGTCTACATCCTTGAACTCTAAAAGGCATAGTTAGAACCATTAAATACTGAGCTTGATTGGAAGAGAAACCACCTTGCATTCCTTGACTTACCATTGTACCTTGGAATCACATTTCAAAATGTTAAGCCTTAAAAGGACCTATAATAATACCAATTTATAGATGTACAAATGATTGATAATGGGGGTGAATCAGTGGTTAACAATAATCCAATCCAATTCCTAACTCTTCAAGCTACTTAACCAATCACATCAATATGCAAGATAGATGAATCAAAGAACAAACATGAATGTAACCATTACATAAAGATTTATGGTGGAAACCCTCATGGGTGAAAAACCCCACTCTCAAGTCTCCAAAAAAATGGACTAAATTCCTATAAGATGATCAAAAACATGAGGCTTTAGTGAAGCTTCCACTTCACAAGGAGCACTAACCCCTAAAGATTACAGGCACTAACTTGCCTAAGATGTTGAGTACCAACACAAAACCTATCAAATGAAAAATTATTGAACCCTATTTGCTTATCAATATAATATATAAACCCTACAAGAACACTCTTCTCCAAGTCTAAAACTCCACACAAGTCACCAACACAAAGCTATCTCTTCAACATAAACAATAACCCCTTCAAAAATCTTTCACTCAAATACAAATATGCACTCATAAATATAGTAAAAATAATGAATAAAATAAAAAATATATTTTTATTCTAATGAAATTTTTATCTACTCAATCTCATACAAACATTGGTCACTAAGACCCCCAATAACCTTTGTAAAAGGTCTTCAAATATCAACACACATACACGCTTGTCTAGTTTGATACACATACAAAGAGCATAAAAACATATTTTATATATAAAATTATCAATTATGGTAGTATATTTATCCTTATTATATATTATAAATAATTAATAATGTCTTCCAAGGTCATCCATGAACCTTTACAACAACATGTTGGTTCATGTAGTGAGCCCATGTCTCATACTCCTTACAAACGAAGCATAGATTTAATTTGTAAGACTATGTTTGACCAATAAGAGATTGGTAAAACATTAAAAATAAATAAAATATACATTAAATGAGTCATAAATACTCTCCAACCATCAATAATAGTTTATGTGGCCATCTTCCCTGTAATCAAACTCAATCACTCAAATCAAGTTCCTTTTACTAGTAAAAACATCATGGTCAACTATGAGTCAACCATTCACTCATCTCCAAGTGAATATGAATAATGAAAATTTCATGAAAAAATTTAATACATATCCTAAATCACAACCAAGAGATCATACCCATCCCTAATCACTGATTAGGCCTTCAAATTCCACTTCTCACTCTAACTAGTTTTTCTCACTCATGGCACCCTTTCTTTCATATCGACTAGACAACTTTGAGGACCTAAAACTTTGACTTAGATAAATTAATATTAAAAAAACTTCCCATTATTTTTTTAATAAATTTATAATCTTCATCACACACCCATTTTTCCCTTAGTTACTTTCATAAATCTCTCATAATATCAAAAACACTGTTAAAAAGCACATTTTTGTAGGACCCACAAATAGTCAATATTGACCAAACACATCCTCAGAAGACTGGATGAGTCTTAAAAAACATAAAAACATTATTATATCCATCCACCACGTTATTTATCATCAACAATAAATATATTCAACATCGAGTCTTAAGACTAGGAATTTTGCACATAAAAACATGCTTAGCTTCTTAATAATCATTGATAAAGAATAGGTCCTTAATTCAGGAAATAATTCTTTGAAAAAAATTTATGAACTTTACCAAATATATACAAAATTATCATCTCCCCATCCAAAGTCTACATGATCTAAATAAAATGAGAACTTTCCTCTTGAGCTCAAAATGCATCATTTAAGCACCCTCTGAAGCACATGAAGTCATTTCTGACTTTATCTCTCATATTCTAACCTATTAATTGGTAAACATGATTTAACACACATATATAATCATCTCTCATTAACATATATTCTAAGTCATTCTAAAATCCCTCTTTTACCCTTTATAAGGACTCACAAGCCCATCTAGGCCAACTAGGCCAATGGTCAAACTACCTTGCAGACCACTAGCCTCCTCCTAAAAACCATATATTTATCTTATTAGCATCTTAAAAATTTCAAAAATTAATATTACAACCAATTTGAGCTTCATACCATGCTATACAAGCCATAGGACTCAAAACCCTATAGGCAACCATGCATGGTCAAAGTTACTAGACCTGCATACTTCATGAGAACCTCATGAAATAAATATTTGAGCATATAAAACATTAGGAATAGGTCAAAAATACTCATAATAGGCTCAATTCAAAAATACATCATCCACCTAGGACACCCATGCACACCCTTGTAGGCATCACATTGTTCCAAGTATACTAGGCCATCATGCTCTATCTTACTAACCTACTAGACCACTTTGTCATTATACATGCCTTATACACATCAATGACAACACTGACCATCAATTTACCAATATATTTATGGTTCTAAATATTCAATTCATGGGTGGTTATTGATCCTAATGTAATCCTAACTACCTTCAACTATCATAGTTCAATTGATATGTGGCCTAGTTTCAAGATTCATGGGCGCACCTTCAAGATGTTAGATATTTCAATATGCTTAATCAACCACCCTCTTTCAATCACCTTAAATCATTGTAACCACCCTAATAGTGGATAAAATTAATTAATAACTCATGGGATTCTCATTGCCTATAAAATCCCGGGTCTTACATTATAAAATGGTTGACATTTCTAGGCATAGTAATGTTTCTACCAATATATTTATGGTTCTAACTATTCAATTCATGGGTGGATATTGATCCTAATGTAATCCTAACTACCTTCAAATATCATATTTCAATTGATATGTGGCCTAGTTTCAATATTCATGGGCGCACCTTCAAGATGTTAGATATTTCAAGATGCTTAATCAACCACCCTCTTTCAATCACCTTAAATCATTGTAACCACCCTAATAGTGGATAACATTAATTAATAACTCATGGGATTCTCATTGCCTATAAAATCTTTGGTCTCACATTATAAAATGGTTGACATTTCTAGGCATAGTAATGTTTCCAAAATTTACCCTCTAAGAGCCCCTTTACTACCTAAGCCTTGCATTTTATTGATAATTGAGTTCACCTCCTTCCTTTCTTCTTGAATTATGTGTGCATCTCATGGTTTGTTGATCTTTTCCTATGGATTATTCTCATCCCTCTCATTCTCATCCATTTACTATCACCTCTATGAAAAAATTATCTTTCTCTTATAGGTTATATGTTATGTGCATATAGGTCTATGTAAATGCCACCTATGTATCGTTTGTCATCCATTTTGGCATTGTATTGTGTCTTGTGCATCCATGTTAAATATTTATGAAATTATAGTGTCTATTTTGGATTTTTTGTGATATCTTATCATCATCTACAATACATAGTGTTTTATTCAAGGTTAATATAGGTGCTCTATGTATTCTTGATTCATCACCATTATATCCCTTTTAGGAACACCCTTCTCTCTTTCCCCACAATAGTTTTAGACTTGAGATTAGTTTTATATTTACATTTAGCTCTTTTAGGCTTACATGTTGATCCTAAATTAGATGCATTCATATTAGAAGGAATTTGGCCTTATCCGTAGGTTCATCCAAAGGAGTGCAAGTATCTCATACCTTAGCGGATGATCCCATTTTGTCATTGAAGTAATTCTTATGATTCAGTGGGGGCATAGTTTGAGTGATAATAGACACCTAAGTTTTGTCAATTACTAATGAATATCCCAAGACTGTATATGATTCTTTTATCTCAAAATAAATGAAGTCTTAGAAGAAGGATATGGAGGAAGAAATATATTCCTTAGATAGAAATGAGACATGAGACTAGGTGAAATTACCTCCTAGAAGAAAACTTTTTGGATATAAATGGGTATTTAATAATACGTATAATGTATATGGAAGAATGAAGAAGTATAAAATTCTCATAGTAGAAAATATATTCTCACAAGCAAACATAATTAATTTTTATGATATTTTTTATCCTATTGCTAAAACATTAAATTATATTTATTCTATCTATTGTTGATACTTTTAATTTGTAAATAGAATATATTTAAAGACAAATTTTCTACATAGTGATCTTGAGGAATAAATATACATGACATGAAAAAAATATTTAAGATAAATGGAAAATAAGATTTGGCATGCAGGCTGAAATTTTTTTAGTATGGCATAAAGAAATCACCAATAATGTGGAACCAAAATTTTTAGAGGTATGTGTTGAGGCTTGGAATAATTAAAGTTAATCCTTGTGTTTATTTTAAATAAGAAGTTGAAAAAAAATATTATCATATTATTGTATGTGGATGACATGTTTTTAACTGGTAATAATAAGTAAATGATCAACTAAGTTAAGTATCAATTATCATCTTAATTTGATATGAAGGATCTTGGTGGCACAAACTAATTTTGGGCATGTAAATTTAAAGGGATTGGGTAAAAAGGAAAGTGTGGTTAAATTAAATGAATTACATTGAGATGATACAAAAAAAATTAAGATTAAATAAATTAAGCTTGTTAGTACTCCCTTTCATGTTGGTTAACAATTATCTATTGAATAGTATCATAAAAACAATTAAGAACATATCTCTAGTACTGTATGTTATTATTGTTATTAGTTATATGTGTGTAATGGTCTAAACCATACATGAAATTTCTCATGTAGTAGGTTGTTGGAGATTCTAGGTTTCAACCTATTTGAGCAAAGAATTATTCAAGCCCTCTACCCAAACCTAGTCCAACATGGGAATGACCCTAGGCTATGGGTTACCTAATTTTGGGTCAGAGCTCTAGTGTTTTTAATGAGACTAGCTCCTCAGATATGACAATTTTAATCTCTCTTATTAAAACTTAATTTATTTGGATGAAAAGGGGAGAAAATGTATGAATGAAAACCTACTTTAGGTGTGGTGATGCACCAAATGTTTAATTATCCACTCTCAGCTTAGACACTTTTATGACTACTAATGACTACAATTAGGACAAGAACTAATTAGATTCTAGATAGGATTATAAACATGAGTATTTTATATGAAGGTTGAAAAGAGACCTACAACTTGAAGGACAGAAATAAATAGTTCTATTTAAGAAACTATGGACTTATGACACTTCAAGAGAAACCTCATTAGCTAACACTTCACACAACCTGCAAGAAAATAATAGTCTTAAATTAATGTACATGAAGGACCTATAGATGATTAATAGATAACATAAATTCTTTAAATCAAACTTTAATAAACCACACTTATCATTAAACTATAACATGAAATTGTCTTATATTGCTTCAAAGGGTTTAAAAAGTGATTTTAGTAGAGGTTTCCTATACCTATCCTAAGGATACAAATCAAGAGTTCAAAGCTAGTATTTATAGGAAGAAATAAGGTAAAAGAGAGATAAATTGGAACTAAAGGTGTCATTAATGAGCCTAATTCAACTTAGAACAACCACCCTTACAATCCTTCTTGAGCCTTCTACTACATTAATGTCACTATATCAAGAATCAATCTCCACCATCACATGAATAATTATGGATCTCCTTTGCATTAATTCCCTTCATTGTCTTCCTCAATCATGATTGATGTTTTTCACAATACAACATAGTTACTTGAGCTTTCTCATGATGTTTTTTTGACATTCCTTACATAGCCACCATTCTACCATTACTTCTAAATCTTAAATATATATCTATTATGGATGAAAAAAAATCATCCTATTGGTTTTCATATATCTATGATTGAAAATGAAGATCCATAGGCTAAGGTCTCTTATATTTGAATGAGATGTGAAACCTATGTATAGAATCTCTTAAAAAGCTTTGCAGGCCTTTAATGGTGTTATATGAGATTGTAGGGTATGACCTTAGTTATCTAAATCATGTTTGATCTTGCATTTATGTATTTTAACTTCTCAAGGTGGAAAGATCCTTTGTCTAACATGTCTACCTTCATGGCATCCTCTATTTTAACATTAAAGGAATTTTTTTTCCATTGAAGTCACTTAGCTTTTAAATTTTGATATCGATCGTCAATCTCAATCTAAGATTCTCATATTGTGCCAACTATTAGATTGTCATTTATTTCACAAGATCTTACTATCATCTCTTTACTTATTGACCTCATGTTCACCATTAATATTTATCTATATGAATGAATATGAGCCATAGATCTACTATCCTAATGTAGTCAAGACACTTGGTAGGTGCTCATTTGTCTTAAGATTAGCTGACCTTTTAACTTGATGCTCATCATCAAATTTAATTTATATGATTACATGTGCACTATTGATCTACCTTGACCCACTAACCTTATTAGTCACCATACACCATTAGATATCTATTCAAGTACCTGATATCTTGAAACTTGTCATCAGTGCATTCATATTGACTTTTTGACTTGATGCTCACCATTTATCTTTGATGTATGATCAAATACATGTCATTAGGTCTTTAAGACCCACTAATATCTATTAGATCATCACTCACTACTATATTTGATCTTAGCTCTTGAGATTTGGGCATTTTTTAGATCCTCATTCAACCTGGGAACATTTGAATTTAAATGGCTATTTCACAAGGCTTAAACTTGACATCTATGCACATGTTTCACTCTATAAGTTCAACTTTAAAGTATTATATATTGATATAAAAATATCATCAATACATTAAATTTTTAAAGTATTTTCAAGGCATGAAAAACATCATGTCCATGCAATATTTTAGGCTTGGAAGGCTTCCTAAACAAACTTATTAAATGTATAATCAAGTTGACCCATTCATTTCTGCATGATGTGCCATGATGGTTACATTATTCTAGACTTATGCTTGAACTACTACTTGATCTTTCAAATCTCTAATGAGTCTCTAAGGCCTATGTAAATTCATTTCATGACCCTGATTACATTGATCATCATGAGAACCTGCTTCCTCAAAATTTTACAAACTACACTTTAAGCTTACTTAAACTGTTTCAAAATATTTGCAAGCTACATGTGATGTTTGGACCACTCATTCCATCTAGAAATTTTTCATTTCATCCATTTAGGTAGAATCTTGTCATGTGGTCCAAAATGGCCAACATTTTTTTTGACTCAGCTAGCTTGACTGGCCTACTAGTCATGGAACCTAGAATTTGATCAAGCTTGCTCATAACAACTAGACACATGAAGTATTACTAATAAAATGATTCTACTTGACTCTTGGAAACAATTTGAAGCAAAGATACACAAAAAAATTTAATAAATCAATAAAACACACTATAAAAACTACCCAACAATAGAAAAACAATAAATAGAGTAATGTACAAGAGCACTTAAAGGTAAAGATAGACCTATCTACCTATGTACAAAGATCATGAAATAACACTAGTATTAGAATTTAAGATACCTCCCATTGATAAGGATGGTAATTCTCTCTCCATTCAACCTATCTAGTTCAAAGGCATTTCTCTTGTTGTAACCTATGATATCATAAGGCCCACTCTAAATATTGTCAAACTTGGGGTGCTTTCTTAGTTTTTCATGGTCCTCATCCCATTTGAGGACTATATCACCTTATTAAAATGTTTCTAAGGAATCTCTCTTATAAAATGGCCTCTTCACCTTGTGTTTATTTTACCAAATAATGTGCATATCAATGTCCCTTGTCTCCTCTATTTTTCTTAGCTCTTTCAACCTTACCTACATAACATCATCCTCTAAGAGCTCAAGTTGATGTGTAATCTCTAATGCAGGAAGTTTAAGAGATATAGGAAGTTTGGCCTCTTTCCCATAGATAATAAGGTATGGGGAGTGTCCAATATATTTATTAGGTGTCACTCTATCTTCCCATAGGTCATTCCTTAGTCTAGTATGCCACTCCCTTTGACCATCTTCCATAGTTATCTTGATAATCCTCAATAAGTTATTATTTGTAGACTTTGTTAGTCTATTGCATTATGGTTAATAGTTGTAGGATTCTTTGAGGTAAATTCCATGTGAAGTATCCCACTCACAACCTTGTTTATATTGAATGCCAATGTATTGTCAAAAATGATTGTTGAAGGCACACAAAATCTAGTTACAAGGCTATTATAAAAGTCCAAAATAGAATCTTTATTACCTTCCTTGAGGGTAGTTACTTCAACCCAAATTGTAAAGTATTTTTTATCTTTTATTATTCATTTATGTCCTTTTATTTAAGGGGGTGTATCATTCCTATGAAATATAAGCCCCATTTCATGAAGGGTTGTTCTACTTGTATGGGTTACAAGGGAAGGGTAGCCAGGTTTTGCTTGCCAACAAACATTGCACATTTTGGACATTTCCTTACCCAAGAGTGTGAATCTATAAACATTTTTCCAAAATTAACCATCTCTAATAATATTAAAATCTATGGTTTTGGTATCAAATTTCCCACCATTTTGACCATCATGGAACTACTCAAGTAGCATATTTATTTATCATGATTCCACACACCTCAAAATCATGCCTCCTATGTCTCTCTCAAAAACTATTCCATATATCAAGACATAAGGTATAATTTTCAACATAAATTTACTTCTCTTGGCTCTATCTATTCCCATATGACATTGGCCTAACTCAATAAATCTGAGTATATCATGTGTCTAATTGAAAGGTGTGTTGTTTTCAACTTCTTCTTGGTTGTTATGAACTACCAACACTTAATATTTATCATATTTTACCTCTATTTTAAGGTGCTCACATAACCCTATTACCCTTAAAATATTTGTAACTCTAACCTAAAGTTCATACTTCATACATTTTTTCACCCATCTAGCTCTTTTCTCATTGAGGTCTTTGTTGAGTATAAACTCTTTAATACTTGGGTTTACCACCATGAGTATGATCTTACTATTGGAGACCATGTGCCTAAATTTATTAAAACCTATCAATACTAAAATCACATGTTTATTTACAAATTTGTACCTCTCCTCATACCCTTATAATTCTTAACTAAATAAATTAATAAGATATTCTAAACCTTACTCATTCTATTGCATCAACATGGAATAGATTGCATCCAACATAGAGAAAGCATATAAGTAAAATTATTTGTTAAAATAAGGATTAATAAGTGTATGGGCATGAGATATGGCCTTCCTGATGGCCTAGAAACTCCTCTTAACTTATTTCTTCCATGTAAATTTTGGCCATGTTTGGCCCACATACCAGGTTTTGCTCACTTGCTAAGTAATCCTGATGTAGAGTTCATAATCAAGCAATTGATTCAAATAGTCTAGATAAGTTTTGGATGGTGTGGATGAAACAAATGGGTCATGGAGCTCACAACCATTATAAATTTCAAAATTAACCATATGAAAAATTTGATAATGCATGGAACTCATCTTATCCATTCCTTCCATCCATATTTTGTCCAAACATTTGGCCCAAGTAACAGGAAAAACAAAACAATTCTTTCAATGTTACCAAGTTTTATGCATATGGATGAGTCAAGGAGAATCAATCATATGGGCTAATTTATTCTCATGATAAGATCATTTACTCAATAATCCTTCTATGGTAGTGGGTCAAATGGGTTTTCTCCTTGTATCATTAGGAACATTTCTTGAAAGTTTGGTGCTTTCACAAGTTCTATGCCTCAATTTATAGCTTTTACAAAGTTGACTAAAATATGAAAGATGTCCTTGAAAGTGTCAAATTTATTCAAAATAAAAAACCATATGATCTTAAAATTTATGGTCTATGGGATGTCAAAAAACATTCTTCTATATGTATAATGATGTTCATGTGAATGTCAATTTTAAGGTCCATGAACTAGCCATTGGGGTTTGAAAATTCTTGGCAGAGCGCACAGTCCATAGGTGTCAAGACCATAAGAGTTTGGATCAATTTAAATAGTAATAAAACATTGAATTAAATAAGAGCTAAACTCAAAGTGATAATTCCCAAAGATATATGGACCATGTTTAAATAGATCTAGATATCTGATGGCATGTGATGGTCAGGTACCAAAAGAACTAAGCCAGATCACCAATAGCTAATAAAGGAATGAGTTGGGATATTTGTGCAAGGGATGACCAAGCCAAATGGGCTTAAATAAATTATATACTAAATCTAAACTTTAATCTTGACCCAAGTTGGTGGAAGGAGAAAGATCAATATAGATTTAGATAGGACCAATTTTTGGATACAGTGTTATATAATCTATAGGAAAACCAATATCCTTAGATTGGTTTTCCTCTATGATTAATTCAATTCAAGACCCAAGGCACAAAGAAGATGTCAAAATATCATTTCAAACCATGCCTCAACAATCCACCATTTAGAACATACATGATGTATCTCTGGAAGTTTAAAAACTCAAAGATATTGTTCTTATAATAAGATCTAGTGGAATATCAAAAGCATAAGGGCTTGGAAATTTGGAAAGCATTTGGATAATTCATTCCTATCAAGAGTATGAGTTACCACTTTCGGTAAACTTTTTTTTTAGTATAATTGGCCCAAAAATATAATGATTTGGAGGCTATCTTGGTAAATAATGAGAATCTCATTCATGATGGTCTATTTTGATTAGACTAGAAGCATGATAAAACATATCAAAATTTGATATATCATTAGTCATCAAGAAAAACAAACTTTCTAACTTCTCCCTTCTCTCTCTCTTTTGTTATAAATGAAGGCCTTAGGTCTAATAACAAATATCTCTCTCTTCTTTGGAAAGATCATTAGTTCTCTCTCAATCTTTCTCTCAGTTCCCTCTCTTGGTGAGACCAGACTCTACCAAGAGGGAATCTATAACCTCTTGAAGTAATATAAGGTTGTTATTTGATTTCACTATTTGGGTATAGTGTGTACTCATCTCACCTAGTTACTAGTTCATCTACTCATATATGTTGTGTTTGGTGTTCTAAATCTCTTAATCAAAGCCTACATATGGATATTGTGATTAGTTAGTGTCTTAATTTATACCTCACATTTTGTTTCCCTTATCCTAGATCATTTGGTGAGCCTCCACATGAATGTATAATAAATAGTTGTTTTCTAAACCTAGCCCCTACTATTTCACTAGTGTTTTTTGGGTCAAGAAAGGAAGATCAACCTATAATTTTAGTGCATCACTTGTTAGATTTCTTAGGAACCCTTATCCCCTTCTAACCCTTTTATTGTGAATCACTAGGCTTAGTTTTAGTTTAAGTGAGCATCAAAGAGGGACTGGCCTACTCTTGAGCTTTAACCCCATAATAGGATACCCACAACCTAGGGTTATTCCCATTATTTGACTAGCATTTGAGTGAGGAGATATAAACAACATTCTTTCTTATCAGATGGTGAAATTCTATTCATTAATAGTTTCTATCATGCCTAGTGGGATGAAATTCTAAAGCAATAGAAGGAATTTTGGTGTTGTTCTTCTACATGTCATCCTTTAGAAGCATTCTAGCAAACATCAATGGTGACTTTAAGCATCTATTAGTTGGTTTAAGCATCCCAGGTGCTTAATCATCAGAATTTGGTATGTACAACATCACCCATTTGATCAAAATTCATTCAATTCTTATCCTTCATATAAAGTTAGCAATATTCATGGCTTCCCCCTAAGTTGCCCTCAAGATTTAGTATATAAACCTCATCAAAATTTTCCCCTCTCTTACTTATCAAAAAAGGCCTTAGAGAGGTATGTCTTAATATTGAGAAGGATTTAAGAGAGGTTAAGAGGTAAGATGATTAACATAGGTAAAAACAAGAGTTTGAACATTGAGATTATGTTCAAAAGTAAGAGTTAAGTTTTAGGAAGAATGCTTGGTTAGACAAGACCAAGATAGAAATAAAAGTGACTATCAGTTTCTCTTAATAATAAAATCCAACCTTAGATCCCAATTTACCTCTCCTAATCTTTTTTATGTTCAAACTCAATCACCTAGTCAACCTTTCCAAATCTCACCCTTATCAGCTGAAGAACATAGAAGTATCCCATCTTGGATCCTCTCTTATGCCAATGACCCCAATTATGTCATACCCTAAATTAAGAAACCATCCTTTCCCATGCCTATTCAATAAAAGGAGGAGATGGTTGAGCTTTATGATTTCCCTTCATGGAAATCAATCAAGGAGGACACAAGGAAAGAAAAAGAGGTACTGGTCAAGGTAGTCTAAAAGCTAGTTCAAGAAGAAATGGAAATCAATGGGGACCTAGATGAAGTATGGAAGGAGCTATATCATGACTTCATGGACTAGGTAGAGGTTATAGATAATATTTTGCCTCTTTTATAGTATTAACATGAACATACCAATCAGGCTAAGGAGGCTAACCAATCTCAAGATGAATTGTTCTTTGAAGGCAGTATTGATACCTTTAAAACTAAGGGGAAATGGTTAGATTTAGATCTATAGAGAAATCACATTTTGAGTCATAAATGGATTGATTAATTACCATATTTCTCATTTTAGAGTAAGAAAAACAAGAATGGTGTTAAAATTAGCATTATCTTAGATGACCAAGGAGAAACTACCTTTTGGGATGACTTAGATATTTTTTACCTAAGCCTAGATAGTCAAATGAGAACCAATTTAAAAGAGAAATCACATGTTGTTATTAATTTAAAGCACAAATTTGAGCCATCAAAAGAGGAGTTTTTAAAGGCCATTATAGTCCAAATTAGAGCAAGCCTTGAAGAAATGAAGTAATACATCTACATTGGAAACATGTTTGCCTCTTTTCATTCACTCGAGAGTAGGCCAAAGGAAGAAGCAATTAGGACTTTTAACCCACATGCCATAAGAACCTAAAATCAAGGTGTTTTCTAGATGGGTTCATCATAATTAAGTGATGCCAAATCCTTTCCATTTGATCCAGGTGGAAGCATTTTTAAATTATAGACCTTTTATATAAGTTAGAATAAGTTTTATGCTTCTCTTTAAGTTCTTTTATGTACATTTTTATTTAGTAGGTTAGTTTTTTTCTTTCTTTCATTTACCCTTATTATTTTTGTTTCAAGAGGTAGATTACCAAGAGAGATAGCCTTGAATCACCTTCATGACTAGCTCAATTTTAGAGATATGACTTGATGCCCAATGGATTAGATTAGTAACTTGGTCTAGGTTTTTAGATCATAGAAAGCATGCTTCCCTATGAGTCACTAGAAATGTTGGCCATGTTTGGTCCATATACCAATATGTGCTCAATTTTTATGTAATCTTGATGTAGAGTTCCTAATCAAGCAATTGATTCAAAAAGTTTGGACAAGCTTTAGATGGTGTGGTTGGATCAAATGGATCATGGAGTTCACAAACCTTCTACACTACAACATTAACCATATGACAAATTGGAGAGCACATGGAACTCATCTACTTCATTTTCTCTATCTATATTTTTCCAAACATTTTACCCCAGTAATAAGAAAAGAAAAATGACCATTTCAATGTTACTACATTTTGTGCATGTGGATGAGTCAAGGAGAATCAATCATATGGGTTCATTCATTCTTTTACCAATATCATTTACTCATGAAGCCTTCCAAGCCAAAGGATAAAATTGGTGTTCTCTTTATAGCATTAGAAATGTCTCTTAAAATTTTGGTGCCTTCACAAGTTCTACATCTCAAGTTATAGGTTTTGTAAAGTTGGCCAAAATATGAAAGACATTTGTGCAAGTGTCAAATTTATGCCTAGGTAAAATCTATATGAGCTTAAATTTTATGGTCTATAAAACATCAAAAAATATTCTCACAAAATTTAAATGACATTCATGTGAATGTCAATTATAAGCTCTGTGAACTAGCCATTGGGGTTCAAAAATTCTTTGCAGAGCACATAACTAACAGGTGTCAAGACCACATGAACTTGGATAATTCAAATATTCAATGGATCTTTAATGCTAATAAGATATGAGCTCAAATTGATAGGTCTCAAAGATATATGGACCGTGTTTAAATAGATCTTAGGATTTGACAGTGTATGATGGTTAAGGTACCAAAATAACCAATCTATATCATTGATAGATAATAAAGGAATGAGCCAGGATATTTTTACAAGGGAAAATAAAGTCAGATAGGCTCGAATCGATGAGATAATGAACCCAAACTTGAAACTTAACCCAAGTTGGTGAGAGGAGAAAGATCAATACAAACTCTGATGGGACCAATTTTTGGATAGAGTGTTATATAATCTATAGGAAAACCAATATCCTTAAATTGGTTTTCCCTTATGATTAATTTAGTTCAAGACCCAAATCATAGATCAGATGTGAAAAGATCATTTCAAACCATGCCTCGATAAGCCATCATTCAGAACAAACATGACATGTCTCTGGCAGCTTGAAAACCTAAAGATCTCACTCTCATAATAAGATCTAGTCAAAGATTAAAATCAGAAGGGCTTGAAAATTTGGAAAATAATTTAAGCATTCATTACCATTAATACTATGATTTACCACTTTTGGCAAACTCTAGTCTACTAGTGCAACTAGCCCAAAAATAGAATGATTTAGAGGTTATTTGGGCAAATCATGATATTCCCATTCATGATTATCTATTTTAATTGGAGTAAAAACATGATAAAACATATCAAAATATGACATCTTATGGTTCATCAATAACAACAATCTTTCTAACTTCTCCCCTCTCTCTCTTTTTTCTATAAATGGAGGCCTTAGGGCCAAGAATAGATATCACTCACTTCTTTAGATAGATCATTAGGTCTCTCTCTATCTTTCTCTTGGTTCCCTCTCTTGGTGAGACCAAACTCTACCAAGAAGTAATTTATAACCTCTTGAAGTAATAGAAGGTTGTTCTTTCATTTCACTATTTTGGTATAGTGCGTACTCATTTCACCTAGTTACTAGTTCATCTACTCATATATGTCATTTTTAGTATTCTACATCTCTCTATCAAATCCTATATGTGGATATTATGATTATTTAGTGTCTTCTTTTAGACCTATCCTTTATTTTCCCTTAACCTAGATCATTTGGTGAGACTCCACATGAATGTATAATAGATAGTTATTTTTTGAACCCAGCCCCTACTATTTCATTAGTGTTCTTTTGGTCAATCAGGGAGGATCAACCTATAATTTTGGTGCATCACTTGTTATATTTCTTAGGATCCCTTATCCACTTATAACCATTTTACCATGAAGCATTAGGCTTAGTTTTAGTTTAGTTGAGCATAAAAGAGGAATCGACCTACTCCAGAGGTTCAACCCCATCACGGGATACCCACAGCACATGGTTGTTCCCATTGTATGACAAAGATTTGAGTGAGGAGATATGAACAACCTCCCTAATTAGCCCAAGGTGAAATTCTAACCTTTAACAGTAAACCCCTTTCATTTTATTATAATGTGAGTAAGAGGCTTGACCATCTCTACAAAGCCTAGGATAAACCTTCTTATAAAATTAATCTTTCCTAAGAAACTCTATAGACCATTATTGTGCATGAGAAAGGGTAAGGATAATATGAACTCAACTCTTTCAAGATCTATGGAAAGACTATACTTGGACACTACATAACCTAATAACCTGCCTTCATGAACACCAAATATACATTTTTTAGGATTCAATGACACACCAAATTTTTTGCATCTTTTAAATGCTAACCTCAAGTGAGCAATGTCATCAGTTGGGTCCTTTTATAAAATAGTGATGTTATATAGGTATAATATCACCATGCAATTGATCCAACCTTCAAAGGCAACATACATTTCCCTCTGGAAAGTTACTCTAGCATTGGATAGTCCAAAGGGCACTTTCATATATACATAAGTGCCCCACTTTGTGTTGAAGGTGGTCTTATGCCTATATTCTTACTTGACTATAATCTAATTATAACTAGAG
This sequence comes from Torreya grandis, assembly GCA_037957365.1. Taxonomy (NCBI): domain Eukaryota; kingdom Viridiplantae; phylum Streptophyta; class Pinopsida; order Cupressales; family Taxaceae; genus Torreya; species Torreya grandis. The sequence continues at coordinate 151,596 of JARHVA010005045.1, read as the reverse complement.
TATATATCAAGTAATTAGAAACTCTAAAAACCTACCACCTTTTGAATAATTTAATCCATTGAGGGTAGTCGGTAATGGTCTTTTAGGGACACTTTATTGAGGTCCCTAAAGCTAACATATAGATGTATTTCCCCATTCTTCTTCCTTAGTCTCACAATTTTTTCCACCCATGAGAAATTTTTAATGTGGAATATTATCTTTGATTAATTCAACTTAAATAGCTCCATTCTCATCAACTCCTCCACTTTTGGGTTGATAGGCCTTTGTTTTTGCTTGACTAGTTTTGCATTGCTCTCTAGTTCAATGGTATGTTGTGAAAGTTTTGGATCAAAGCCCTTAAAATACTTGTAATACCATGAAAACACATCATATAAATCTTGATATAAAGTAACAAATGTATTTATATATTTAGTTATGTTAATCTTTCCTAAGTTTAGCAATTTATCCTTAAAGATCTCTATCCTTTCATAATGTTCCTCCTTGGCTGATATACATGCCTTGCCTCTTCTCACGTGGTCATCTTAATTGAATATACTTTTTAATTTAAAAATTACCTTAGGTAGATTATTATATATTAGTTTCAATATCTGGTCATCATACTGATGTTGTAATTTGTTTTGATTTTTATGGAAAAATTTTGCCTCCTACTTCAGAAAACATATAATTTGGTCATCATTACCAAACACCTACCAACATACCTCATTGTTAGGTAAATTTATTCTTCATATGACCTTGATATTTTCTTGACTCTTATTTCCTTTTAATCCTCCTAAAACCTCATATTGATCTCTAATGGTTGCAAGCCTATCTGCATGTTGATTTTCCTTAGTATGGATTGTATATTAAATGTCAAGAAGTCCTTTATGAGATCCCATACATGATGCTTGTAATATTTAAAATGATGTTTCTTGATTAAAATTATTCCTCACACTTATTTAACAATAAGATCACTATCACCTTTGACTTTAATAAGTTTGACACCTCTTCTTTTTGCCTTTTGCAAACCATCTAAAATAGTTTCATATTCAACTATGTTTGAAGAGCAACTGAATTGAAATATTTTAGTTGAATAGTACCTTTGATATAAGTGTGAAACCAACATGGTTCTAGATCCACTACCATTATTTTAACTTAATCCATCAAATAATTAATTATATATACCATCTTCCTCTTGAGTGGTTTAGTTAGGAAAGGTATAGCAACACCCTCCTCATGCATATAATACACTTTTAAGCTTGCTTCTTCAAAATTAGTGTAAAGATCAAAACCATGATTTTCAACTACCCATTCATCCAATTATAGGTCTAAAATACCTTCAAAATGTTCATGAGGCTCTTTCTCACTAGAATTTTCATACTCTTTAAATATGGTATAGTAGACATTTGTAAGGTTAGGCATATAACGCTCTAGATGGAACCTAGAGATAGGTTCTAACCTAATAGTGTCCCTAGTCCCATATTTGGTCATAAAAACCATGTATGACTATTCATTGGATAAAAATTCCCCAATTTTTGTAGTAAATCCTCAGTGATGACATAATTTGGGAAAGTTACCAAAGTGATCTTAGGATATTTCAATATACCTAATATCTTAGGATATTAATCTAGGATTTTAATGGTGTCAAGATAGGCATATCACCTTTATTCATTAGAGGGCCTTGTAGTGGAGGATAAATTATGTCATGGCCTTGGAATGAAGGAGCATGTTGCCAAATAGGATTTTGGTGCTTTTATTCACTTTTAACCATTACCATCTCATTAGAATACCCTATTTATTACCATTGACCCTCTTTTGTAAGGTTATTTTGTGTGGGGACCAAGGCTCTTAAGCTAATTACAGTTGTGGGCTTATAGCTAATATAAGATCTACCTTGAGTAATTTAGCCTTGGTCTTGTTGATTTGATGGATAAGAGGATCTAATATAGGATTGAGTAGGGTATTGGTCTTGGAAGAGATCTTTTTATGGCCTATATGAATTATATTATTGTCTTTTTATAGCCACTAGCCTATTTTTGTGTGCCTTGAACTTGCTCTTGATCCTTGCAAATTTTGTCACTTGATTATCATCAGGTTAGGCTTGGTTGTTTGGAGTGGGAAACGGAAAAATGGTAAGTGGGGTTGGATAAATCTTAGGAAAAAGTGACATGAGAGGTATTGGCATGAGTTTCCCTGGTTGTATCAAATAGTTTTCTACTCTTATAGCTATCTCATAAGCCCTAAGAAGAGTTATCTCACTGATAGATTAGATCATGACTACAATGTCTTGATTTAATGCTCTAAAATAGTAAAGAAAAGCATAATTGGGTGTGGGTTTAATTATGACAGGGATCCTATCCCAATTATTTTTGAATCTATTGTTAAAATCAACCATAAATTCTTGGGATGTCCTCTTAATTGAAGTGAGATTTTTAACAAGTGACACATGGTCACTTTTATCCTCAAAATGTATACATATGCACTCACCAAACTCATCCTAAGTATTGATTGAGGTAGGATTTAGACACATATACAATTATAGGTATTTTCCTTTCAAGGATGTGGTTAGTAATCTCATGGTTATATTTTCTTGTGTAATGTTATGTACTAAGCAAAGGTTTGCAATGTCAACTATGTGCTCTATAAGGATGGTGGAGTTTCTTCCTATAAAGTATGGTAGGATATTAAAAGAGGTAGTAGGGATATCATCATGTTTATAAATATTAAGAGGGCTAACACCATTAAAGGGTAAAAAAAATTGCATTTTGGGCCTTGCCATTTACATAGTGGGGGTTACACTGCTTAAAACAATAAGATGGCCAGGAGATAAATATTTATTTCAGGGATAAGGACTTGTCCTATTAAATCTTACTCTTTTATATGAACTATAAGGTATTTCAATGAATTAAAATGGAATACCTTTACTATATAACCTTGTAGTAACCTTTGGCATGAGAGGTGTTGTATAAATGATACTATGAACTTTGTAAATTGGATAATCTTTAGCTCTTGATGATAGTGTATGTCTCCCTCTACTTCAAATAAATTCTTCTCAAATCTAGATGTTATTCATGCCAAAGATAATGTGTTATACTAGGTGTACCATAGACTATGGAGATTCTAGGTTGTACCCTAGCTAAGTAAAGAATTATTTAGGCCCTCTACCCAAACCTAGTCCAACATGGGAATGACCCTAGGATGTGGGTTACCTAATTTTAGGTCAGACCGCTAGGGTTTTTAATGAGGATAGTTCTTCATATTTGAAAATTTGAATCTCTCTTTTTTAAAAATTAATTTATTAGGATGAAAAGGGGAGAAAATGCATGAATGAAACCTACTTTATGTGTGGTGATGCACCAAATTTTCAATGATCCACTCTCAGCTTAGACACTTTTATGACTACTAATGAATAAAATTTGGACAAGAACTTATTAGATTCTATGACAAGGATTCAAAAATGATTATTTTGTATGAATGTTGAAAATATACCTATAACTTTAAGGATGAAAATAAATAGGTCTATGTAAGACACTATGGGATTATGACACTTCAAGAGAAACCTCAATAGCTAACACTTCACACACTTTGCAAGAAAATAATAGTCTTAAAGCAAGGTACATGAAGGACCTATAGAAGATGAATATACAACATACATTATTTAAATAAAACTTTAATAAACCACACTTAACATTAAACTAGAATCTGAAATTATTTTATATTGCTTCAAAGAGTTTACAAAGTGATTTTAGTAGAGGTTTGATAAACCCAACCGAGGGATATAAATCAAGAGTTCAAATCTAGTATTTATAGGAAGAAAGAAGGTAAGATAGAAATTGGCATTAAAGGGCTCTTTAATGACCCTAATTCCACTCAAAAAAAACACCAATGCAATCTTTCTCAATCCATCTATTACATTAATCTCACTATATCTTTTTTGGCATGATGGAGAATGTGAAGATCAAGACTAGTTACAGGAAGTAATATCTACCATTACATGAATCTTTCTCAAGATACTTTGCATTAATGCCCTTCACTATCTTCCTCAATCATGCTTGATGTTTCTCACATTACCAAGTAGTTACTTGAGCTTTCTCATTATGTTTTTCTATCATTTCTTGCATAGTCACCATTCTACCATTGCTTTTAAATCCTAAACATATATCTATTATCAATGAAAATCAATCATCCTATTGGTTTTAATATATCTATGATTGCAAATGAAGATCCATAGGCTAGGGTCTCTTAGATATAAATAAGATGTAAAACCTACATCTAAAATCTCTTGAAAATCTTTATATGGACTTAATGACATTAGATGGCTTTTTAGGTTTGCTCATTGTTATGCCTTTAACCTTTGGTGTGTCTTGGGATGTGTGTGGCCAACTTGTGGCTTGCATACCTCTTTTTATATTCTTGTTACATTTCTCTATGTTCTTAGTTAGATCATCCTATGTAATAACCATGGCTAAGTATAATATATATGGGAGGTAGCGGTTAGTCTTTAAGGATCATGTTAAGTAATCTGTTATTAGTACATTTTTGTGGAGGTTTCCCCCTCAAAGTGGATTTGTTATATTATCTAGTATTCTTCTCACCTATCAATTATTATTGTGTGATTTTTCATATTTGCTTATTCTATGTGATATAAAATCATTATGTGCTAACATCTAAGTAATTTCATTACAAGTGGTAACAGAGCTTAAATTTGGGCAAGATTTTTATGGTGTTATTTTTTTGGATCGGGTGAGGCATGAATTTTGTGATGGAAAGGAGCAAAAAAATATAACTTGCAATTTCGGAACAATTAATTTTTTTTATTAGCACAATATTGTTCAAAATGCTTTCTTGAAAAATAAATAAATTAAAAAAAATCTATATTTTTTTTGCCTTGCACATTTGAAGTCATTGGATTCATCTTGATGAAATTATCACAATGTTATATTCCATCAGTACACTTTTTTTTTCCAAATTTTTTTACCCTAGTAAGCAAAATAAATCATTGGATTCATCTTGGCAAGGTAATCACAAAGGTACCATCCCATTGTACACTTTTTTAGGGAAAAAACCCTCCTAGGGTTTGTATATGTCTGGTCCTTCTACACGAGGATTAAAAATGGGGAAATAAACTCCTAAGACTCCTTTCATTAATGACATGAAATCTTAAAACTCAAATCCATTGATTTCTCAACTTCAAGCTGACATAAAAGGCTTTATGTAGCATGATGACTTTGTTTTAGTTCAAACTAATGTTTTAGGGATACATGGAGAGATTAATGAGGTTCATAATCAATTGAATTATATCACCACTTCATTGGCTACTCTTTCATCTTAGTTATAGTCAAACACCCCTACACTTTAGCATTCAGGTCCTCCTCTCAACACTAACAACTTCAATTATGGTATGAAACTAATGTTTCCCAAAGTAGACATGTGTAAATTTAATGGTAAGGATCCTCTCACTTAGATTACCCAACTTGAGAATTTATTTTATCTACATAAAACACCTAGATCTCATAAGGTGATCATGGTGTCTCTATATTTGGAACTTAAGCAATTAATTTGGTGTCACTAGTTATGTGCTCAAAAGAAAAATAATGGTGCTCCTATTGCATAGTCTATTTTCACTAATGAGTTATTGGTTCATTATCATAATAATGTATTTTATAACTACTTTAATTAGTTAACCAAACTATTGAAAATGAGAACTTTGAAGGATTATATCCATCAATTTTAGAATCTATCATTATGGGTTAAAAACATCAATGAGAAAAATTTGACTGATCTATTTTTGGGTGGTCTCAAAGATAGCATCCAATTGGAGGTTTAAATTTTTAACCTAACACGTATATCTAAATCTATCCTATGGTCATGCATGATAGAAGAAAAAGAGATGGTCAAATAGAAAACCTTCACTACTCATCATGATCACACCTTTTTAGCACCATCATATCCTTAACCCACTAGACTAACACCTTTAAAAATTGAGAAGTGCACCAAAGGGTTGTATTATGGTTGTGATATAAAATGGATAAAAGACCATCATTATGTTTAAAATAAGTTTTACATCAAAGATGCCAATGAGGATGATGATCATGAGAAGGCACTTGTCAAGGATGAAGAAGGTCTTGAGGAGGAATCTGAATACTCTTAGCCTATTATTTCCTATCATGAACTTTCAGGTATTAATACTATGTAAAATATTAACGTGGTGGGTTTCCTAAAAAAATAGAAAGTCATTATCCTGATTGATTCTGGGAGCACACACAACTTCATCAATAATAAGTTAGTTGCTCGCTTGAACTATTTCATTTATCCCACTCTAGAATTTTAGGTCATGATTGTAGATGTTGGTACTATTAGCTACTTAGGAAAATACCATAGTATTAATTTGGCCATGGGATACTACTTCTCGGATTCTCTTATGTTCGTTATTCCTATGGTGGGAGTTGACATTATTTTAGGAGTATAGTCGCTTACCACTTTGGGCATGATTGAGATGAATTTTTAGTAATCATGTGTTTTCATTATGAGGGAAGGACATTTGAGATAAAGGGATTAAGGGATAAATCTCCACAACTTATTAGCTCCCATCAAATGGCAAATATTATTTGAAATGGTGTTGAAGGATTTGTAGCTCACTTGATTTCCATAGAATTTCATCCAACTCAGCCATCTACACCTAATCTACAAGTGATTGATTCCCATTCTATTGTTTTTGGTGACATACCAAAAGGAATTCCACCTAGTTGCATGCATGATCATGTTATCAAACTTATTCTTGGTAGTACACCACCTAACATCATGCCATACAAGTATCCCTATTCTCAAAAAAATGAAATTGAAAATATGGTACATTAAATGTTGGATGAAATAATCATTCACCATAGCCAAAGTGAATACTCTTCACCAGTTGTCATGGTGTGAAAGAAAGATGACACTTGGAGGATGTGCCTTGACTACAGGGAACTCAACAAGTACACTATCAAAGATAAGTTTCCTTTTCCTATCATTGATGGTTTGCTAGATGAAATAAATGGTGCTCTTTATTTTACCAAGTTAGATCTACATTATGAGTATCATCAAATCTAGATCTGTGATGAAGACATACCCAAAACTACTTTTAGGATTCATGAGGACCATTATGAGTTTCTGGTTATGTGTTTTGGGCTTACAAATGCACCATCTACCTTTCAGAGTTTGATGAATACTATTTTTAGGCCATTTTTGAGGAAATTTATTTTGGTATTTTTTGATGATATCCTCATTTACAGTAAAAATTAGGAAGACCATTTACACCATGTAAAATAGGGACTCTTAATTTTGAAACAACATCAGTTATATGCCAAAACTTCCAAATGTACTATTGGAGATTATGAGGTTGAGTATTTAGGTCATATTATTTCACATATAGGAATAAAAGTGGAACCTAAAAAAATCCAAGCAATGATGGATTGGTTGATTCATAAGACACTCAAGTAACTAAGGGGATTTTAGGGGCTCACTGTTTGCTATCACAATTTTATCAAAAATTATGGTAGCATTTTAGCCCCACTCACATATTTATTGAGGAAAGACTCCTTCTAGTGGACCAATATAGCTACCATGGCATTTGAACAATTAAAATTAGTGATGTGCACTACTCTAGTGTTGGTTATTCCTAATTTTTCTAAGACTTTTATGGTCGAATGTGATGCATCTGGGTATGGTATGGGTGTTGTACTCATGTAATAAGTTAGACCACTTGAATTTGATATTCATCAAATGAATGGTAAAAATCAACACAAGCCCATTTATGAGAAGGAAATGATGGCCATTTTGCATGCAGTCAAATAATGGAGGCCTTATTTGATGGGTCATCACTTTTAGGTAAAGACCGATCATGATAGTCTCAAATATTTTTTGGAACAAATTTTATCATCTGAAGAATAACAAAAATGGGTAACTAAGATGTTAGGCTATGATTTTTAAATATTTTATAGAAAGGAAAGGACAATGTAGTGGTAGATGCACTATCTAGGAAGGATGAATCAGTTGAGGCCTTACTATATGTTAACACCATTATGTATGTAGATTGGCTAGAGGAAACATGATTGGAATGGGACAAGGATAGTGCTACACATGATTTGATTCAAAATATTTAGCAAGGTTTTGGTGGATTTGAAAAATTCACATGGAAGGGTGATGTATTATGGTATAAAGATAGTTTATACCTATATAAGAATTCTCTTCTTAAACAAAAAATCCTTCAAGAACTTCATGCAACTCCAATTGGGGGTCATTCATGGTTTTTGAAAACCTATCATAGAATTAAGTAGGATTTTTTTGGGAAGGACTCAAGGGGGATGTCCAAAAATATGTGGATGAATGTATGATCTATCAACAAAATAAAGGAAAAACCATCAAAACCATAGGTATTCTACAACCTTTATCCATCCTAAGCCAACATTGGGAAGAGGTGTCTATGGATTTCATTACAGGATTACCAAGATCTAATGGTCAAAATGGTATCATGGTTGTGGTAGATCATCTTAGTACGTATGCTCATTTTTGTTCTTTATCATAACCATTTGTTATTAGTACAGTGGCTTCTATTTTTTCAATACAATTTAGAAATTGCATGATACCCCTAAAATCATTATCACTAATCAAGATCCCATATTTATTAGTAATTTTTGGACTAAGTTATTTGCATGTTTGGGCACCCAGTTGGCTCATAGTTCATTATATCATCCTCAATCAGATGGACAAATTGAGGTAGTCAAAAAATGTATGGAAGGATATCTACATTATTTTGTTTTTGATAAATACGATAAATGGGTTCATTGGTTTCCACTTATTGAATGGTGGTATAATACTTTTGTTCATATTTCTTCAAAAATGTCTCCTTTTTTGGCACTCACCATCCATCACTTCAACCTTAAAGGTCCATCCTAAGGTTTATACAGTTGAATAACATATTCGCCATCAACAAGAGGTCCTTGCCAATTTGTGTGAAAATTTAGCCATGGCCCAAAATCACATGAAACAATAGGCACATCAACATAGGAGTGAGACTCACTTTGATATTGATGATTTGTTTTTGGTTCACTTATATTCATATAATTTTATGTCCTTGAAGTAATAGAAAAAGGATAACAAGTTATCCCCTAAGTATTATGGGCCTTATTATATCTTGTAAAAAATTGGTAGTGTGGCCTAGAAGTTAGAGTTTCCTTCCTCATCTCGCATACATCTAGTATTTCCTGTATCATGCCTAAATAAAGTCATTAGACATAAAGTGGCTACCCAAATGGAGTTACTAGAATTAGATGAAGAAGGAAGAGTTTTTCTTGATCTTGATGTGATCCTTCAAATGTGCACTAAGCAGTTGTAGTCTTGAATGATTAAGGCGTACCTGATCAAATGGAAGAATTTGCCTTGTGAAGATGCTACTTGGGAGGATGAATATTTTTTACACTAACATCCAAATTTGACTCAAAATTAAGGAAAATGTTGTTTTTTATGGGAGGGTCATGCTAGAACTTTAACCTTTGTCATGTCTTGGGATATGTGTGGCCAATTTGTGGCTTACATACCTCTTTTTATATTTTTGTTACATTTCTCTATGTTCTTAGTTAGGTTAGCTTATGGAATAATCATGGCTAAGTATACTATATATAGGAGGTAGTGGTTAGTCTTTGAGGATTATATTAATCAATTTGTTATTAGTGCATTATTTTGGAGCTAGCCCCTCAAAGTGGATTTTCTCTATCATCCATTATTCTGCTCTGCTATAAATTATTTCTATGTGATTTCTCATATTTACTTATTCTATGTGATATAAAATCATTTTATGTGAACATCTAGTTAATTTCATTATACTCATGGTTATGTAAAACACATTTGATCTTGAATTTATGTATTTTACCTACTCGAGGTGGTGAGATCCTTTGTATAATGTGTCCACCTTCATGGCATCTTCTAGTTTAACCTTGGTCAAATTTTCTCTCCATTTAAGACCCTTAATTTTTTATTTTTGATATCAACCATTGATCTTGATTTGAGCTTCTCATATTGTTCCAATTATCATCTTCTCATTTGTTCCATAGGATCTTGATTTCATCTCTTTTACTTCTTGACCTCATGTGCACCATTGATCTTTATCTATATGAATGAATGCAATCCATAGATCTTCTACTAGCCTAACATGGTTGAGACACTTAGAAGCTTCTCATTTGTCTTAATATTTTATGACCTTTTAACTTGATTCTCACCCTTAGATATATTTTGTATGATTACACATGAATCATTGATCTTCTTGGACCCACTAACCTTTTTATTCTTTACACACCATTAGATTTATGTTCAAGTGTCTAAGATCTTGACACTTGTCATCAATGTGTTCATGCTAAATTTTTAACCTGATGCTCACTATTGATCTTTGATACATGATCAAATATGCACCATTAGATCTTTAAGACCCAATGAAATATATCAGATCATCACTCACCATTATATTTTATCTTAGTTCCTAATATTTGGACACTTTTTAGCTTGACATTAAACCTAGGAACATTTGAATTTAAATGGCTATTTCATAAGGCTTAAACTTGATGTATGTGCACACGTTTCACTATACAAGTTCAAATTTAAAGGATTATATCTTGAGATAAAAAGCTCATCAAGATAATATACTTTTAGAGGATGTTTAATGCATGAAAAACATCATGTCCATGTAATATTTTGGGCTTGGAAGGATTCTTGAGAAAACTTATTAAATGTGCAATCAAGCTGACCTATTCATTTCTGCATGATGTGTCATGATGGTCTGGTTATTATAGACTTGTGCTTGAACTATTTATTGATATTTCAAAGCTCTGATGAGTCTCTAAGGCCTATGCAAACTTATTCCATGATCCTGACTACATTTATCACCATGAGAACCTACTTTCTCAAAATTTGACAAACTACATTTAAAATTTACTTAAAGTGTTTCAAAATATTTACAACTACATGTGATCTTTGGACCACTCATTCCATCCAAAACTTTTTCAACTCATCCATTAAGGTAGGATCTTGGCATGTGGGCCAAAATGGCAAACATTAGGGGTGGTGACAAGATTTATGTCAAATATTAGAAAAGATCATTTGACTATGGTGAAAAGGATCTTTTGGTATTTATGAGGGACATTAGACTGTGTAATATTTTATTAGTACATTCATGATGAAATAAAAAAATTGAATCTACATGGTTTCTTGGATTCATACTAGACTAGATATCTTTATTATTGAATATCTACCAGTGTGTGGGTTCAAGTTCTTTGGTGGAGTTGTAAGTTGGATGAGTAAATGACATGATAGTATTGTGATATCCACCATATAAGCTAATTATATAGTAGTTACCCAAGCAATAAATGAAGTATTTTTAATTTAAATGTTAATTTCCATTATTGTGTTTGTTTAAAATGTTTTAAGTATATATTTCCACTCTCAAAGTGTAATTTTTGGGTTTTTATTACAAAGAACCCTAATTATCATTCTAGAATGAAATAATTTAGTGTGAAATATTATTTATTTAATGCAAATGGTGGATGGAAAAAATACATGATTAGATAAGGTGGGTAAAATTGATAATAATTTTGATTTGTTAAAAAAAATTATGAGTATTGACAAACTTTATTGGTGAAAAAAAAGAATGGACATAGCTTCCCTTAACTATTGAAGGTATGGTCATGTGGCCCCTTATGGAAATTATTAAATGAGTGGGAGATTTTTGTAAATATGTTATATATTTTACATGATTTACACTCTACTAAACTAAATATCCATAATGGGTCATTCCCCCTTTTATATGGATGGGGTGATAGACCCAAACCAATTCAAAGTTCTAGGGGTGGGTTTCCCATAATAGGGTTTGGGGTTGTGCCCTATTTTTATTTTTTTTGGGATCATATTGGTATGTATTTAGGTGGTTTTGACCCATGTTTTATATAGACAATGGTTTTAGTGCCCATGTTATTATAATACCACTTTAACAATTACATTTTAAGGTGCCTACATATACTCACATATATAATAGGGGAAAATCATAACTAAGAAGTACATAATTGTATTATAAAATGGTTAAGTTAATACAATAGTAATGAAGGTTATTATGTTGTGTTTTTTCCTATGAAGGTTTCTCAAGTGAAATGTTATGTAATTTTTAATCTTGATTATATGTCATTTTTATTATTATTTTAGTATTGTTTCTCTCAATTAGTTTATCAAGTATATTTGACTCTTCAATTGGTATCAAAACTAGGTCTTAAATTTGTGTGAAGAGTTATGAATTATTTAACTTGTGATAAAATATTTATTGAGTGGAAGATTTGCATGTTAAAAAAAAGGGAGTAAATTATAATGATGAGAAGCACAAAGATAGAGATGAAAAGATTTATTAGTCAACATTTTGAGTTGTGGCTCCTCAAAATTAAAGATATTTTTGTCAATAGAGAACAATGGGTTTTCATATCGTATCTATCATATTCATTTTTATCTCAATGGATAAAAAATAAAAATAATTATGGTATAAGTTGGGATCCTTTTATCATAAAAAGTCTCTAGCGAACAAATTATTTCTCTAAAAGAAGTATTCATTGAGAATGAATTACAATTACTATATAGATTAAATTTTAAGAGCTTTAAATACTATGATAATTTAGTTACTTTCTATTGAAATTAAAATGGATTAATAAGAAAAGTGTATTACTTTGCTCTATTCTCTACCTGACCCTTTGGATAATTTGGTTATAGAAACAACTACTAATGCATCGACATCAAAATTTAAGAACATAGTGGGAGATTTACTATTAAAATAAATGAGGTGGAAATATATTGAGGATTATAAAAAAAAATATTCCTTGTTTAAAATAACTCATTCCTAATAAATAACTATAATAAAGTTAAGACAGTCAAATTCTATAAGAAAATCTAAGACTATAACAAAAGATAAGAGAAAACTTTAGAACTATGGTAAAATAAATAATTTTAAAAAGAATTTCAAATATAAAAAAATTAAAATTGGTAATTCATTTAAAAATTCCTAGTCTACAAAAGTAAATTTCTCTGGTGAATACTAGGGGGATTTATTATTATCAACTTCAAGCTCACATACATGCGATATTACATGGTTGATTGAATTGAGAGCCTCTTTTAATATGACCCATCATATGGAATGGTTATGAGAATATGAAAATATAAATGGAGGTAAATTATTTTTAAGATAAAAAACAACCTATAATATCATAGGTCAATCGTGGAAGTGTTAAAACCCTCTATGGTGTCATGCACATTATATGTTTGACCAAAAATATAATGCTTATAAGTAATATGAATTATGAAGATATGAATTTAGTATTTAATAAATACATTTGAAATATGGTTCCTCAATCAATGGTATTAGAAAAAGGAGTCTATAAAATAACATTTTTCAATCTTGAGGTAAGTATTATAAGTGATGAAATAGTGGTTGCTTTATATTTTATCAATATATCACTCACATTATCCCTAATCAATAAAAATCCACAAGAAACATGGATTGGTAAGAAAGCATCTCTAAAACATCTTAGATTTTTTGGTTGTGATGCTTAGATTTATATTCCAAAAAAGAAGACTAAGTTGGAAAACAATCAACAATGTTTATCTTTATTGGATATGGTATTAGTATCAAGGGATATAATATATGTAACCCTAAAATAAATAAGATTATTTATAATAACAATTCTATCTTTATATAGGTATAATGGGTTCTAAAATAAGGACAGCTAAATGATGAACCTAAAAATATTAAATTTGAAGAATAATAGGTATGTTTAACCCTGCAATGGTGAAATATAGGTTAGTGTTATCTAGATTTCATTAAGAGGGTATATATAAATGAAATGGCACAAGGGTGATAATTAGATATATAACATTCCAAGTAGATGTTAAACTCAGATATAAGCTTACATTAAATTTATTATGTTGAGATAGTCTAAATATGAAAAGTATAATTATGTTAGATATATAAATGATAAAGAATTGAAGTAACTAGCTTATTATGATGTTAGTTTAATTATGGATCTAGAATAGGATGAAAGTAGGTGGGAAGTAGATTTTAGAATAGTCATTGGATTTTAGATCTAATGCCTCTGGCTCTTTGGATAGTAACATCAGCCTCGATGCTAGTGTGTTATATGGAATATCTACTAAAGTAGGATGTGACCACCTAAATGATTTTAGGTTCTATTTTACCTTCACTTTGGTGCATTCAAATCTTGGTCATTGACTATTACTAATTGTGAAATAGCAAAACCCTAGCTTTCCATCTTTAATATGACCTTTGGGAAAAATGCATTAGTAGAAACACAAAGTCAAGATGACCCAAATGACCCCATTATCAAAGGACACTGCCTACATATCCAATACTCTGAAGAGGGCCTTATACTAATGTAGTTATCCCCTACATGTTGGCTTGTGTGTGAATCATATAATGTGTTCAAATAATGTATAATGGTGACCTATCTTATAACTTATAAAATCATACACTTAGGATTATTCTTTAGTACTTTAGTCCTAAATATGTGTTCTACCTATGACCGATAGGAAAAAATGGAAGCTTTGATTAATTCAATGCTTGATAAAATGTTTTTGATAAGTGTGTTGGTCTCTTTGGTCTTTTTCTAGGTGTTTCTAGTTGAGGAATTAATGAGGGTTGATCTTATATTTTTAACAATCCCTTTAGAGTAATAAATAAAATTAAAGTAGTTATTTCAACCATTAGGATACATTCCATTTGAAAATTATATGACTTTAAGGCACTAGAAACTTGTGTCAGGATATGACAGTAATATCGATGCTACTATTTGACCTAGAAGTTAGTTTCTAAAGAGAAATATAATATGTACAAGTTCTAAATTTGTTTATATAGAAGATAATTAGATTTTAATCATTATTATAAAGATAAAATACTAGGGTTATCAATATAATATTGGTTAAGCTAAGAGATATAGGATGTAGGCACAAAGATAAAGTAGATGTAAGACTTGCACAAGTGACAAAGGTAAATAATTGAGATCAACAACCAAGGTTTGAGTTTACCAAGTGTACAAGAATAAAGTGATACATAATCACAAAATATTGTCCACATTTTTCACCACCACCCCCTTTAATATAGTAACAAAATTACTAGTTTAATGGAAAGGAATGCATACATGGGTTTGTGTGTACACCTTGTCTTTATATGTGCCTAACTTGAGTGATTTATTGGTGTCTAACCCATAATGAATATAATGTTATAATATAAAATTAGTACATATAATCTAGGTTTAAATTACTTAAAATATATTGAAATTGAAAGGTCAAGGTTTAGGAGTACACTTATGTGCTGATGTAACTACCTTGCCTATTGACAAGTTATTTGGTATACTATATGTCATTGTAAGGATCTAAAAGGTAAGATTAGTATGTATGTATGTATGTATGTATGTATGTATGTATGTTTGTGTGTATGTATGTATGTATGTATGTTTGTATGTATGTATGTATGTATGTATGTGTGTGTGTATGTATATATGTATATGTATATATATGTATATATACATATATATATATATACATATATATATATATACATACATACATATATATACATACATACATACATACATACATATATATATATATATATATATATATATATATATATATATATATATATATATATATATATATATTTAAAGTGCATATATCTAATGAGATAGAGAGAGATATTGGAAGGCACATGCAAGTAACTTTAGATCAAAAGTGAGATTCCACCTAGTAGTTAAGATTATATCAACCATGTAACCCAATGATACATATAACTTGGCAAGGTTGGATGATCAATTATAACCTAGAAACATGGAAATATTAAGTGATTTGATTACCTCAATCATACCAAAAGGTGAACTAGCTACTACATTAGATTGACTCAATAAAAGTCTTTAAAATTCCATGGGGTATCAGTATGAAAAAAATTCATGATATGGTAATAGTTCATAAAAGAGTTATATAATCTAAAATTAATTTATATTTTGTAATATTAGACACATGTTTCATATCATATGCACCTTAGATATGTCTCATTTTTAAACTATGTATACATTAGTACCAATATATAGAATTATGCCATAATTATGAATATGAATCATATAACTATCTACTTTGGCCAATTCAGATAGATGTGTGAGTGTGGAAAACATGATTTCAAAGCATGCCCCCAATATATATGGTTAAATATGAAAATTGATAAAAGTACCAATGTGGAGGACATGTTTCCAAAATATGCTCCCGCTATAAATTGGAAATGCTAAATACTTAATAGGTTTGGATAACATGCTTCTAAATCATGCCCCTATTGAATTGGAGAACTGATATAAGTACCACACAAAATTAATGTGGAGATTATGATTCTAAATCATGACCCATATGAATCTAAAAAATGTGAATGTGTGAAATCTATGTACATATATCATGACCCCATTGAATTTGAGAATTGATATAAGTACCATACTGGATGAATGTGGAGAACATGCTTCTAAAGCATGCCCCTACTAAATTTAGAAAATGTGCCAAGTGTGGAGTATATGTCTATATGACATACCCCACTAATATTCCACCCTTTAAGGTGACATAAAGATAGGAACTCATAGTTTCATCACCTTAAAAGGATAAGACAATTATACTCTATGGTTATTTCAAAAAATAAGAACCACCCGTGTATAATGTAATTTTTAAATCTTGTTGGTGTGGATGCTTTTTGTGTTTTTAATTTTGAGATTCTTGCATAAGATTAGATCTTGGATTGGTCCCATGTTGAGTCAAATTTTTGAAATGGTCATTTAAATATTAATAACAACATATTTTTTGTCATAATGCTCCTTAGGTAAGTAATCTCCATCCTTTATGTGAGGGATAAAGTTTTTGTATATGGAAGGAGACATGTTAAGTTTTTTTGAATGAGTAATTATGAAGGAAGCATATCTATGTACATAATTATGTAAATGGGTAAATGATTCATATTTTTTATGCAATGTCCTTTCCTTTAATGGGGAAAGAAGGCCTATAATAAACATAAATTGCAATTCCAAATCTTAGGGTCTAAATGCTAGCTTATATGATGTGCTTTTGAATATAATATTATAATCTTGAAGAAACTAATCATCACATAGATTAAAGTTATGAAAATGATCTAATGTAATTTTTTTCACCTTTTGGATATTGAAAGACATGAATAATGTATCTTAAAATTTTAATAGAATTCGTAAGGAATCATTTGATAGACTATAGAACCAATTTTGAGCCTCATCAAAAACACTCATATGGAAAAGTTTTGGTAATATTTTTTCATATTTTACCCATTGACTAAAATAATGTATATAGATAATCGTGTGGTAAAATGGGTCCTTTTGTCTCAAAAAGAGATGTAAATATGGTAATTCAAAATCTTATAGATAAGGGTATTAAAGTATACATTGTGCAAGATGTTGATGATTGAATGGGGTAACATGTGCATTATCATTATGAAAAGCCATGTGTATTTAGAGTATAAAAACTTAATTTTCAAGGTCCCTAGTAGTTATCATCATAGAAATTATATATTATATGGGGATATGATTGTTTTTCATAAGTGTTATCATTGGTTTCAATCCACCACTTCTTTTAAATCTAGGTGTATGAGTATCATCATCCTTATGTATAGCAAGTGCAAGTAAATGATCACTAAATTTAAGATATTTGGTAATGGTATGGGATATTCTAAATGTTGTACATTTGGTATATAATTTGAATATATTATACCTTTTTCATAATTTTTTTCTTTTTCCTTTGGTAAGGGTATAAAAATTTTATCTTTGGAAAAGTTTGGTAAGGATACCTTTTTTGATATGGAATTTGTTTTAAATGTGGGTATAAAAAAATGTTATATTTAAAGAAAATAAAAATTATTTGGAAATGTAGGAATGTTCGGGGGTTTAATCAATTTGATTGAATAAATTTCCCCCTTATTATTTATTTTCACATCAGCCATAATCTCTTTATGTAGTTGTCATAATTTTTGATGATCGACTGAAGGAACTTCTTAGTCATATGTGCCCACTATTTTGGTAAAATGTACATGTTTAGTTGGCCTAAATTGTTGGTTACTCAAGGTGTGTTTTAAAATCCCAACCTTTGCCTATTTGTATTTCTATATTTGAGGTAGATAGGGTGGGTTATACCTTACTCATGTTTATCCAAGCCTTAACCTTGGTAACCATACTGTTTCAAGTATCGAATGCTAAAGTCATATAATGGTGGTATAAGAAGTATGTATAAAGGATTTGTATATTACTTAAGAGGGATGAACTCATATCTTGAAGTGGTGGGATCATGGACCTAATTATATGGATAAAAATGACCACCATTCAAATATTTTATATTACATACTTTATCACTTGGAAGAATGTAAGAGTACTCAATTTTAATTCCTTACTTGATGGAGAATTAGATATTTTCATAGGCATAGTCATCAAAGAAATAAATATTATCCATGATAAAAGTACATAAATATTATCATAAAGTAGGTAATAATGATCCCAAAGGGTATGCTCAGGGTTTTTATGTTCAAAGTTTAGGTTCACCAAATGTTTAACCTATAATGGTGAATTCTAGGTGGTTGCTATCTAGATTGCACTGAAGGGATATGTAGAAATGAAATAACACAAGGGTGATAATTAGATATATAGTATGCCAATTATATGTTAAACTTAGATATAAGCATACACTAAATTTATTATGCTGAAATAGTCTAAATATGGAAAATACAACTATACTAAATATAAAAATGAAAAAGAAGTGAAGTAATTATTTTATTTTGATGATAGTATAGTTTTGAATCTAGAACAAGTTGAAAGTAGGTAGGAAGTAGGTTCTAGAATAATCATTAGATTCTAGATATGATTCCTCTATTCCTCTAGATAGTAATGTTAGCCTAAGATGGTTGTATCGACGCTAATATCTAGGTTTGACACTAGTGTCCTATATGGAATATATATTGAAATAGGATTAAACCACCTTAATTATTCTAGGTTCTACTTTGCCTTCACTCTAGTGCATTGATATTGGGTATAGATAATCACTTCTTTTGAAATGGAAAAACTCTAACATTCCATCTTTAATGTGACCCTGGATAAAATGTGTTAGTGGTTACACGGTGTTGAGTTGACGTAAATGACTTCAATATCAAAGTACATTACCTATATAGCCAATAATTTGAAGAGGGACTCATATAGATTTAGTTCTCCCCTATATGTTGTCTTGTGTGTGATAATGTGTACAAATTAAATAGAAAAATGGCTTAGCTTGTAACTTTGAAAACTGGGCTCTTGGGCCACTCCTTTAGTGCTTTATTCAATTGAATTCTTGATAGAGTTCTTTTGATAAGTGCCTTGGTCTCTTTGGTATTTTTTATGTGTTAATAGTGGAGGAATAAATGGGGGTTAATCTTGTATTTATATCAATCCCTTTGGAGTAATAACTCGCATTAAATAACTTAGACTGATCATTAGGATATGTTTCATTTGAAAATTAGATTAATTTAGGGCACTAGACACATATGTTAGGACAATATAGTACTATCAACACTATTTTTTGACCCAAACATCAGCGTCTAAGGATCAAGATAATAATTACATGTTATAAACTTAGAGATATGGAAGATAATTACATTTTAAAGCATTATGAGAATGATAGAAAACATGGGTCATCAATATAATATTGGTTAGACTAAGATATATAGGCTAAGAGGTAAAAGGATAGAGCATATCCAAAACTTTTGGAAGTGATAAAGGTAAATAACTGAGAGAAAAAACTAAGGTCTGAGTTTGCTAAGTGTACAAGACTAAGGTGCTATATAATAAAAAATATCATCTACAAGGGAGAATAAGTTTTCAAATTTGAATTAAATTTAAAAGATGAACCAAAGTGGAAGTTTTAAGAGTAATTTTAAAACGAAGTTGAGGAGGAGGAACTAAAAGATGCAAAACCTTAAAATCCAATCTTGAAAATATTAGATCAAGTGAGAAGGAACATGATAGGTATAGTCCTCTTGATTTATGTTCTATATTTATTTATTAGTTTTTTTGGTTACTGATCAAGACCCCAATACTATAATTAAATATTTCACCTCAAAAGAAACTAATTCTTGGAAAAAGGCTATGGGTAAATAAATAGATTCCTTATATAAAAAGTAAACATGGTACTTGGTGAAGTTATCTCCTATAAGAAAAACTTGGTTTTAAATGGGTATTTAAGAATAAATATAATGCAGATGGAATAATGGATAAGTATAAATATTTTATAGTAGATTATGGGTTATGTTAGGTAGAGGTAAATGATTTTGGTGAGATTTCTCTACTATTTATAGATTACATTCAATTGGATTTCTTATAGTTATTTTTGTTTTTTATAAATATGGTAATAAATATATGGATGTAAAAACACCTTTTATACATGGTAAGATTGAGAAGGAAATATAATGATGAAACCAAAAATATTTAAGATAAATGAAAAGGATGATTTGGTGTGTAGGTTTAAAAATTATCTATATGGCTTAAAGTGATCACCAATAATGTAGAATCATAAAGTTGATAGGTATGTGTTGGAACTTGGGTATAGAAAAAGTAATTTTGATCCCTATGTTTATTTTAAACATGAAGGTGAAAAAATCATTATCATAGTATTGTATATGGATGACATGTTTTTAAATTGTAATAATAAGAAAATGATCTACCAAGTTAAGTTTTGATTATCATCTTAATTTGATATGATATATCTTAGTGACACAAAATATATTTTGGGAATGGAAATTAAAAGGGATTGGGTGAATATGAAATTGTGATTAAATAAAAGGAAGTACATTGAGATAATACTACAAAAGTCTGGGATGTATGAAAGTAAGCCTTTTAGTACTCCCTTTTTTTAAAAAAAAATGTTATCTACTAAATCATGTCTTGAAACAAAAGAATAAATTGAGGACATATCTCTAGTAATTTATGATAGTGTTATTTGTAGGTAATTATATGTAATGATATGTACCAGACCTGACATTGCTCATTTAGTGAGATTAATGAGTAAATTTTTCTCATATCATATAAAGTAACATGGGACTGTAATTAAGAGGATCTATAGGTGTTTGTATGGGATGCTAGATAATGAAATATGCTATTAGGGTAATTTTAGTGAAAGTAAAACATTGAATGTACATGGTTTTTTAAATTTGGATTGGGTTTGAGATTTTGATTTATTAAAATCTACCATTGGGTATGTGTTTATCTTTTTGGTGGAATTGTAAGTTGGATGATAAAATGACAAGTTAGTGTTGTAATATCCATGACAATGGCTGAGTACATGGAAGTTACTAGGGAAAATAAGGAAGTGGTTTGACTTAAAAGTTTAACTTCCACTAGTGGGTTTATTCAAAAATATTTAAGGATTGATTGTATCAAATTATAATTTTTATAGTAAGGAACCCTAAGAATCACTCTATAATGAAACACATTGATGTGCAATAGAATTTTATAAGGTACATGGTGGAGGATAGGAATATATTTTTAGACAAGGTGGGAACATGTGAGAATGTTTTTGATTCATTGATACAGGCTATGAGTACTAAGAATTTTTATTGGTGCAGAAAATCAATGGAGATAGTTATCCTTAGTTACTAAAGTTATGGTTGTGTGTCCCCATATGTAAAATATTCAATAAGTGGAAGATTGTTGAAAATGTGTTTTATATTTTCCATGATTTACACTCGAATATATTTTAAAGGCATAATGCAGCCTTCCACACTTTCACCAGAATGGGGTGATATCCATATACTAATATAGGGTCCTCGGGTGGGTACCCTTAATGGGCATCAAGGCAATTATCTAAAAAAAAATTGAGACCATATTGGCATGTATTTGGATGTTTTTATCCCATATTTTATGTATCACATGGTTTTCATATCCATTTTATTATAATATCACTTTGATAGTTACCTATTGAGGTGTCTATATATACTCACACATATATTAAGAGAAAATCATAAGTGATAAGTATTTAATTGTATTGCAAGGCCCTCTCCCAAGTGATAAGTATATTATTTTTAGATGGACCTAGAGATGGACCTAGAAAAGGATCTGTTGGAAGATATAGTCAAAAAGATGGATTTAGATAAGTATCTACTGGACTTGGGAGAGGATATGTCAGTTTTGAAGGAGGATCAGCTGGCTTTGGTGATGAACCTAGAAAAGGATCTATTAGAAGATATAGTCAAAAATATGGATCTGGAGAAGGATCTACTAGACTTGGGAGAGGATCTACTAGTTTTAGAGGACCTATTGGGTTTGGAGGAGGATTTTCTAGACTTGGAGGGTTTAGAGGTTTTGGAAGGTGATGAGAAATAGGTTTTTGAGGAGGATCTGCTAAACTTGGAAGAAGAGGTTGATGGCACTAAAATAAAACAAGTAGAAACATTTGATAAATTGGTATAATGGATATGGGAGGATAAAATAAAGGATTATGACCCCTTTTGGGATGGAGTGTTCTTTTTTAAGGGATCAAAGCTTCTTGTTGGTTTGGTCAAGACCCATTGGTCACTGGAAGGTTTTTGGCACTCTTAACACTTCAATAGGAAGTATATTTGGGACCTTGGAATTATTTTTTCCCAGAACATAGTCTTATCCAAGTTTGGGGGAGGAATGGTCTTTGAACATCCTACTTTTATGTCCCTAATTGGAAGGATTCTCAAAACAACCCTCATCTACCCATTTTGCACCATTGCCTTAAGCCTACCTACTTCAGGTTATCAAGTTCCTTTTGGTACTTCTTAGTTAAATTAAAATGGTTGGCATTGGTTATTTTACTAGGGTGTTGTAATTTTTTATGTTTGGATTAAAGCCAAGATCATTAAACGTGAAATCTAGGCTAGACCAGATACCTATTTTATTGCTTCAATCAAAATTGACTTTATGGTTTTTTTTTTATTCTATTAGGCTATGAAAATTACAATTTTCACTGATGGTTGGAAGGTTTGGGATATTCTTCAAAATCCTTTCAAACTTGATTCTAGTGGTAAAAAGTGTGATTGTAACCACTAAGTTTCAAACTAGTCTTTTGATCCAAAACTCAAAAGTTATGGTTGATAAATATTTCAATACCATAGAAATAACATAGTAATAATGAAATCTCTGAGAAGAGATGTAGTATTACTCAAGATCGCAATACAAATATATGCTTATCTCTAGGAAGAGATGTTTGTCCTCACATTTTATATTACCTCTTCATTTATACACATTTTTAAAGCATGGGGAGGATTTGTAAGGTCACCAATCTTGAGGGAGATTAAGTGGTTTGACTTCCAAAATTTAAAACAATACAAAATTTGAGGAATTACTATTTTTAGAAACTTAATATTTTTAGACTGCACTACTAAAACCAAAATGTGGGGCACTTCCATTGGAGTTTTGGGGTTAAAAATTCATTTATCAAAGCTCAATGTTATCTAACGATGTTCTCCTCAATATTATCTTTCCAACAGTTCAATCAGTGAGTCAATTGGAGCTACGGTGCAAAAGTTATGGCTCCCAAAAGTTCTGTCATCAATTGGGGTGGAATTGTCACCCGAATTATTGCCTAAATTGCTGCCCCGATCATCTTTACCAATTAGGAGTTTTGGTTTTTGTATATATTATAGGCTGCATAATTTTACTCCATTTTTTCTTGCTTGGAAAGTTGACTATACAACTTTGGAAGGAAGGATCACCATCCTTCCCATATCTTGGCTCCTTGATGATTCTCAATGTATGCCTACTCTTGGGATGTACTTGGGTTTAATCTAGGCCTTTCCCAAACTAGTTATTGGAGATAGGGTGCATGGTTATTGCCATAGGACCTTGAACTAGGATTTCCTGACCATAAAAATGAAACATTGATTTTACAACAATCTTCTTATCACAATTTATTTGATTCACCCTATTTTCACATTCTTGGGTGGTTAGAGTGTTTCCTTTCCCTTGGCTCAACAAATTAAAGCCTCCCACTAGATTCTTGCTCCTGAGGAGGCCCTAGGTTCAATCCTACCACCTCTAAGATGGATGTCTCAATAGATGGATGACATGGACACATGGGCATCGACTACTCCATCCTACCACTTTTGGACTATTGGTGTCCATAATAGTTGTTCTTACACTAATTAAACTAATTTGACTTCATTAATGGGAATTACCTCTAAGAATTCAAATTTTATCTCCATATTCCCCTTTTGGTTTTTGTGTTATCTCCATTTAGAAAAACTTGGGCATTTAAATTTCAAAATTAGAATGATGGGATTACTCCATCTTGCTAATAGGATTGTCAATTTCATTAGTGGCTAGACATTTGGTCTTTAGGCCATTTTGCCTTCTTTGATGGAATTTCAATTTTAAGATTTCAAAATATATCTTTTCCACTTCTTTGGGGGATGCTTTTTTTCACATATTCTTTGATGGACCCAATAAGATGGTACTTTATTAAAAAAATTGATTCTATTTGGAGACTTGGCTCGCCTATGTGAAGGATTTTATTGATAATCCCTCTAACTATTTATTTATTGTATGTTAATTACACATATGTTATTGATGGTAGTATATCCCTCTCTCAGGTGGATCTCTTAATGTGCAATTCACTCCATGAAGACACAATGAATGGGGATCTCCCTTCAATCCCTATTTCTAGCTCCTCCTTGGTTCTAATTTCCCAATTTTTTGTTATTGATTTGATCTTGTAGACCTTTATGCTTTAGTCCTTAGCCCTATTATTGTCATGTTAACTCTGATATACTTCTCTTTAGTGTTTATAGGTCCATTTAAAACTTGGTTTTACCCTATCAAATAAAAAATTAAATTGTAAGGTGATTAAATTAATACAATAATAAAGGATTTTATTGTGATGGGTTTTTTCCATGAAAGTTTCCTAGTTAAAATCTTATGTAATATGTAATATTATGTGTGTTGGTTGAATATTTTATTGATAAGCGTACTGATAAACAAAATAGGTCTAATCAGCAAAAGTAGGAAGATTAGTCATCCAAATGTGTAGGTTTACCACATCAGAAGGGGACTGATCTCTCCTCTCATCAAGGGGAGGTTCCCTATAAGTATACTATATATATATATATATATATATATAGAAAATAATACTCAAGGGTAGGAAAAACCATCCATCTCTCTTTTTTTAGAGATGATGCATGCAAATCAAAGGAAAAACTCAAGGGAAATGACAGACAACACTCCTCTTCTTTTAGAAGTACTATTCAACTAGCCACAAGAGTACTCATGGTAGTAACAGCAAAGTGTAATCAAGGATGTAATAACTAAAAAATCAAGGTGCAGCACAAAGTCTCCACTTGAATTAATCAAGAGTACGATATGAAGGACAATGAGGGCACAAAGTCATCCCAAAGTCCTTTACACAGAAATGAAAAGAAAACACACTAAAGGCAATTATGGGGGCACAAATTCTCTCCATAGTTGACTCTTTAGGACACCTTCCTGACTTATGTCACTAATTTTGCTTGTTGAATTAAAGGAACAAAATATATAATAAGGAAAAAGACATAAGAACGGTTTCCTCAACAACAAAGATATCACAGCACAAAGTCTAAAAAATCACTTGCTTTCTTATTCCAATAACAAAATATGATCAACAATCTGAGCTCAAAGTCTCAGTAATGCCTTTCAATTTGGGTAGAGTTTCATTATGATTGTCAAAAACAGATCAATTTACAATAAAAGATAGTCCCTTATATAGCCTCGTCAAGAAGGACTTGGGAACAATAACACATCATGTTGCATTGAAAACTATTAGGAAGATAGGCTGGAAATTAGGGGCATCTACCCATTTATTTTTCTTAATGCAGAGAAACAAGTCATGCTATTGAAAGTTTGCAACTTTCAATGTCCACCTGGTGATCTGATCTTACCTTCATCGTTCCTCCTTTTCTGGTTAATTGAATCAGGTCCTAGATTCAATTCATTGTTTTGTTCCTTCTTCACTTTCTGCTGGTCTTGGCC
The DNA here is from genome assembly GCA_037957365.1 of Torreya grandis. Classification (NCBI taxonomy): domain Eukaryota; kingdom Viridiplantae; phylum Streptophyta; class Pinopsida; order Cupressales; family Taxaceae; genus Torreya; species Torreya grandis. Next base: position 125,509 of record JARHVA010005045.1, on the reverse strand, counting down.
TTAAAGCCTATGAATGCATTCAATTCTATAGATTCAAAGGATCAATGGCTATTTTATGAGCTTTAAATTGACGTTCACGCACCCATCACTATGTTTTCAATGGCTAGCTCACTGTCTTGAATTTGACGTCTTCAAGTGCATCACCCCTTGGTCCTTCAAATTTTCTGTTTGGCACTTTCTTGGAGAGAACCTACCCTTTCAGGGCTTAAGAAATGATTTACCTTGGGTTGAGAATAGCCCTTGACAAAGGTATCTACCCTTCGGGTAGTCTTCAGATAGCCTTTGAGCTTCTTTAGTCTGGTGGGTCGCTAGATTCTTCCTTCGGATTTCTCATTTTATATCTTCCCAAAGGGAAGGTGACCATTCAGCTTTAGGGAAATGTCCTTTAATTTGGTAGTCAAAAGTCCCCCACAAGGGAACCTACCCTTCGGGGTCCTTTGGCAGCCTTTTCCTTAGAAGTCTTTCACAGGCTTTCCTCAAGCTTTTTTCGCAGACATTTTTCGCAGACAAAAAGTCCATGGAATTGTTCTGAACATTTGCCTTGGTTATTTCTTTAGGCTTTCTACCAGTAGCTTCTATGAATTCTTATAAACTTTTGTCTGAAGGAATTCCTTCGAACAAAAGTCTAAAAGAATTATGCCTTAGACTTTTTCGACTGACTTAAATAAAAATCTGAAAGAATTTACCTTTTTAGGCTTCTTTGAAAATGACCCTTCCGAAGGGTACTTTTGTCATCCAAGTGCCCTCCATAAGGGCACTTTGTCCTTTAAGAGGCTCTTTGAACTTTTGCATTTAAACTACTCCTTTGAACCATCTGAATGAACCGCTTGGTTGAACCAAGTTGTTGAACCGTTTGATTGAACCAAGTTGATGAATCACTCCATTGAACCATTTGTTTGAACCAACTATTGAACTAAGTTTTGGTACAATGGTTCAAATGAATCCTTGAACCGATTGATGAACCATTTGATTGAACCAAATGATGAACCAAAGCATTGAAACAAAGTGGATGAACCACTCGAGTGAAACAAAGCACTAAACCACTTGGTTGAACCAAGCCATTGAACCATTCCTTTGATTGAACCCACCATTGAACCGAAAGCATTGAACCTTTTGAACTTTAAAATCATTGAACCATTGAGCCAAAGTGGTTCAATGGTTCAATGATTTAAGCCTTCTTTGCTTAGATGCTTGCAGATGGAGATTTTTTATTGAACCAAGGCACTGAACTAACCCCAAAAATGACCAAGTGTTAGAAACTAATTCTTTTGGTTGAACCCACCTATAGAAGCCTTTGAACCTATGGAAATGAACCTACCTATAGAGTCTGTAGAAACCAAGTCTGTAGAAACCAACCTGTGAATTCCTTTGAACTTGGCATGTAAAGTCTATAGATTTTCTCATCCTACTGAGTCTATATATTTAAGCCTGTAGAGTTTGTAGATTTAAGCCTACAGAGTCCGTAGATTTCTGAGAAGCTTGAAAAATGAGGAATTTGAATGCCCAGGACAAATTTTGAAAAGGGAAGAGACAATTTTGATCTGTAGAACCAAAATAGTTCAAATATTGTCCCAAAAATGAGTTATATTTCTGGGGGATAATAGCTGGCTCTAGTTGGGGAACTTCTATCAATTGTAAAAAGAATTGAAGGGAGTAGAATCCAAAATCTCTAGTGTCTTCATGTGTACCATTGGGCTATGGAGTCATGCTACCCAGAAATGAAAGGCATCAAAAAAGGAAACAAACAAAGCAAAATAGAATTAAAAACTATAAAAATATACATATGTATAGATGGAATGATCTGATACTTCAAGAATTGAAGTATTTCAGATGCTGCTTCTTGGGAGACAGTGCAAATAGTGCTCTATTTTGATAAACTAGCAATAAGACATTTTACCCCTAGAAATGGTGACAGGTGAATGGATTTTTCCACCAAGAAACCAATTTTTTGCATCTTTCCCTTAGCTTTTTCTTCTTCTTGTCCCATGACAGGATGTGGTCTTCAATTTGAAAGCCATAACTCCTTGCTTTCTTGGTGAAGGGTTCCTTTTCCTAATTTTGATTTGTAGTAGCATAGTCCATTACCATAATTGGTTGTTCTTTTGGCTTAGTCTAGCATATGATTGGATTATCCACACCAAAATATTGACAAATTATTAGCTTAGCATCTCCTTTGATGTGAAGGAGTTTGATTTCTTCATCTTGAGCAACCTTCAATTCAAGCAATAGAGATTCAAATCTAGCTATGTTGTTGGTGTTGCTAACTTGAAAATTGCATGAAAGAAGAATATCTCCTTGAGGAGATATCAACACAGTCCCAACTCCATCATTGGTGAAAAAATCACTATCATCATCAAACGCTGATCTCCTATCAAATTTCTCTTCATTAGAGATGGAAGATCCTTCCTTATTTCTACTATGTCTTACCAATTCTCCTAAAGTCTTATTTGGATCAAATCTTAGATTGCTAACTCTAGGACTTTCATCTGTAGAAACATGAACATCCTCTGTGGTAAAGAAATAATTACCCCTGCCTGAAGACTCAAACAAAATTTGTCTTGTAGGTCCTGATGTTTGGATGACCACATATTTTGCCTCCTTTTCAGGGAGCAATCTCTTCATCACACCTTGGACAGGGATCCTTGCTTCAGACAGGTCCATGCTTAGTTCTCCTCCCACGTCCTTGCAAAAAATTTGTCCAAGCAAAATGCCATAGGATGGTGGAACATCAGCCACCAAGACAGTCATCTTGATTCTCTTATCTGGAAAGGCTGCCAATGTAAATTGGGCATCTTTGATTTGCCCTAGTAGTGGTACTTGCTTGTTCTCCATGGAGAAACATCTCCCAAATGTCTTGGTCAGTGTGAGACCTAGAGACTTAGCTACTTTAGCAGGCATGACATTGTTAGATGCCCTAGAATCAATGATGCAATTGTTGAGCTGATAACCATTTATTAATAGGGAAACATAGAAAGGTTTTATTTTCCCAAGGGTAGCTGGAGGAGTAAAGACAAGATTATTTGGAATGGGCATGTTATTTGGGGAATCAAGAATTATTTTATTAACCTCTTGTCTTGTAGGGATGGTCTGGTTCTTGACACATTGGACCAACCTATACAATTGATCAAGATTAGACTGAAAATATTTGAATTTAGACATTTGTATTTTTGTCTTTTTGACATGATCGATTATGTCAAATGGTTGAATTGAGCTAGGTATAGAGAAAGTTACTTCAACCTTCTAAGTTTTAGGAAGGATGAGAGGTGGGCTGGTTTGTGAATTTGAAGTAGAAGGTGAAGGAGAAATTGATGTACTTACATTTTGGGTGATCACCAGATCCTTTGACTAAAAAGGAAGAGGGGTTCCATGCTTAGCAATCATAACTACTGGTTGAGGTTGCTCCTCTATCTTCCCTTTATCAACTTGTTGGGCTGATTGGTTCGTAGACCTAGTAAACATTGCATATGATCCATCAATAGCTTCTCCTTTGCTTCTGGGTTCATCTTGGTAGTTAGGAAACTAATGTGGGAGTCACCAGCTGATTCTTCTTGATCCTCCATGAAGAGATCAGTGTCATTTTCTTGCTCAAACTCAGATTGGAAAGAGAAAGCATGTTCTGTTTCCAAATATCCAACTACTGAGTTGGTTGGAGGAGCTTCAAGGGCAAGTTTCCCTTATGGGGGAGGAAGGTGATTATATTTCCCTTGATTCTTGGTAGCATTGCCTTGATATGAATAATTTAGGAATGTCTTTCTTGGCATATCTCTGTATGAAGGAGTAGAAGACATTCTTTGCACCATTTGCTTTTTCAAGGCTAGCACTTCATTTATCAGCTTTTGCACCATTAGGTCAGTGGTGCTTATAGATGCATATTCAGAAGATGATGAAGGTCTAATTCTATTTGGATTTCTTCTTATCTTCCCTACTAAGATGAGATCATATTCTACCTCAGTGGCCAAAAGTTGAGTTGCAGCAAGATCTATTTGACCAGCATGTCTCAAAAGAAAATTGACTTTAGGTAACTGAGAATTAATGAACAAGCATATGAGATTCTCAACTGTAGGTTGAGAAATTATAGGAATTTTGTTCCTTAGTTTGTCAAATTTAGCTATGAAGTCTCTCGTTGGTTCATGAGGCTCTTTCTTCATCTATGTAAGTTGAGCCAGAAGTGCATGTGCATCTTCTATAGGTTTGAATCTAGCTTCAAACTTATCTTTGAGAGTATTCCAACCGATTACTGATCGAGCCTGTAGATGATAAAACCAATCTATAGTAGCACCTTGTAGTGTTTCTAAAAATAGCCTGACTACTACATCTTTAAATTCTAATCCAATTACTCCACAAGCTATGTTGAAGGCTACAATGTGTTCAATAGGATGAACTTTCCCATCACCATAGAATTTGGGGAAATTCTTCCTTGAACTACTTGGAAGCTCATGTAGAGGTGGAGTAAGATTGAGAGGACCAAAAGCATTACTCTAGGGGCCTTGAATTGCCATTATAGGATTATGAAAAGGAGGGATAATAAATCTCAAAGGAGTGATTATTGGCAAAGATTTATCAATAGCAAAAGTAGATACTTCATCTGGAAATGGAGATCTGACTTTAGTAAGAGGAAAACTCTTGGTTCATTGGAGATGAGATGGTGAAGGAAATAGATCAAAATCACTTTGTTGTACCAACTCAAATACAGAGTCAATGATGCCTTTAGCCCTTTGGCTTCGTGTATACCTTAAATTTTCTAGACTGTGAAACAAAAATGGGAAAAGAATTGACCTTGCTTTAGTTTGCAACTTGAGGCTTTAAACTGTGCACTCTTTTCCAGAAACTCTAGTTTTATAGACCAGATAAAATAATGGAGGTGGAGGAAGATGGTAAGGCTATAAATGGATAATGGGTAAGACGTGAAATGAAGTCACTAGATTCTGTAATGGATAAGGGTTATAATGATAATGGGTTATTTCCCTAGCAGAGTTGCCAAAAATTGTTGGTTGAATATTTTGTCGATCAGTGTACTGATAAACAAAATAGGTCTGATCAACCAAAGTAGGAAGATTAGTCATCCAAATGTGTAGGTTTAACACATCATAAGGGGATTGATCTCTCTTCTCATCAAGGGGAGGTTCCCTATAGGTATACTATATATATATATATATATATATATATATATTTATAAATAGAAAATAATACTCATGGGTAGGAAAAACCATCCATCTCTCTTTTTTTAGAGATGATGCATGCAAATCAAAGGAAAAACTCAAGGAAATGATAGACAACACTCCTCTTCTTTCAGAAGTACTATTTATCTAGCCACAAGAGTACTCCCGGTAGTAACAGCAAAATGTAACCAAGGAGGTAATAACTAGCAAATCAAGATGCAGCACAAAGTCACCTTCCTGGCTACTATTACTAATTAAAGGAACATAAGATATATTAAGGAAAAAGACATAAGAATAGTTTCCTCAACAACAAAGATATCACAGCATAAAGTCTAAAAAATCACTTGCTTTCTTATTCTAATAACAAAATATGATCAACAATCTAAGTTCAAAGTCTCAGTAATGCCTTTCAATTTGGGTAGAGTTTCATTCTGATTGTCAAAAAGAGATCAATTTACAATAAAAGATAGTCCCTTATATAGCCTCTTCAAGAAGGACTCGAGAATAGTAACACATCATGTTGCATTGAAAACTATTAGGAAGATAGGATAGAAATTAGGGGCATCCACCCATTTATTTTTCTCAATGCAGAGAAACAAGTCACGCTATTGAAAGTTTGCAACTTTCAATGTCCACTTGGTGATCTAATCCTACCTTCATCATTCCTCCTTTTTTGGTTAATTAAATCAGGTCCTAGATTCAATTCATTGTTCTATTCCTTCCTCACTTTCTATTGGTCTTGGCCTTAAATCCTATGAATGCATTCAGGTCTGTAAATTCAAAGGATCAATGGCTATTTTATGAGCTTTAAAATTGATGTTCGCATGCCTGTCACTATGTTTTCAATAGCTAGTTTTGTGTTTTGAATTTGACATCTTTGGGCGCATCACCCCTTTGTCCTTCTTCAGCTTTTCTATTTGGCACTTTCCTAGAAAGACCCTGCCCTTTCAGGCCTTAAGAAATGATCTACCTCAGGTCGAGAAGAGCCCCCCACAAAGGTATCTACCCTTCAGGTGGTCTTCAGATGGCCTTCAGGCTTCTTTATTCTGGCGGGTCACTAGATTCTTCCTTCAGATTTCTCATTTTATATCTTCTCGAAGGGAAGGTGACCCTTCAGCTTTAGGGAAATGTCCTTTAATTTGGCAGCTGAGAGTCCCCCACACGGGCACCTATCCTTCGGGGTTCTTTAGTGGCCTTTTCCTTAGAAGTCTTTTGCGGGATTTCCTTGGGCTTTCTCCACGAACATTTCTTGCAGACAAAAAGTCCATGAAATTGTTCTATTCATTTGCCTTGGTTATTTCTTTGGGATTTCTACCCACAGCTTCTCCAAATTCTTTCAAACTTTTTGTCCAAAGGAATTCCTTCAAACAAAAGTCTGAAAGAATTATGCCTTAGACTTTTTCGACTGACTTAAATAGAAATCTGAAAGAATTTACCTTTTGAGGCTTCTTTGAAAATGACCCTTTTGAAGGGTACTTTTGTCATCCAAGTGCCCTCCACAAGGGCACTTTGTCCTTTGGGAGGCTCTTTGAACTTTTGCATTTGAACTGCTCCTTTGAATGGTCTGAATGAACCGCTTGTTTGAACCAAGTTATTGAACCATTTTATTGAACCAAGTCGATGAACCACTCCATTAAACCATTTATTTGAACCAACCGTTGAACCAAGTTTTGGTTCAACAGTTCAAATGAAGCCTTAAACTGACTGATGAACCATTTGATTGAACCAAAGGATGAACCAAAGCATTGAAACAAAGTAGATGAACCACCCGAGTGAAACAAAGCATTGAACCACTTGGTTGAACCAAGCCATTGAACCGTTCCTTTGATTGAACCCGCCATTAAACTAGAAGCATTGAACCTTTTGAACTTTGAACTCATTGAACCATTGAACCAAAGTGGTTCAATGGTTCAGCGGTTCAAGCCTTCTTTGCTTAGATGCTTGCCGATGAAGATTTTCAATTGATCCAAGGCACTGAACCAACCCAAAAAATGACCAAGTGTTAGAAATTTATTCTTTTGGTTGAACCCACCTACAGAAGCCTTTAAACCTATAGAAATGAACCTACCTGCAGAGTCTGTAGAAACCAAGTCTGTATAAATCAACCTGTGAAGTCTTTTGAACTTGGCCTACAGAGTCTGTATATTTTCTCTTCCTATTATGTCCATAGATTTAAGCCTGTAGAGTCTGTATATTTAAGCCTGCAGAGTTCGTAGATTTTTGAGAAGCTTGAAAAATGAGGAATTTCAAATTTTGAAAATGGAAGAGATAATTTTGATTTATAGGACCAAAATAGTTCAAATGTTGTCCCAAAAATGAGTGATATTTTTAGGGGACAATAATGTGTATTCATTTTTAATATTGTGTTGGTACTACTTATCCCATATTAGTTTATTGAGTATATTTTACTCTTCATGTTGTAGACACTTAAAATTGGACACTTTGTGTCAATTCTAATTAGTTATTCTATGAACACTTTCAACCTTACCAAAATCACTTTTCTTCTAATTATTAATTAATCCCACTTAATAAATCCTAGTTATTCCTCTAGTATAAAAATCTATGGATTTTAATTATCCTATTTTTCTAAATTCAAAATTAGAATATTTCCTCACCCAAGGTGGCATCATAATACCGAGTGTGCAAGTAAGAGATCTTACAAGCCTAGACCCCTCTTAAACACACAAAAGGGTCATGATTTAAATCTCATACATTTATATGACATACTTTACCCCTTTTATTACACACTCAATCTTTCACATTTATGATAATGGAAGACTAATATTGGGCCCTTGATATTTATCTCAAGATGAACGGTCCACAATCATTTGATAAATCTATAAATGAAAGGGCCTACACACTCTTTCATAATGGTTAACAAATGTATTGAATCTCTAACAAATCTTAAGGCTATCATTAAACAATTATCATGCCAAATTCAAAGCTAAATCATGTGTAGATAAGGAAATATGTTACTCACATGAGGATTCAAAGCATTGAAAAAGACTTCTACATCTAAAAGTTGAGCTTAGACTCTTTAGACCAATTTTCAAGCACATCTTCAATGGAGGTATAAATGTTGTGTTTATCTTACAATATTGAATTTCTTACTTGATTATCACATATCTCAACTTAGGGATTAGGCTTGATAAGTTATGTCATCAAGTTGTTTTGGATTTTGATTCACTAACAATTGACTAATTTCTCTTGGATAATTAATCTACATAATGGCATATTCAGTGGACTTGTTGTCAAATTGGACACATCCCATAGTTTTTTAAAACCATTAGAATTATTATAATTCTATAATTATCCTTCCAAACAAGTTAATTTTCTCTTTTTCTTTAAAAATTCTATGCAAGCCCATTCAAAACCAAGTAACAAATTTGTGACTACATAGCAATGAAATCGATAGGATCATTTGTGAAATCATTAGATAAAATGGCAAAACCATCTTGATCATAAGAAAAATCATCCTTTTGTCATGTTTCTATTTTGAATATTTTTTATAAGTTTTAATGAAAAAAATGATTTGATCATCAATCAAATCATTAGCCTCATCAATTAAATCCTCGTGATCGTTAACAAAATTATCATTCTATAATTTTCCTATCTTGTACTTTATTAACCTAGTATCCAAATTACTCTAATTTATACTAAAATTTATTTAAAATAATGAAATAATTTATTTGTTATTTTATGTTCTAACAATTTTCTACATAATTATCAGATTATAGCCATTAATAGTTAAATTATGTTGGATAATAGTGAAATTACAACTAACAATAGTGAAATAATTCCATTATATTCTTTCTTTTTTTACATACGTCCCATTGGATAAATCATGGAGATCATCGAAAAAAATTTAAAACCATCAATGAAATCATAAAAACCATCAATGAAATCATTTAGGATATCAGCAAAATCATGTAGAATAATGGTCAAATTATCATCTTCATCAACAAAATTGTTTTTTAACTTTTTGTTCTAGGTGTGCATGTTACAATGGTAAAATTGAAAGGTATAACAACGAAATTAACATACTAAATGATGAAATTATTATGTATAAAGGATAATAATTAAACAAACACATTTTTCAAGCTCCTCTTTGGCTCAAAACCACTTTTATCAAACTTCTAACATTTTGTGTTGTAGGACCTAGGCTAAGAATGGCATTTTGAGTGAAATCAATAATTTCTACTTCACATTTATATTTTGGAATTAAAATGAATTCACACTTTAATTTGGGTTATAAAAAGCTTGTTCATTTTCATGTTCTTTACTTTCATGAAATTTTACTTTTTATTTCATTGTCTTGTGGGGTTTTTTTTGCACGTATGCTCTCCCTTTTTTTTTTGGTCACTCTAAAATGAAAATTTTCATATTTGTATTTTCCTTATTTTTTATTTGACTTAGTGGGGTGGATTTTATCACCTTATTATAATTATTTATGGGTGAATTGATCAAGGAAGTGACATCCTATAATCATACCAAACCCCACTTATCTAATGAGGTATACCAATTGAGGAATGTTGGCATCATGAAGACCTAGATTTATGCTTGCACAAAATCATGTGAGGAAAGTAACCCTAGGGAGTTATTTCCAATATCCTAGGTCAATGTGTGGTAACCTTGAATAGATTAATCTTGGTAGTGAGATTGAACTTATTCATTGATGTATTTATGCCCATGTACTATAAGGTATATAAGAACCATCTAGATACCACATTAAAATTGTAAACAAGAACCAAATCTGGTAGCACTTCACTAAGACCCTTATAACTAAAGTGGTTTCAAAGGGATAAGATCTTATCATGAATTACCTAATCATGGATTGGTTCTTAGATGCCTATTTTGCTATGGAACATTCATTAATGTAGATGTCTAAAGGCAACATCCCCCAAATATTTCCTTAATTATATGAACCTTAAGAGACAAGGGGGCATACAAATCCTACCAATAATTGTAATAATTTATTTAATGAACACTTAGATTTTATAATCCTCTCTCAATTTAAGTGTTTAAAAGGTTCAATGGATGTGATTCACACCTGTATCATTTATTAAAATTTCCTTGTAATGCTTTTGTGTTGTCACTTGATTGTTGTGTTAAAACCTTGTTTACACTTAAGACCATTGTGGCCCATTTAAATTATAGACTAATACTACCCTTTTTTGGGCCAAACCAATTCTACCAAGCCAAGACCACCCTCTTTGGGTTGTTTCTATGGACTAATACTACCATTTTTAGGTAAATTCAAACACAAGACCCTTATGACCCATTTCAATTATAGACTAATACCCTCATTTTGCGGGCCAACCCATTCTAGTTTGTGCCAAGACCATCCTCTTTGGTCCCAATCTAATTAAGACCAAGCATATCCTCTTTGGGGATAATTTCTTCCATCCAATTCCCCTCACATGTATCCTTACTTGGGGGAATTAGTTTAAGGTTAAATCAAGTCATGGCATCCTATAATTATGATCTTGTCTTATGTCAAAGTAATTTATAACAACTCGCTCATCTTACCCAAAATCTATCCTACTTTACATTTGTTTTAGACTTTAACTATTAGTCCAAAACCCAATCTAGGCTTATATCTATAATACAGATAAATTATCATTCTACATAAAAAATACCTACCAAATATGTCATATAATACAAACTATGAACAAGAACAATTCAATCGATAACTATTTGATAAAAATTATGAAAACCTTATCATATTCTTAGAATTCAGAGCTAAACTTCCAACTATATTTCTTGTAGAGAACTTATGCTATTTGATTATATCTCCTAAAGAGAAACCATAATGAAGCCAATGGTCTAGATATATTATGACATCACCTAGTTGAGGGCCCTTATCTATTGACAAAATAAGTGTGCCCAAGTTTCATAATTACTTGATTAATATATGTTAGGATCCCCTTCCTACGCATGATTAGATACATCCAATTCCCAAAAAAGATCAAGATAGTTAAACCATTGTCAATTTTTTTTTGAATCACTCATCTTTGACCAAAATTAAACCTTCTTGGAAAAGCCCATTATTCATTCATTTCTAAAATTTCCCTATTTTTGAACATTTATTCATCCTAAAGCCTTAATTTCTAAGTGAAAGGTGAACATTGTACTTGTGGACAATGCAATTTAACAAGACATTTTTATGATTACTTAAATGTTAAAATTAGGTTCTATTCTATAATTAATATGATAATTACATTCCATTCTAAAACTAATATCAGATTTAGCATCAAGATTATAATAAACATCATTTTCAACATTAGATTCATATCCTTTTGAGTAAAAACCAGATTTAAAATCAAAAGATATGAATGGATGTTGTGACATTAGTTGCACATTTCTGGCATATCCAATTGAAAGAAATTGTGATCCTTCTAAGTTTTTTTAGGAAGCTTTTGTCAACATTGGCACAAGTTATCCTAGTAGCCTCTACAAGGAATGTGTTTTCTTTTACCCTTTCATTGACATAACACATGCCTTTATCTTTAACTAGCCTAACCAATATATTGAGATTCCACTTTCCATAAATATCGATTGGGACCAACATAATCACTCATTGTTCAACTTATTCCATGAATACATTTTAATGGTAGAATTTATGGGGAATCAAGACAACATTAAATTAAAATATAAATATCCTAGTGAAACCTTATTTGAGGTGCTATGGTAAAATAAAATTTTAAACTCAACATCTTCTAGTGAAACCTTGTTTGAGGCACTAGATGATAATTAGGATAAAAAATAGTAAAACCTTTCTTAAGGCTCTAGGGGATAATCAAAATAAATTATCAGCATCCCTTAGTGAAACCTTACTCAAGTCACTGCTAGATAATTCAAATCATAATCATCAAGAAGACTTTGTTGGTGAAAACCTCTTTAAGGCACCAATAGCTAAGCCAATTATTTCCTCATTTCTTGATGAAGTTATTGAAGTCAATATCAACCCTGCCACAACCAAAATCAAGTTGAATCTAGAATCAACAATAATGGGTGTGACTAAAACTCCTAATCTTCATTTCTCCACTAACCATTAAATGGTCCATTTTAATCCTATTATCCATTAAATACCTATTTTTCATTATACCATTAGACCATTTATCCCATGTCTACCCTTCTTTACCATTTTATCTAAATTCTATGAATACATCTTATTTAGAGGTTTGGAGGAAGTAGAATTAGCAACTAACAAAGATCATGACAACAACCACCTCATTAATATTAGTAGCAGGATTCAGATAGAGATGCCATTTTGAATAAGTATTGGTTGTATAGTAAAGGGTCCACATTATGAATATCTTAATCCTAAATCAAGTTGAGATGTAACATAATCCAAAAAAATAAGAAAAAATCAATTAAAATAAAAAAGATAAATAATTTATTATTTTCAAGTACCTTGACACTTGGGGGCAACCTTATCCACATTAAATACCATTTTTTTCAATACATTTTGGCCATTATAGTCCATTGGAATTCATTTCATTTCAACCATTCAAATATATTTATCCCAACCCATATTATTGTCACCATTAGTCTTCTTCTCTTTACATTGTTACAGAAGTGGAAGGTATATTGAGACCTATTTGGGAATTATTCTAGCCTAATATCCATGTGACACTTTAATGAATCGACACATTGGATTCTCACATGATATTTTCCTTGGAGACTCCTAGTCTTTTCCTTCATTATCATGTGCTATTTATTTTGTTCCTATGCCATTTATATTTTAAACCTTATTTTTGATTCATAACAAACTCCACTAGGGTTGAACTACATTGACCTAAGGTCTATTTGGACCTATGTAGGCACTGATCAGTTTCTGAGGTTAGCTTGGTCACCCCTTTTCCATGCTCTCATAATTTTTTGAGTAGCATAAGCCACACTCTTTATTTTTTGTGAGAAATTTAATCCATACTCTCACCATTTATTGAATTAAACCATTATGCATCTCATCATCCTCCATTTATTTTATATTATAAAAACCCAAAAACATTCCAAATAGTCTAAAAAACCCTAATATTTTAAAAATAGAAAAAAATAACCTAAAAAATCAAAAATTTATAAAAAAAGGCCTTAAAATTTCCATGAAATATATTAATCCACAAAAATTTTGTTTGCTTTGTCATCATATTTTCCAGTGGCCTTTGGCTCTATTATAAATGGCATGGTTTACCACATTTGTTGGGTGGGAACCTCTTATCCAACCATGATCATTTCCATTTACCATTTCCATTTCCCAATCATGTCACTCCCATTTTTGGGATAACTATGTTGATGTGAGGTCCACATAAACTATGTAGGTAGTACTTGGATGCATGGGGCATCCCAGGTCAATTCATCTAGTTACAATCTCATTACCATTTACCTCACAACATTCTCACCATTTTATGGGTTTGCCTTTTCCCATTTCTTCTAAAATCTAATCTCTTATTTTTCATCATTTTAGTCTATCCCATATCTATAGGAGAACTAAATTTGGCCTAAATTTCATAGGACTGTGTAGACAACATCCATTTGCATGGTGCATTTAGAGTCATCTCAACCACCCCTTATTTTTTCTTCTACTCTCCCCTTCCATCTAGGTTACCATCTTGTCCTATCAGTTGTCTAAGTACCTAAGAGTAATGCCTTAATTTCACACATGAATAAATGATTTAGCACCTATTTATTTTATGGTTTATTTATAATTAATCTATCATGCTTATCTTTAATTATTCTTGGTGTGTTTCTTTGAGCAAGTGGATGTTTTCTATTTCTTTTATTTCATTTTGTGTTTTCTTTCTTCTTTGCATTTTCGTTTCCTTTTTTATTTTATCATCTTCAATCAGTTATCTATACTAATGGGGTCATCATCATGGTTATTAATGTCATGAATTTATACTTGAGTCCATCCATTGGTATTTGATAGGATTGTCATCATGTTTTTTATCTTTAGTGCATTATTTTCAATTATCTATTGGATTGGGGGTCAGTCCTTATGCACATTACAACTTGGTCATCTAATCATCTATCTCATGGTGCATATTGTTTGGTGTTATATTAAATATCAATATGTTTTATGTCTAATCAATATTTTTTATTAAAATCTCTCCTTGTATACTATCCCCCAACAAATTCATCTAAATGCCTAATCATCATTTCTTAAACTGAAAATCTGCCCTATCAAGGCACATCATTTAGACCAATCAATAATCAAATTCACCCTAATAGGGTATATACTTAAATCCATGATCAAATATTCCCTATTAGGGAACATTATTGTGAAAAACCAATGCTATCATTTTTTGAGCCCACATCAATCATTTATTCTTTCTTCAATCATTATTCTTCATCATCTTTTTCATTACCATTGAGAATTCTCATGTGCCTAGTTTTTTGTGGCTTCATCATTATTTTAAAATTAATTATACCATTGCACTTATGTTTGTTCCTACTCATAATTAATATGTGTAACATGTTACATCCTTGAGTTATATTTTCCAATCAATCAACCTACCCTACTAGGAAAAACCATTTTATCAACAATCAAATCCACCCTGCTAAGGCACATTATTATGATGATCAACCAAGACTACCCTTTTTGGGGAAAGTTACCTCATTTAATATTTATTCTAATTAAAATTCCATATATTTTTCATTATTTGGGTCAAGAGAAAGTGTCTCAATTATTATTGGATGTATCCTTTTTGTTTCCCCCCAACTTGGGGCCAAATTAACTCTATTATTATCAATATTTGTAAATTAATTTATGCAAGCATTAGTTCAAGTGAGTTAATCTCATCTATGGGTTAATTTCACTTTTCCTTTTGTTGATTTTATTATTTTTAAGGTACTTTACACTAGTATTATTTTTTATCCACTCCTTTGAGGTGGCATCATGGTAATCACAAACATTGTTTGGGAATTTCTTGTCAACTAGTTTTCATTAGATTGAGTAAGATTCAACAAAATGAGAACACATCATTATTCAAGCATTATCAAAATTATTATTGATGGTTTTTTTTAATATTTTAAAATATTTTATTATTCCTAGTGTCTCATAATGCCTTCTCAAATAGGTTTAAAATGTAAATAATAACCATTTGTTTTGAGTGCATATATTAATGAAGGCTGTTAAGATAAAGTAGTTAAGTTGTGATTTTTTTAGGGTTTGATACAAATTATTTTATTTTTCCTCATTTATTTCACTTGATATATCTTAATTATATTATTTTCATTTTTATAATGAAAATTAGTTAGTGTGTTTTGATATAATTTTTAAAGTTAGATGTTATTAGTTACATGAGATATTTGACATATGCAAGTTTGTGTTTCTTATATGAGTTTCATTAGTTTTTTTAATAACATATGAGCATATGTATATGTATTTAATACTTTGTGTTAATTATAATCATGTCTTATATTAACACTTTCAACCTTACCAAAATCACCTTTCTTCTAATTGTTGATCAATCCTACTTAATCAAGCCTAATTATTCTTCCAATGGGAAAATCCATGGATTTGAATTATCCTATTTTTATAAAATCAAATTTGGAATATTGCCTCACCCAAGGTGATAACATCATACCAAGTGTGAAAGTAATATATTTTACAATATCTTAAACTCATCTTACACACTCTTCCTATTACACCCCTCTTACACACACAAAGGGGTCATGATTTGAATCTCTTACATTGACATACTCTATCTATTTTATTCCACACTCCATATTTCTAATTTATGAAAATGGAGGACTAATATTTGGCCCTTGATATTCATCTCAAGATAGATGATCCACAATCATTTTCCAAATATATAAATCAAAGAGTATACACACTCTTTCATAGTTGTCAATAAAGGTATTGAAGCTCTACCAAATCTCAATTCCATCATTCAGCCATTTTCATGTCAAAGCCAAATATAAATAAGGAGAGATGTTACTCACATGGGTATTGAAATCATTGATCAATACTTATACATCTACACATTGAGCTCAGGCTCTTTAGACTAATTTTCAAGCACATCTTCAAGGTAGGTATAAATGTTGTATTTATCTTCCAATATTGTATTTATTTCTTTATTATCACACATCTCAACCTAAGGATTAGACTTGAGAAGTTATATATTAAATTTAGTTTAGATTTTTATTCACTAAAAATTGACTAATATCTCTTGGATTATTGATATACATAATGGAAATTTAGATTAATATTAGGCCTTGGTTTAATTTTGGCAATGTAAGGGCATGGATTGGATAAATAAGATACATATTAGGATAAATTTTAACATTTCACTTTTGTTTGACTCTAAATTTTGTTAGAGTAACAAATCATTTTATGGGTATAGAAATTGTTTTGAATTGGATGGCATAAACCAAAATTTTGGCAAAATAATGCCCCATATCCTTTTGAGTCAAAATCAGCTTTAGATTCGTAAGATATTAATGGATTTTATGACATTGGTTGCACATTTATAAAATATCTGATTGAAAATAATTATGGTCTTTCCAAGGTTTTTGAGGAATCTTCTTTCGACATTGACACAAGTTCTCCTAGTAGCCTTTATGAGGATTGTGTTGCCTTTTCCCCTTCCAATTCACATGCCTTTACCATTAACCAGCCTAGCCATTATGTTAATGTACCACTTCCAAAAAACATAGATTGAGACTGATAGAATCATGTAGTATCAAACTTATTCCATGGTTACATTTTAGTGTTATAATTTTTAAGGAAGTAAGAAAATATTCAAATAAAAGAATAATTTCCTAGTTAGACCTTTTTTTAGGTGCTAGGGGACAAACAAAATCCAAACTTAGCATCTTCTATTGAAACATTGTTTGAGGCACTAGATAATAATTAGAATCAAAAAATATAATGCTTTAGTGAAACCTTACTTAAGGTGCTAACATAAAATAAAAATAGATTATCAACATCCCTTAGTGAAACCTTATTCAATGTGCTATTAGACAATCTAGATCAGAATAATAAAGAATAATTTTTTAGTGAAAACCTATTTGAGGCACCAATGGCTAATCCAATCCATTCCTCATTGATTGATGAAAACATTACTAAAAACAATATTGGCCTTGCCACAACAAAAATTAAATCAATTATGGAATTAACAACAATGTGTGTGACTAAAAATCTAATCCTCATTTGCCAATCAGCCATTATACATTTTATTTTGATCCTATTATTAATTAAAGACCTATAATACATTACCAATCAAACCATTTAGACCATGCCTACCCATATTTACCCTTATTGGAGGCCCTCTTTTTTTATAGGATATGAACATCTTGTTTAATGGTTTGGAGTAATTAGAATCAACAACCAACAAAGATCACAATAGTAGTTATATAGTTCATATTAACAACATGATTAAGATAGATCTACCATTCTAAGTAGGTATTTATTAGATAGTAATGAGTCCAAATTATGCATCTCATAATCCTCCATTGAGTTGAGATGTTATAAAATCCATAAAAATCAATTTAAAATATAAAATAATCAAAATAATTCATCCAAAGGTGAAAACCATGATTGTGCCACCTTGGACAAGTACCTTGATAGAAACCAAGTTTTTGGCATCATGTGTTAATAATTTATTGTTTACAAGTCCTTGACACTTGGGGGAAACACTATCCACATTATAGATGATTCTATTTTGAGACATCTAGGACATTATAGACCATTTGTATTTAGTTCATTTTAACCATTCAATTCTACTCAGCCTAAACCATCTTATTGTGGCCATTAGTATTTATTATTTACCATGTTACAAAAAGATAAGGTATAGTGAGACATGTTTTGAAAAATGTTTTGGCCTATTATTTGCGTGACACTTTGATGACTAGACACATTTGGTTCTCAAGAGACATGGTCCTTAGAGATTCCTAGTCCTTTCTTTCATTGTCATTTATAATCCTTGCTATTAATCTCATTGTGAAAATAATTTACTATTTAATGTTGTTCTTGTGCCATTTTTATTTTTAACTCTATTGTTGATTTGTAGTATCCCCTAGCATAGTTGAACTACATTGACCTAAGGTCCATTTTGGACTATGTAGGTAGCACTAGATTTTTAAGGTTATCTCGGTCACCCCTTTTCCATGATCTCATTTTTTTTAAAGAAACTTAAGCCATTCTCTCTCTATTTTGATAGCAACCTAAGCCAATAACCTAAGGTATGGTCTCTCCATTTTATGAGTTAAACTATTATGCATCTCATAATCCTCCATTGAGTTGGGATACCAAAAAACTTAAAACATTTAAAATATTCCATAAAATCCTAAAAAATTAAATAGGCTTACAATTTCCATGAAAGATATAAAGCCACAAAATTCAAAAACATTTTTTGTGTCCTAGATCTATCATTATCCTTGATTTTTATTAATCTACTCATTTAAGAAACCATTTTTGGGATGTGTCCTTCCCAAATCCTCCCTACTAGGGAAGCCTCATTATTGGTTCCAATTATTTTAGCCACCTTGAGAGGTGTCCTTCCCTTGCATATATCTTTTCTTGGGTGAGCCATCCATTTATCCATTTCATTGAGCCTTCACATGTAGATTTTGACTTGGTTAAACAAAAATATGTTTTTTGTTTCTTTTATTTTCAATTTTATGTGTGTGTATGTGTGTGTTTTATTATTGATTTCCTTTTTCTATTATTACCTTGACTCAATCCATTGTGCCACTAGGGTCATCATCATGTGGATTCCTATCATGTAGTTGTACTTGAGTCTATCCATTGGTATATGTCTACATTATCATCATGGTTTTTACCAGTGGTGCATTGTTCAAAATTATTTATCAGATTAGGGGTCATTCCTTATGTGCATCATGACCAATTCATCATGGTATTTTATATCATGATAGGTCCCATTTTTTGCTACATCAAAAATAAATTACTAGAGGTCTATTTGGTAATATCACAATAAATAATCTCCTTGTCTACCAGTTTAACATAATCATGAGAAGGATAGTTCTATTAGTCAGTCCCTTTGGAGGGTGCTAACATGGATCTTGGAGTTTAGTTCCTATTGTACTCTTTTTATAATCATTTATAATTTATTGTACCAAAGTGTTAAGGTGAGTAGACATCATTATAGTGATCACCAAGAAATTATTTTTAAGCATGGGAGGAGTAAATGTCATCTCTGCATGATACTTCATATTACGTACTATCACATTATCATTATGCATATTCAAGAGCAAGGGATTGAAGCTACTTCAAATATGAAGTTAAAAATTGGGAATTCTCCTAGTCTAGTCTGTAAATCCAAAATGGGGGGTGACAGAATTTGAACAGAACTAGTCTCTTGCTATGAGTTCAAAGATAACTAGTTGGATGGCACTACTACAAAGAGGGTGGGATTAGTCCCTACCTAGAGAGACTCAATGGGTTTGATGAAAACCTGTCTAAATAATTCGTGAGGTCTTGGTTAAACTGGCGAGTCACTATTGGAGGAATTAGCTTTGAGATTTCTAAAAAGGTGATAGCTATGGTTATAGGCATGTCCATGCAGGGGATGAAGATACAAAGGAAAACAAAAATCATGGACCTTTCTAGCTAGAAGCTATTTCTAGGAGAAGGTGAAGAACTTGTTCCTTTCTAAGGAGGATTTGATTGAGCCAAATTACCTAAGCCGTGGGACAGAGTGTGCTTCATCCTCATGAAGTATTTCATGCTAGAAGGATGATCCACCAGGTTCTATAATTATCATCTCCCTCTTTTAAATCATTTTAGGTGTAATGCTCTCATCAATTTTCCCTTTTATTTGCTCTCCTCCCTAGAACATTCTATCCTTAGGGTGAGAGAAAAATTGGCAAAAAAACCTAATATGAATCCCATCCCCCTCCATCAAGGCCTCATTTTATATTTGTATAATTTCCACCGTGCCCTTGAGCCATCCAAGACTATTAGAATCGATAGATGGGAAATTTATTCTAACCCTTTTGTTGGTGATGTTGTCGATGAGCCCTGTCCTACCCTTCTCTCTACCAAAACTAAAGAAGTCTCCTTTTATACTCCTGAGGACACCCCAATAGACACCCCTGGCTCTTTTATGAATATGAAGGGAAAGAAGAGGAAGTTTTATGCTGGTGAAGAGTGTATTGGGGGGACCACTGTGGGGACCCATAAAAATCCTTGTAGGACAATTGGGGTCAACGTAGTAAATCTCATATGTCCACTAAGGTTAATAAAGAGGGCCTCTCCTCAGGAGTTTGATGGTTGGGGTGGATTTTTGGAAAACCCACTCTTAAGGCTAGGCTTATTGACTATTTTGAGATTGCCTCAAAGGAAGCCACCTAAGAGGAAGAGAACAAGGAATTGGAAGTTTAGGAAATCTTTGAGGATACTAAAGGTAAGTAGGAGACAAGAGAATTTGAGGCTACTACAGAGGATGTTGCTGACATTGTAGAAAATGCTGACAAAGAGGGAAAGATGTATGTGGAGGAAGCTGATGAGGAAACTAAAATTGAGATTTGTTTGAAAGCTAAAATTGCTGCCCTGAAGGGTTGCATCCAAAAATTGGAGCAGAACTTTACCACTAGGCTCGAGAATTCTATTCTCCTGAACATGTCTATGCTATAGGACTTGGGTAATACTATTTCTACTATCAATGTAGAAAACACTAAGAAATTTAATGACCTCATAAAATCTATGTTTATGTAAGGAGAGATTTATCTGTCTCTCATTTTTCCTATTCTTGTTTTATTTTAGTTTTTTGTGTCTATTGGTACACTGATCATGTCGTTCCTATTGTAAGGCATCATTTATGTTTATTGCCTTTGTGATTCCTCTGCTTATGTAAGGGTTCATGCCCCTGGTCTTCTACCTTATATAATCAAAAACATAATCATTATACCATGTGACTAAGTTATATACTACTCATGATACATCCAGATTTGAGCATTTACAAAAATTCCTAATCATTTCTTTCATTTATATTTTCTCCCAATTCTTGAGAGAACTACATCAACTTGAGGTCCCTTTGGACTATGTAAGTAGCACTCAGTTACATTCAATTTATGGGCTCACTTCAACCACCCTTATTTTAGTCTTATTAATACCTATATTCTTCTAGTCCAATCATATCATTCCTCAATCATTATTATTCATCATCTCTTTCAACCCTTGAATATTCTCATGTGCCTAGTTTTTTTCTTGGCTTATTCATTTAAAAATTCATTATAACATCTCACCTATATTTTCAACCACTCATCATTAATCCATAACTTACTATTATAGACTTAGATTGCACCCTAGTTGAGCAAGGGATTGTTTGGGTCCTCTTTGGTCCAACTTGGATCAACATGGGAATGACCCTCAGCTATGTGTTACCTAAATTTTGGGTTAGATCTCTAAGATTTTTAATGAGGCTAGCTCCTCCGATGCATCACTTAGCTCATTTTCACTAAAACCTATAATTTTTTTGGCGTGAAATGGGAGAAAAGAGATTACTAAAAGTTAAATCTAAGCTAATGGTGGTGATGTACCTAAAACATTATTCATCCACTCATACTTGAGCTTCTAAAACACTAGTGGGATAGAATAAATGAATGGATCTATGACTCCAAATGTTTTTCATACACCAATATTTCATGCAGAGGTTTGACCAAGTGATCAGAGCTAAAAGGAAATGATGGAAAGGCCTAATTTAAGTCACTAATCTAGTTAAAGTATCCATTATTCACTTAGTCAAATGACATTTAAACATGAAACATGACCTACATAACATGATCATATACCAACTAGGTGAGATTGAGACTTGGCAAAGGAGAAAGCTCTACCACTTATGCAAATCAAGCTAACATGAACACACTAGACAAACAAAATTAAATATGAACATAGTCTTTTATTAATCTTAAGAGGTTACAAAGTTAAATCTTGGTAGGGTCTAGTCATGCCCAAGAAAGGGATCAAAGAGATACATTTTTTGGCTCAAAGTCCTATACATATATCAAAAATGGAGAGAGAGAGAGAGAGAGAGAGAGAGAGAGAGAGATGGGAACCATGCATAGGAGAGTGGAGAAAGGATCTTATACATGTGGTGGTAGCTCATTGATTTCTTTCTATATGTGTGCCTTCTTCTAATGAACTAGCCTTTTCTTGCTCCAATAACCTTTGATTTCCTCTCATTGGTTGAGAGATCCCACTAGAAGATAACGGTTTGTTATACATGATGACCAAGTATGTTTAATAGAATCAATGACCTTAACTGATTCTCCAACCACCAGTTTGCTACCTTCAGACCCTAAGCCCACTTGACTTGCTCATGAGGATAAAATTCTTGAATCTTGAAACTAATAATTCCATGCCATGAATGATGGTTTGTCAAGCTATGACTATGTTGAAGGATGAGAATCCCCCACCATCTATCATTTTTTACCCCTACATGGGAATTTGAACCTAAGTCTACTATAGATAAAAACTAGTGAAAATATTAGTTTTACCATACTCTTAATGTCAATAGATGAACCTTTTTAGGTGTTTGATCATGATTTGACAATAATATACCATCCCCTTAGAATGTATTAGGTCTAAAAAACTTATTTTGACTCTATAGAGCTCTATTGGTAATGCTTGATCTAGTTGTCCTCATTCTAGTTCAACTTGGATCCATCCTAGATTATATTTGAGATTGGTTCCTTCATTTTTTACCTTTATTAAGTCAAAGAATACCATATCAACTTTCATAAAAAAATCTTAGGTTTGAACCTTTATTTATTGGTTTTCAATATCAACTCAGATTATTGACCCATTGAATCATCTCACACCATCGATCGTAATCTATGTGATAAAGAAAGAGCCATCGATCCTACCCTTTACTTGTTAATCTCTATCCTAGTTGGTACTACTTGGTAGCCCTGTATTTTCACTCAAGATCTATTATCAGTCTATCTAATTTTGTGATTATGCCATGTGGTAGCCTCTAATCTTCTTAACTTTTTGACTTTTTCATGTGTCATTTATCTAATTGATATGATTATATGCCAATCATTATATCTATTAGGACCTATTATTTGAAATATAATAACTACTCCATAGGCTTAAAATTGATGATTGCACTCCCATCATTTGACGTCTATGTTAATGTATTTGAAATCCACATGAACATCAATCTTTGGACTCCAATGGATGATTGTCGAGATTTACTTTAACATTCATGCACCTGTCACCACCCTAATGGATCATCTTTTTTAAAACAATTTAGTTTGTGTAATGATGTCTTCATGGAAATTGTTGCAGAACAATTTCCCCAAAAGAATTCATTTGTTCAAATAATTTGCATTGGGCATATGTTGCAGACATTTTCCTCTGGCCTTTTATATCAGATAATTTATTGGATGAAAATAACTTTGGGCTTTTTGTCTTGGACAAAATGTCCAAAATAATTGACTTATGTTTCAAATAAAATGTTCAAGAGAATTTATAAGGACCTTTTGCCTTCAGGATAATTTTCCCAAAAAAATTCTAATACTTATCCAAATGAACTTAAAATAATTTCTCCAAAAGAATTAACACTTACCCATTTCCTAAGTATCGAATAAGATTTTAAGTCTATAGGCACTTTTAGACATGTTATTGAAATTACTACCTAATCATTTAAGACTACTCAAGAACCATCTATTTGTATTTCTTGACCTATTTTTAAGCCACTTGATATTTGCTCCATTAAGGACTCAGCTCACATTTCTATCTAGTCAAGAAGCTTGGCATGTGGTCCAAAATGGCCAACATTTCTACTAGATCATAGGGAAACATGCCTGATATGCTTGGAGAACCCAAATCATTTACCTTGTGAATTCTATTAGGCATGGAGTCTCTACTCTAATTCAACATATTGACCTGGATCCAACACTGGCTTCCAATTTTTTGGATAACCTCTTTTTTGACAATACAAAGACCAAAATAAGTGAAAAAAACAAATTACCTAGGGCAATTATTAAAAGGAAACATAAAATATAAGGATAAATAACCTAACAAAGTAAGGACAAAAAAAATGTGCCAATACAACACTTGGAGGAAAATAGTCAAACTACTCTAATTATGTATAGCTTAAAATTATATGTACCTTTCCTCTTGGATCAAAAGGAAAGTTTGATAACCTTCTTGCTTCATGGGATGTGGAATTGAATGAGGCATGTAAATTCTTTACTCTTGGTCTTGATGCCTACTTCTTTGTTGTATCTATCAACTTCATTGGCATGATGTTTAATGAAAACCAAGCATCTCCAAATAGGTCAACTATGTGCATCTAGATAGTCTCAATTTCCTCATATGGCTCCTCAATTGTGACCTCTAATGGTGGTTCAAAATGGCATACCCTCTTGATTCCCATAGTGTCCTCAGTAATATTGGGCTTCTCCTTTGTTTTAAGTTCTTCAAGCTCATCAAGGAGTTCTACATATTCTAACCAATACTAGTCTTATCCTCCATGGGAAACTCTTTGTCTACCTTCTCAAGTACTTGACCTTTTTCAATAAGAGATATCTCAATATCATCCATGTCCTCCATTTGTACCAATCTCTCATTAAGAAAAACCTTCTCATTCTACTTTGGCATCTCTAGAGTAGTATGTTATAAATATTTCCATTGATGTCAAATTAGAATTTAATATCTAAAGGTGTTTTTAATGTTTATATCTTGGCTAAAGTGTGTTAATATTAATTAAATATTAATGAATATATATTTTGTTTCATAAAGATAAAAGAGGGCCCATGAGGAAATCAAAGAGTCATCACTAAAGACAAAAGTGAAAAAGGATGCATTTATCCATTAAGGGTCACCTTGAGGACTATGAAGAGTCATCACTAAAGACAAAAGATGGAAAGGATACATTTTCCCATGAAGGGTCACCTTGAGGAATTCAAAGAGTCACTAGGTAAAGACAAAGAAAGAATTCAAAGGGTCATGCAAGGGTGAATGTCAAAATTCATTTGGAAAGATATAAAAGGAGGATTAAAAATCCATTTAGATATATGTAAATGAATGATTTTATATATCTAAGAAGATCAGAGGAAAGTAGAGAAAAGATAAGAGATATAGTAGTGTGTTATCATTTGTTGAGAAAGCAACATTGAGAGATAGTGGTGTTTTATACACAAGAGGGATTGGTGCTCTTGTGGATGGGCACTCATGAATTATTGTTGTGTTGGTGCTTATAAAAGGGTTTGGTGCTCCTACAATTTGGTGCTTACAAAAATTTTAACTTGATTTGATGCTCATTTATATACTTGAGATTATTCTATGTGGTTTTTCCCACTTTCAGTTTCTACGTAAAATCTGGTGTCTCTCTCTCTCTATTATGTGGTGCATGTTATTGATTTTAGTTTTATTACATATCTTGAATGTATGAATAAGTGTTTAAAGCAAAGTAATTTGATTAAGTAAAATATTTAAATTCATTCTTAACAATTAGTATCAGAGCAGATTCCTTCGAAAAGCATTTAACAGATTGAAGGTATATGGGTGAAAGCACGATGGCCAAGTAGTTAAAGAAGGAGAATCAAGAGTTTAAATATGTGGTTGAGGCTCTTAAGGAATAGATGTGTATCTTGGATTTTAATTTGTCTATAGAAGAGAAAAAGATAAGATGTTTATCCACGATCTCAAGAATCAGCGAGAGGTTGTATATTCAAGTTTGAAATCAAGAGAAGATTTTAATCAATTGAAGGTTGAGTTAGGTTATTTAAAGGATAATCATGAGAAGATCATAATCAAGGTTGAGAAAGATCATGAAATATCAGTCCAAGGTAAGAAGGATGCAAGTTTTAAATGAAAATTAAAGAATCCAATTAGGCAGCCTAATGCTTTCAAGTTTTCAAATTCTTTTCATGGGCACTAATTTATTTGTCATCATGTTGGTCAAAGGGAAAGAGATTGTATGAGGAGAAGAAACTAGTCAAAGGGATATCTCAGTCACATTCAAGAAAAATTTATGATAAATGTTGTTTGCTTTTATTGTCATAAGGTTGTCCATATTACTAAATTATGTCCAAATAGAGTAAAGAGATCTTCAAGGTATGTCAAAAGATATAGATCCCCTAGAAGGTATGAGAAGAGCCAAATTCAGGTTTGGATACCTAAGAAAGTAAAGGTTGATCAGGTTGAGTTTAAGAGTGATAATAAATTACTTGCTAAAGTGGATAAAGAATTAGATAAGAAGGAATATGAATAATCTCTTGTTACATTTGAACATGAGCCTTGTCAAGATAAGATAGTTTCAAGAGTTGAGAAGATGAAAAACATCATGAATGTTGAGGTTAGTAAGTAAAATAAGTTAGACATGTTTAAATGGATTCTAAGAAAAGACACAAGAAGATCAAGGAAGAAACATAGGAAATGTGGGAATCTCATGAGATTTTCTTCTAGGACCCTTTATGTGGGGTGTCTCTTCTAGGCTTCAAGGAGACACTTTTAAGAAAAATTGAAGCATGGTGGAGATTTTTGGGTCTTGGATATGTTGCATGAAAATAATGTGAGTTGATAGATTAATTTATATCAGTTGAGGGGGAGCTAAGTGTAAGCTTCAGGATAGACTCTTTTCCATTGATGTCAAAGGGGAGAAGTATAGGAACGGGTTCAAGAAATAGGATGCTATAGTAAAGGGGAGATACTATATATTTTTAGTTGGTTAGGTTTATAGGTCTTAGTTTTAGGATGGCATGTACAGTATAAGTTTTCAAAATTGGTGACATTTTTATGTTGCCATCAAAGACAAAGGGGGAGATTGTTGGAAATATTATCACTGATGTCAAATTAGCATTTAATGTTGAAAAGTGTTTATAATGTTTATTTATTGGATAAAGTGTGTTAATATTAATTAATATATTTTTGGTTGCATAAAGACAAAAGAGGGCCCATGAGGAATTTGAAGAGTCATCACTAAATACAAAAGAGGAAAAGGATGCATTTCTCCATGAAGGGTCACCTTGAGGAATCCAAAGAGTCATCACTAAAGAAAAAAGAGGGAAAAGATGCATTTTAGCATGAAGAGTCACCTTGAGGAATTTAAAGAGTCACCAAGTAAATACAAACAAAGAATTCAAAGGGTCATGCAAGGGTGAATGTCAAAGGTCATTTGGATAGCTATAAAAAGAGGCTTGGGAAGACATTTAGATATATGTAAGCAAATTATTTTATCTAGATAAGAAGAGCAGAGGAAAGAAGAGAAAAGAGAAGAGATATAGTAGTGTGATATCATTTGTTGACAAATCAACATTGAGAGATAGTGGTGTTTTATTCACAAGAGGGGTTGGTGCTTCTGTGGGTGGGTGCTCATAAATCATTACTGTATTAGTGCTCAACAAATGGGTTGATGCTCTTGTAATTTGGTGATTGTGAAATTTGTAACTTGAGTTAGTGCTCATTTATATACTTGATATTATTCTCCATGGTTTTTCCCACTTTGGGTTTCCACATAAAATATGGTGTCTCTCTCTATAATATGTGGTGCATGTTATTTCTTTCAATTTTATTGCATATCTAGAATGTATGACCAAGTGGTTAAATAAAAGTAATTTGATTAAGTAAAATATTTAAATTCATTATTAACATAACATTGCCTTCATAAATATCCAAAACATTAATGGAATCCTTAGATGAAGATTCAATGTGTTACACTATCCCATTATCTAAGTCTACCATCATAAGTTAATCAAACTCACTCATGAAGTCATGGTACATCTATTGCCAATGGTCTTCTTTAGGAATGCTCTCTATCTCATCAATGGTTCTATATGATTTGTCTTCATGGATAACTTCTAAAAAAAGATAATTTGGTACTTGAACTATATCGACTACCATAAGATCTTGTGAAAAATATTGATTTTGGATAGTTGATATGTGATCAATAGGTTCTTAAGAAACAACCTCTTGATGCACATATAATACTTCTTCCTGTTGGATCTCATCTCTAACTTTCACTTACTTTTACAACTCATCTTCTTTGACATTATGAAAAATTGAAACAGGATCACTCTTGCCAAGTGGTTTTCTAATAACTATTTCCTCTTCTAACTCTAACAATCCATCATTATTAGTTATAAGTTCAAGATGGAGTTCACTACTTACCTATTCAAGGAGTGGCAAAGGATAGTCTTGGGATGACTCTAGGAGAGATGAGATATATGTGGAAGCTCCTTGGTATAGCTACTTATCTTTGATAGTCATGTCCTCTTCCTTCTACATACTACTATAGATTGATTTCCAAGAGGGAAAGGACTTAGATTATTGAGGATGGGAGGGAGGGAATTGAATGACTTTAGATTTTATTGACTATATGATTTGGTTCTAAGATGGAAAAGATAGGTGTTCTTATTTACCCATTTGATTTTATTTCTCCTCCTCTTTCCTTGTCTTCAACTCTAACTCTCTGATTTTCCCCACTATATTCTCTTGGAATAACTTCTCTTTAATGTGGTCAGTGGATTCATGAAGATAATAAACACAAGAAGAATCTTGAAGAGGGATGACATAGGTTTTCATAGGTTCATATCCTCCTTTAACTTTGGTTTTTAAATCTATATTTATCTCACTTTGTCCACCTCATGACTTCACCACTTGATTCTAGCTTATAACCTTGAAGGACTTCTTTAGGGGTTCTTAAGGAAGAATGGAGTCTTGGACCTCAACAACAAGATATTCCACAATAATATCCTTCTTTGTTTGTTGGATTACTTGGATAGATTTACAAGAATGAAAGGTCTAATAAATATATTAATCACTTTGAATACTCAAAGGGTCACTTAGAATGGTCTCTTGGGGAGGAATGGGTGGCACATATGAAGGTTGAAGTGGTGAATATGAAGTCACATAAGATTTTTAAGGTTAGACCTATTGATCTTTAATGCCTTTTAGCTTATCCTCAATGTTTTTAATGTAGTCACTTACATCAATCATCTCACCTATGAGTTTGTTCCAATTTGCTCTCTCAACAGTTGCCTATTTTTCCTTCACTTACTACAATGACTCCCTCACATGATGGATTTAGTGAGTAGGGACATCTTAGCCATAATAATTTTGTGAGCACAATTATAGTGCATGATTGTCAAGGCTCACTAAGGTTCACTTAAGTGTTGGTATAGATGGCTCATGATAAGGCTAGTAAGGAGTAGGATTATGATGGGCTTGTTGTTTATATAGAGGATTAGGGAAATAATCTTGCATGTATGACTGATATAGATCATCATATTATTAGTGAGGATCATGAGGAAGGTAAGATACATTATTTTGATAATAAGGATCATGAAATACTTGACAAGGCTCCTCATAGTTTTGATATAAATATTGGTAGGGTGGATAGGCATTATATGGATAATGAGGATCATATTGGGACTGTTGATAAGGAGGTGGATAATAAGGATATTCACCATAGTTTTTCATATTAACCTCACGTGTCAATTTAGACATGAGAACTAGTTAAAATATTCAAGAGGACATACATGGTTTGTTCATAACTAGAATTTTTGATTTGGAGTCATTATTGGTGCTAACTTTCTTGCTTCTAGAATCTGATTAGAGGAAAGACACACCAAGATCTTCCTAATATTTTGGACATTAGTCCCATCAAGCATGCCATAAATATTATGGAATTAGATTGTACCCTATTTGAGTAAGGGATTAGTCAAGTCTTATTTTCTCAAACCTAGCCTAACATAGGAATGACCCTAAGTTGTAGGTTACCTAAATTTTGGGTCATACCTCTAGGATTTTTAATGAGGCTAGCCCCTCTGATGCATCACTTAGCTAATTTTCACTAAAACCTATAGATTTATTGGGGTGAAAAGGGAGAAGAGAGACAACTAAAATTAAAATCTAAGGTAATGGTGGTGATGAACCTAAAAAATTATTCATCCACTCATACTTGAGCTTCTAAAACACTAGTGTAATAGAATAAATGACTAGATCTATGACTCCAAATGTTTGTCATGCACTAATATTTCATGCAAAGGCTTGACCAAGTGATTCAAGATAGAGGTAAATGATGGAGATGCATGATTCAAGTCACTAATCTAATCAATGTATCCACCATTTGCTTAGTAAAGTGGCATTTAAACACTAAACATGACCTGCATAACATGACCATCCACCAACTAGTTGAGATCAAGACTTGGCAAGGGAGAAAGCTCTACCACTTATGAAAATCAAGCTAACATGAACACACTAGATAAGCAAAATGAAATATGAACATATTCTTCTATTCATCTCAAGAGGTTACAAGGCTCAATCTTGGTGGAGTCTAGTCATGCCCAAGAGAGGGATCAGAGATATGCATTTTTTAGCTCAAAATCCTATATATATATATATATATATATATATATATATATATATATATATATAGTAGAAACGGAGATAGATATGGGAACTATGCGTAGGAGAGTAGAAAAAGGATCCTAGTCATGTGGTGGTATCTCATTGATTACTTTTTACATGCATGACTTATTCTAATAAACTAACCTTTTTTTGCTCTAATAGCCTTTGAGCTCCTCTCATTTGCTGAGAGATCTCACTAGAAGATAAGGGTTTATTATACATGATGACCAAGTCTATTTGAATATAATTAATTCCCTTAACCACTTATCCAACCACTAGTTTGCTACCTTAGGACCCTAAGCCCACTTGACTTGCTCATGAGGATCAAATCCTCAAATCTTGAAACTAATAGTGTCATGTTGTAAATGGAAATTTGTTAAGCTATGACTATGTTGAAGGATGATAATCCCCCACCATCTCTCATTTGTTTACCCCTACATGGGAATCTAAACTTGTGTCTACTATAAATGAAAACCAATGAAAATACTAGTTTTCCCATAGTCTTAATGTTGACAGATGAAACTTTCTAGGTGTTTGATTTTGATTTGAAGATAAGCTACCACCCCCTTGGTCTGTATTAGGTTCAAAATACCTATTTTGCCTCTATGGAGATATATTAGCAATGCTTGGTCTCATTTTCCTCACTCTAGTTCAACCTGAATCCATCTCAGATCACATTTGAGTTTGATTCCTTTATTTTCTACCTTGTTCAAGTTGAAGAATGTCGTATTGACTTTCATCAAAAAATTCTAGGTTAGAACCTTTATTTATTGGCTATCAATTTTGACTTGGATTATTAATCCATTGAATCATCTCACACCATCAATCATGATCTATATGATTGAGTGAGATCCATCGATCCTGCCCTTGACTTGTCAATCTCTACCTGAGATGGTACCACTTGGTAGCCCCACATTTACACTCACAATCCACTTTTAGTTTATCTTCTTCTATGCTTGTGTCACATGGTGGCCTCTAATACCCTTATCCTTTGACTTGATCATGTTATATTGATATGCTTGGTATGATTAGATCCCAACCATTAGATTTGATAGGACTGACAACTTGAAATCTAATGGCTACTTCATGGGCTTAAAATTGATGTCCACACTCCCATCATTTGACATATATTCAAACATATTTTATGTCCACATGAACATCAATATTTAGACTTCAATGGATGAATACCAAGCTTTATTTTGATGTTTTTGCACTTGTTACCACCCCGCTATATCATATTTTCCAAAATAATTTGGCCGGCGTAATTATGTCATTGAGGAAATTATTGTAGAATAATTTCTTTGAAAGAATTTGCTTGTTTATAACTTTTGCATCAGGTGTATATTGTGGAAATTTTCCTTAGGCATTTTGTATCAGATAATTTGTTTGATAGAAATGACTTTGGGATTTTTGTCTCAAACAAAATTTTCAAAATAATTGACTTATGTTGTAGACAAAATGTCCAAGAGAATTGACAAGGACTTTTTTCCTTCAAGACAATTTTCTTAAATGAATTCCAATGCTTAGCCAAATGAACTTAAAAAAATATCTAAAGGAATTAACACTTATCCATCTCCCAAGTATCAAATAATATTTTAAAAATATAGGCTCTTTTGGACATGTTCTTGAAATGACTACTTGGTCCTTGAAGAATGCTTGGGAATCCTCCATTTGCATTTTTGGACCTATTTCTAAGCCACTCGATCTTTGCTCCATCAGAGACTCAGCTCACCTTTTCCATCCAGGCAGTAAACTTGGTATATGGTCAAAAATGGCCAATATTTACACCCTTGGGATATACTTTTCAACCTATCGATCAATTTCCTAATCATCATTTATTAATGATAAAATCTTCACTACTAGGGCAAACCATTTAGACCAATAAATAATAAAATCTGCCCTATGAAGTAACTCATTAAATAGATGATAAAATTCAACCTATTGGGACAAATTATTATGATCAACCAAGACCTCCATTTTTGGGTCCAATTTCCTCATTTAGTCTTTCTTCTAATTTCAAGCCTGTATTTTTTCCCCTATTTAGGGCAAGCCAAAGTGTGTTTCTTGTATTGGGGTGTATCCTTCCCACTTCCCCCTACCTCCATGTCAATTCAATTCTATTATTATCAAGCATTGTAAATCAAAGCATGAAAGCATCAATTAAAGTGGGTTGATCTCATCCATGGATTTATTTCACTTTTATTCTTGTCCATTTTATTATTTTTTAGGGCTTATCTATCAATCTTATTTTCTAGCCACTCCCTCAAGGGGCATCATGGGCCTCCCAAACATTGTTTTAGGCTTCTTTGTGGACTTGTTTTCAGTAAATTGAATAATATTCAACAAAACATGAATACATCATTCTTCAATCTCTATCAAATTTATTATTAACAACTTTTTAATTTATTTAAATAGATTTTACGATGCCTAGTGTCTTGTAATGCCTTCTCAAACAAGATAAAAATATATATACTTAAAATTAGACACTTTTTGTTAATTATAATTATGTCTTCTATGTACACTTTTACCAAAATCACTTTTCTTCTAATTATTAATTAATCCCACTTAATCAAGTAAAATTATTCCTATAATAGAAAAATTCATGGATTTGAATTATCCCATTTCTTAAATTCAAAATTAGAATATTACCTCACCCAAGGTGACATCATCATACCAAATATACAAATAAGAGATCTTAAAATATTTTACACCCCTCTTATGCACTCTTCCTCTTACACCCCTCTTACAAACACAAAAGGGTCATGATTTGAATCTCTTACATTTTTATGACACACTCTACCCTATTTATTCCATACACCATAAATATTATTTATGATAATGGAGGAATAATCTTGGTCCTTTGATCTTGATCTCAATATGGATGGTCCATAATAATTTGCCAAATATATAATGAAAGGGTCTACACACTCTTTCACAATGGTCAACAAAGGTAATGAAGCTCTACCAAATCTGAAGGTCGTTACTTAACCATTCTCATTCCAAAGCCAAAGCCAAATCACGTGTAGAAAAGGAGAGATGTAACTCATGTGAGGATTAAAATTATTTAAAAATACTTCTACATCCACAAGATGAGATCAAACTCTTTAGACCTATTTTCAAGCAAATCTTTAAAGAACATATATATATATATATATATATATATATATATATATATATATATATATTATGTTTATCTTCCAATATTGTATTATTTGTTTTATTATCACATAGCTCAACCTAGGGATTAGGATTGAGAAGTTATGAATTAAAGTTTTTTGAATTTTGATTCACTAACAATTGACTAATCTCTCTTGGATTCATGATCTACACATGTAACTCAAGGCTTGAAATAGGTATTGATTTCCTTACTATTTTGAGATCTAACTGCCCAATTAGGGCGAGGAGAAGAAGTGAATTTTTGTATTGATCATTAAAGTTTAATAAAATAGATAGAGGGTTTGAATTATTATATATGACAAACACATTCATGAAAAAAAAAGTTCCTAACACCTCTTAAAATTGTCTAGTTGATGGTTTTATCAACTAGAAACATCTAGTTGACAGTTTGGACAAGGTCTTCCATTCATCACTAGTATTAAATATTCTTGTTATTTTTCCATAAAACCCCTAATTTCCCATATAAAATTTCAAATAATTTCCCTCAATATCTATATGTTCTATATATATTCATAAACCCTCTACTTATATTTATTGTAACAACCCCACTGGGTTTTATCAAAATATAGAAATATATTTTTTAATTTAATTACACATATTCAACATATAGATTTCACCATGAGAAACCTAACTAGT
Source organism: Torreya grandis (assembly GCA_037957365.1). Lineage (NCBI taxonomy): Eukaryota > Viridiplantae > Streptophyta > Pinopsida > Cupressales > Taxaceae > Torreya > Torreya grandis. Next base: position 91,210 of record JARHVA010005045.1, on the reverse strand, counting down.
GATATTTAACTAGCTATATTAATTTAGTTAACCATTAGGTTTATAGCTAATTCACTTAGCTAAGGATCACCATGAATAGATATAGAAATCATGAATAATATTGAAAACCAACAAATACTGAATCTAATCATAAATGTAATAGTACAAATTTAGCCACAACTGATACAACACTACAACCAATATTTTATAATTATAATGTATAAATGTTATAATATTTAGCAATACATAAAATATCCCAAATGAAAAACTATAATACAAATCTCCTCTAAGCAGAGTCTCCATTACTTAAGTATCAATATGTAATCTCAAGTGTAGTCTCAAGTATAGTACTCTAACTAGGAGGGAGAGCATCATCTGAGCACTTTTTCACACCAACCATGAACCATAGATCCCTTGTGTTATTTCCCAAATAAGGGGATGGCCCTACCTTCACAAATGGGTATATAATGATGGTATGGGAATCCAAAGTAACAAACTAAAACCTATGTGTTTTTTGTATCAAAGTGTCTCACTTAAGTAGGCATGGTGCTCAGTCATACATGAAACTCTGGTTATCATGCATTTCTAGGTTTAAAGGAGTTAGGTGAAATGGGAACAAGGTCTAACACATAACATTTAAACACACGGACATCAGTTTCATATAAGGCATGAACCCTATGCACTCACTCAAAGTGTGGTAGCAAAGGGACCAGGTCTTTGTTGGGTTAGTTACATCAGGTTGTAACCAAGGGGTATGTAGGGTTTAAGGGGTTCATGGGGTTTTCTGGTGCATGCTCAAGGAAAGGGGGGTCAAAGCCTTATCATTGTATGCAGGCTAAGGAGTTCACATGGGGGTGTCCATTCATCCTAAGGTTGTTAGTTCATGTTATGTTTAGCATGAGGGATCTTCATGGTGGTTAAGAGAACTAAGTGGCATAAAGGTGCCACGTACTACTAGGGTGGAGTCCCAACTCATCAATAGAGTATATAGAGAAATAAAACCATAACCATTCTACAATTATTTATCATAAAGAAATAGTAATTTATATTCATTCATTGATATCTTGTTATGCTACAATAACTAGTAATAGCCTTCACTAATTGATTCTAATTCTACATATGTCAGAGGCTCATAGATGAGCATGGTTTACATTTTCTATTTGACATTTAGAAAGCTTACTCCTAGTATCAATCTTAAATTCACCATAGCTTCACTAAAAATTTGAATTGTCTCCCTTTACTCTTAGAGGTCACCTTTAAATAGGTGTTGGCCACTCCTCTTACTGACTGGATAGGCATGTGCCAAAAGATGAGTAGGTGAGAGCTTGTCAGCTCCATTATGCCATATAGGATAACCAGGTGCATGTTAAGTTATTGGTCATGGAAATTCACCTATTTACTCCACTACTTAAACTTCCATACTCCTTGAGCCCTGAGTCATCATGTGTAAGACTAGGTAGGTATGCCTCAAGGTTTGTGATGTTATTCAACCATCTACTAGCTAGTATGGAGACTCTAAGAGTTGATTTAGACAGAACCAAGGTGTATAAAAAGGGTTTCCTTCACTTCCTTTAAGGGTATCCATGCTTTTGGATGTGTCTAGCTAGTATAGGACAAAGTCTTACCAAAAAGGGGCCCTAACATCACCCCATACAAAATTGCTAGTCTGCCTCAGACTAACCCTAAAGTGCCTTAGGTACATAGAATTTGGGTGCACCCTATTATAAGTCCTCCTTAAAATTATCAATTCCTTGGATGGAACCATTCAACGCTTCAATGGTGCCATCCACTTCTATATATGTTGCCTCTAGAGAAAGTATATCCATGCTTCCCAATTCCTTCCTAAAGGCTTCTAACATTTCCCTTGCCCTCTTCACTCCATCTAAGATTTCACCCTGATCACTGGCATTTGTCTGAAAGGCATGAAATACTTCTTCCAAGTCTTGTTATTATGTTTTTAGTTAGGTGTTAAGGGAGTTGACTTACACCATGAAATATACATGCTCAGTCCTTGAAACCATGAAGGAATGTTGGAACAAGTTGTCCTTTTCCTCTATTTATTTTAGGCATGCATTGATGACCTTTGCCTAGTGCACAAAGTTGCAAAAAATGGTGTCTACTTCTTCAGTTCCTCCTTCAATCTTAGTGAAGATGTCTTCAACCTCTTCCATTTTATTTATCATCTCACCCCTTATAGCTTCACAAGGATCTTCCTTTTCCTCCAAGACCAGCTTTAGCCTGGGGATAATCTACTCAACAAGTGCATAGGCATAGTCTACCTCTATCATGTTGAAGTAGTTGATGTTGTCTCAAAGGGAGGGCTCTACTTCCTCAACATGCTTGATCAATTTTTAGAGCTTGAGTTTAGCTTCCTCAAGTTCCCTCTCTATGTTCTTAGTAATTTGCTTCCAACTATTGGCATGAACATCATTGATGATGTTCTTTTACACCATAGAGGTTACCATTTTAATCAATACATTGGTTGATTACATGGGGTTCAGATCCTAGGGGTTCATTAGTTGGTAATCATGGCCCTCTTTTGGCTTCATGGCATGCCAAATGGCCCTTGTAAGGACCTCAAACTCTAGTTTGTCCATGTAGCAGTCCATGTCTCATCAGACTTGGTTGTATGTAAGCGTTGTGGTAGTTTTTGGAAGCATGCACTTCATCATGTATAATTCATCATCCTCTTTTAACCCCATCATCACTTTCTCATGGTTTTTAGGCTCAACCTTTGATTTTTCCTTGAACTCTTCTTCTCCACTAGCATTAGTGCTAGTCTTTATTTCTTCAAATTCCTCTTCTTCTTTGCTAGCACTAGCACTAGTCCCCATCTCTTCAATTATCTATTCTTCCTCTCTTTCCTATTTGGTATTAAGCTCGTCATCTCATTGTTCTTGTGGGGGTTCTTTAGCAGACTTCTCCCCTTTGTCTTCTTCTTGGTGTGGTACCTCTTCCTCTACTTATTTTTCTAAGGTGCCAACATCTCCTTTTTGATTTCCAAGAATCCCCTCAAAGTTGTGATACATCTTCTATGTGGATTATTTGGTTAATTTGGTGTTAGCACCAAGCATTACCTTAGCTACTTCTTTCCTAGGCTTAATGCTAGCAGAACCCCTTTTTTCTTTCTCATTCTTCTAGAATGCACATCCTTTCTTCTTGGGCCACTTTTTTTCCCACTCCTTTTTCTAGGTATGTTCTTCCCTTGCTACCTCCATCCTTTCCTCTTTCTTGTCCTTTCCTTGTACTACTTGTATGGCATGCTTTTCTTCCCTCTTATCTTCTTCGACCTTAAGCTAGTCAATATTGGCTTGGATTAGGCCTGAGGCCCTCAACTCCTTGTACCTTCAGTATAAGGTGAGTGATACATCGATGTGGCCTTAGTCTAGGCCCATTTATCTCCATTTCTTTGATATCCATTCTTCTTCATTGCTTTTACTAGAGGAGTTTGCTTCTTCAAGCACTTCACCTTCTCTACTTGTTTATTCCCCTCTCACCCTATGCATTGATTCAATTTTTTTCTCCTTTGCCTCTACCATTTAGATGACCTCAGTGGGCACCCCTACCTTAGACATCTCTTCTTTATACTCCATTAACTCCCATAAACTTTGGTCTTAACCTCATAGGATCCAAGTCTCCTTATCATGAGCCTTGGTCTTTTTGGCTATGCATGTGGAGGAGGTGAAGGGGATTGTTCACTAAGGGGTGATTCTACATCCTCAGGTGTAATATAAGTGTCTTGTCCCCATTCTTCCTCTTATAATCCATATTTTGATGTGTATTCTTCTATTGCAGGGGAAGGGGCCTTCTCTTTATTTTCCCCCTTTGGTCTTATGGGGGTTTGAGATGTGAAGAATACATGCTTCTAGTGTGATTTTGTTGTTGAGGCTTTCCCTTTTGAAGCTATCTTTAGCTTCAGCCTCTCCTTTATCTCTTCCAATATATCCCCCCTCTTTTTTTTGGGGAGATTCTTCTTTTTTGAGGTGTGGGGGTTCCTTCCTTCCCAAATAAGACTAGGGGGTCTCTTCATTTCTTAGTGGTAGACCTTGTACCATCATCCTTTTTTCTAGGCTTCATCACATAGTATAGTCTATGGATGAAGTTAAGGATCATTACCTCCTACACAAGATTAATATCCATCTGATATGAGGTATCCTCTTCATCTGCTATTGAACCTCCATCCACATGGGGAAATTTTCACCTCATCCACTGGCTTTCTACATCCAACTCTTAGACTGGGATGTCAAATCTCTACACATTAGGGATTCTACTAAGTGCATCCCTGAAGAACTTAATTGAGAATGTGAAGGGAAACTTTAACCATCCCAACTTATTCTCATCCTTGAGTGATATATGGATGATGCAATAGTGTTTCATGATGGTGAAGGTCACCATTCTAAACATTCTCATTAGGAGCCCTTGCAGGATGCATCACTTTAACCTAAAGGCCTCTATGCATTTCTCATACCAATTTAGCATGCAAGTCTTGTACTTAGAACTGAAGTCCATGGGGTAGGTGAAGTTTTTATATTTATACACCAATATTTCATGGTGTTTTGAGAACATCCACAATTTATCTCCTACACCATCGGGGATCCTGATCTCTTCCATGACTATCAAGATGAGGATGGAGCCCCATCTGAATGTCCCCTTCACACTATGGCACTCTAGCTAATTCTTGGTCATCTATGTGGTGATGAACTATGCCACATTGAACTTTACCCCCTATTCTATGTGATATGCTAGGTAGAGTTATGCCTTGGACACATTGATCTATATCCTTCTTGGGCATAGTTTTGAGCTTACCAGTCACAATGCTACCCTTGTGCCTAGGTCCTCACACTTGATGATGAGGAAAGTGTATCCCCCTTGAATTAATTGAGTATCCTTGTGACATGTTCCACCTCCTCATCATCACCCATTAGTTGATGGATGTGTCTTCTAGAGTCTAATAATCTAGTTATTTTATTGATTAGGCACATAGATATCTTCATGCATCACCTTATGAAGTATATGTGGTCTTTATGTATATGTGAGAGGATTAATTGGACAAGTTCCTCTAGTTTTATAAATCATGGAAACTCATAGATTTTCACCATGCCTAAGGTCTTCAATTTGTTTCTTATCAAGATGTCAAAGAGTGCATCTCCTTCTGGGGTCTTACACCCAATGCCCACCATACAATCTTGCACCAAGTCTTGATAGTGACTTGAAATATGATGGTTATAATCTCAAAACTAACATACATGCATGAATGAGCACTAGGGTTCACCCATCAACACTTTAGGAAGGAATTGGATGTGTTAGTAGGACATCTTGGTCAGTATTTTAGCTTTCAACATCATAATACTAACTGCTACTACTACTTGTGACCTTGTCTTGGTGATAATTACTTCCTCTACTATTCAAACCCACTTGAGTTTGAGTCATGTATCTTCATATATTGATGCCTTCTACTTCTTTGTCATTCTAAATCTATTGGTGCTGAAGCATGGGAGGTGTGTCTTGTTGAAACCCTTAATTTGGCTTGGCATGAGTTACTTGTCTAAGCTTCTCTAGCCATTAATGGTGGCTAGACATCTATTCTATTTTTCATTCTCTACTCTAGGTTTTATATACCTCTTCACTCATGATGTACTTCCCATTCTAGTTTGCTACACCAATTCCTCACTTGATTGACTATCTACTATGTGATACTTCACTCTTTCAGGGTCATTTGACTCTGGTTCTCAGTTAATTTAACATGCATTTGTAACCTTATTCATTTTTCATTCACCTTATTTATAATTGCGTATGTCACCCACCATTATTAATTCCATTGGTCAGACTTGATTGATGCATTTCTCAAGGGATCATGAGATCTTTGAGAATTTCACGTCCCATCTACATTAACTATGTATCTTTGTTTTGTCATCACATTAATTACTTCTACCAATTTTTTAGTGATGTGACATCCCTTTTCAAATGGTCACTTCTCACTTTTCCTAGGTGGACACTAGCTATCCTCAATGATTTATTTCTACGCATCTCTTTGGCACAACCTTCACCTCTCTTATGGCAACTTAGGCATATCACCTCACATGCACACAATTCAGCCTCCTCAATTTTAGTTTTTCTATTTTCACTCTTCTTTTAACATGTTCCTTTATCTTGGTCAATTTCTCATGTGTCATCTTCCCTTGACCTATCCTACCCCATATAAATTCATTACATTTTCCCTATAACACTTGGTATCTTCATTTTCTTTGCACATGTTATAGGGAGTATGTCTTCTTGTCGATCTTGCACTCAATGGATTTGAGCATCTTCTCTACTCATATTTCTTCTAGCCTTGTTAAATATCAGCTTATCTAGGTTTGTACCTATCCTATTTGAGCATCTTCTCTTTCACCATTCCTATGGTAGTTCAACATATTCAAGGGTTCTTCTTGCCATCTCACCATGTGCCTCTTGCATGGATGTTTCTTTTTTTGTGAGTACTTGATTTATAGGCTTAATACACCCACAACTTAGGTGTCTAGCCTCATGCACTTATGGTGTAAGTGCTCAACTCACCTAATTAGATATATGCATGTAGTGGTAAAACATAAGGATCTCTATGGCCATCTTGCGTCACCTATTACCTATTTTCACAATAAGAACTAAATAGATTAAATAATCATATGGTTTTTCTCATACCAAATCTTATTTTAGTCAACTCAATTCAAATTGACTATTGACCAAAGATTCAGAGTATCCTTGGTATGATCACCACCCTATTTTTGATAAGTCTTCAATTGGTTATGATTGGAATGCCATTGAATCATCTCACTAGCTAACGTGCATAGTTTGCATGTGCCTATTTATAAAATGTGATGGATGACATTAGGACCCATATATCAAATATATAGATTGTTTAGGTTCCAAAAGTATTTGGAATCATATAGCAAGACTAGGGTCCTTCAGTCAGCACCTTACACTTGATATCCTTGTCATGCCACTTCTTTTGGCACACCTTCTCAACTTGTTGACCCCACTTAGCTCAAGTGCATGTTTCATCCAAGCATTCCAATTCTTCCAACCTTATGCTCAAATATTCCTAGTCATCAAGGTGTCTAATTTATGCAATGCATAAGGAAGGTACTAAAAACTCTAGGGAAAAAATTACTTATGTGCCAAACATAAATTAGAATGGTGTATCCTTATTCATGTGCTTGTATGTCATGTGATAGGCCCATAATACTACAAAGACATGATCATCCTAGTCCTTATGACCTATATTTCATATCTTAGTGAGGCAAATTCAAAGGATCTTATTGAAGGATTTAGTTTTACTATTGGCTTGGGGATGATATGGGGTGGTCTTGTGATGGGCCACTATGTACTCCATTAGAAGGATGTGCATTGTCTCATTGATGAAATGAATTCCCCTATCACTGTCAGAATTAAAAGGCACCCATATTGATTGATGATGCTCTCCCAAATGATGCACCACCATGTATTCCATCAAAAGGATGTGCATCATCTTATTGATGAAATGAATTCCCATGTCACTAGTTAGACTTAATGGGCACCCATATTGATTGATTATGTTCTCCCAGATGAATTGCATGGTTTTTATGGATATGTAATATTTTATCGGTGCTACCTCATCCCACTTAGTGAAATATTTAGTTACTGTGAGGATATATCTAGCCCCTATACACTATGTTATAGGGTTCATTGGCCCTACAAAGTCAATAGCCCATTTCTCAAATGGTACCTGGGCTAGAATAGGGATGAGAGGCATCTCATATTGATGGTTTAGCTTTCTAATGTGATGGCATATGTCACATGCCTACATGTATTCCTTGTCATCACTAAACAATCTTGGCCACCACAACCCTAATTGTAGTATCTTGCAAACTATTACATCTCCTACATAATGTCCTCTAGTTATCCCTTCATATGCTTCCTTAAGGAAAGAGTTCTACTCATGTTCTAAAACACACTAGTGTAAGACTTCATCCCTACTCATATTGTATAGCTTACCCTCAATGAGCTAGAAGGGAGAGGTGCAAATAGCAAGTTGTTTCTTGAACCAAAATGTTTTAGTAAAGTGTGGCACTTAAGTAGGTATGGTTATTGATCATGTGTGTAACTCTAGTTATCAGGTATTGTTAGGGTTAAAGGAGTTAGGTATAATTGGAGCAAGGTCTGGTGCATAAAATTTAAATGCATTAATGTACTATCATCAGTTTCACATAAGGTGTGAACCTTATGTGCTCACCCAAAGTGTGGTAGTGAAGGGACCAGGTCTGTGTTGGGTTAGTTGTGTCATGTTTTAACCAATGATTTGTATACATGTTTAGGTAGCTCATAGAAGAAGACTTCATATAATGGGTCATACAAATAAGTCTTTACCCATTTCCTTGGCTTTTTTCCTTGGCACATGGGATGCTTCTAGGTGATTTAGTCTTCAACTTGCTCTAGCCAACACTCGATATTCTCAAGTGATAGTAAGAGCATCACTTTGTTACAACATCTTAGCAACAAAATTCAATAGGTCCCAGTAATGGAATGAAAATGTTATAGTAAAGTGTGTCACTTAAGTAAGTGTGGTGCTCAATCATGTGTGTAGCTCTAGTTATCAGGTATTTCTAGGATTAAAAGAGTTAGTCATAATGGGATCAAGGTTCGATGCATAACATTTGAACACACTAATGCACTGGCATCAGTTTCACATAAGGAATGAACCTTATGCACTCACCTA
>JARHVA010005045.1:0-77500 GCA_037957365.1 Torreya grandis | reverse complement strand
AAGCTACATATGGTCACTAAATTTATTAAATCACTCAATACATCAACATGATCGTTAATAGCAACTAGAGTAGTGAAAACATAGAAGATCATAGTAGTCATTTAAACATAAAACAAAACATATTATAACTATCTATCAAACAACATAATCATGAAATACAAATGTGGTGTGTGCAAGGGTTTCTAGATTCATTCTCTATTTTCCTCTAACATCTTCATCTAAACCAACCTCTCCAATAATCCTCTCCCTCTATCACATTATCAGGGAATAATTTATCCTACATCCACCTCATACAAATGAAGGTAGTTACATTGAAACATCATTATATCCATAAAATAATGCCATATAAAAATTAAACATGATCACAATGTACATAATATAAAAGTATTGCTAACTCATAACAAACTAATCATGTAAATTAAGTAACATAAACTATCCCATAATCAATATATGCCATTAATATTAATGAAATATTAGTTAATAAACTAAGCATCCATAATAATCCATAGATAGAAATAGGTTATTCAACTTAGAAAAAAATTGGGATATGACATCCTTACCTCCTAAAGCTAGTCATCATCTTGATGACATTTATTCAAACATAAGTTATAAATTTAAGACATGATTTAATAGAAATAATATAATATGTAGCAAAAAATCAAGTAAACAAATATGAAAAAAACCTCTAATAATCATCATAGTCCTCACAAGTGGCACTATCCTCAGAATATTGGTTCCATAGGACCTTGCACTATGATACTTCTCTATTACACAGACATAATTTTTGAGTGTTAATTACTCTAATTGGCTCTACCATGACCACCCTAGGGTATAGAACTTGTAGAGCATTCTAATCCAACACATGCAAAGGATTAGCAATATACTTTTTAAAATAAGACATATGGAAGACATTATACAAAAAGCTCAAGTTGGTGGTAATGCAAACCTATATACTATAGGGTTGACCACTTCCAAAACCTCAAAGGGTCCCACATATCTCAGTGAAAGATTCAGTGACTTTTTGAATTTAATCAAGATTTTATGAGGATTAACCCACATAAACATTTTATCACTAACATAAAATTGCCTAGTTATTCTCTTTATATCATCATAGATTTTTTGTCTATTGTTGGCCTCATCCAACTTCTGTCTAATTTCCTTGACTTGTTATTCCATTTCCAAAATCTACCTTGTCTTTTAACATGTCCTAATTTATTGGTTTTATACACCTCCTTCCATACAATGCATCAAACATAATCATATTCAATGCTAATTGGTATGATTTATTGTAATTAAACTCAACAAATGGAAGGTACTCCTCCCAAGTGTAGTGTTGATCCATGCAATACATATGAAGGAGATCTTCTAGAATCTAGTTAACTCACTCTCTCTATCCATCAGTTTATGGGTGATAAGTAGTTCTAAAGTTCAATTATATACCCAAAGCTAAATTCAGAGTCAACCAAAACATATAAGCCATCCTTGGATCTTGATCCAAAATGATCTTCCCTAGAAAACCATGTAACTGATATACTTCCTTTATGAATCTCTTTATAAGTATAGGTGCATCATCTGTTAAGTTGCCTGGTATGAGTTGGGATACATTGGTTAGTTTTTCAACTACAATAAAGATCATGTCATTTTTGTTACATAATAATAAAATTCCTTGGATAAAGTCCATATTTATCACCTACCACTTATATTCTAGTATGTCATGTGGATATAGCAATCTAGTTAGATGCACATGTTCAGCTTTCACATGAAAACATTCTAGATATTTAGACACAAAATCCACTGAATTTCTCTTGATTCCCTTCCAAAAATAGAGTGGTCTAAGCCCAATCATGATTTTGGTTACTCCTGGATGTCCTAAATATGGGGCACTGTGTAGTTTTTTTAGCATTTTGTTCCTTAGATTATCTCCATTAGGAATATACATCTTATTATTATACCATAAAATATCATCATTCTCTATCTTGAATCCCTTATACCTAGGATTTTGAATATTTTCAGACAATGCTTTATTGATTTTGAAGGTAACTACGCTATTCTCCTTGATTTTGATATAATTAATATCAAAATCATAACCAGATAATATATCCAACCATCATATTTGATGAGCATTTAGATTCAAGTGGGTGAAGATGTACTTGAGTCCCAATTTATCAATCTTGAGCTCAAACAATTTTCCCAATAGATAATGCCTCCAAACTTACAAAGCATGCACAATTATCACAAGTTCTAGGTCATGAGGGGCATAATTCACTTCATTTGGTTTTAGTTTCCTCGACTCATAGTTTACCACTAAACCATTCTATATAATAACTCCTCCAAGTCCATCCCTAGATGCATCGGTGATCATTGAAAATTGATGATTAAGATTGAGAACTCTTAGCATTGGTATTGAAGTAAGCCTCCTTTTTAGTTCCTAAAAGACTACCTCACACTTATCTAATCAAACAAAAATCTAATTCTTTTACTGAAGAGAGGTTATTGGATTAGTTATCTTAAAGAAATTTGAAATGAATTTCTTCTTATAACCCATTAATTCGATGAAACTCCTTACCTCATTCACATTATTTGGTGTTGACCACTCCATAATGGATCTTATATTTCTAGATCTACTAAAATACTATCTAAAGAGATAATATGTCATAAATATTGCACTTTACTTTGGAAAAATTCACACTTAGACAACTTGACATATAACTTGTGCCTTCATAAACATTGTAAAACCAACTCCATATGTTGTAAGTGCTCTTCTTTATCTTTGGAATAAATGAGTATGTCATCAAGAAAAACCATAACAAAATGATCCAAGTAATCTCTAAGCACACTATTCATAAGATTCATAAATGTTGTTGGAGCATTTGTCAATCCAAATGGCAATACTATGAATTTGTAGTGCCCATATTGAGTCCTAAATGTTGTTTTAAGAAAATCTTCTTCATAGATCCTCAACTAGTGATACCCTACTCTAAGATTAATCTTATAAAATATTGTGGCCACTCATATTTTATCAAAGAGATCATAAATGTTTGGAAACAAATATCTATTATTTATTGTTTCTTTATTCAACATCATGTAACCTATACATAGGTGAAGAGTGTAATCCTTATTCTTACTGAAGATAACTAGTGCACCCTATGGTGACACATTTGGTCAAATCAACCCTTTCAAAAAAAACTTCTAAATTTATGCCTTCAACTCAACCAATTCAATGGTTATCATTATGTATGGTGCCTTAAACTATATTTTTATCCAAGTATGATATCAATCGATAAATTAAACTCATACTTTGGTGGTAATATTGATAATTCTCTTAAAAATGCATCAAGGAAGTTTCTCAAAAAAAGATAATCTATGAGAGATGGTTCCTTAGATTATTCCATATCATTTATCTTAACTATAAATTCTTGACATCCCTTTCTTTGATATTTCTTTAATTAAATTTCAAAAATATACCTTAGCTTTAACTCCCTTTTCTGGCCTTGAAGTTGTGTTTGATTTCTAAAATCATCTTGATAGTCAACCTTCTTCATAAAATAGTCTACCTTGGATTTATGCTTTGTAATCCAATTTATTCCTATTATCACATCATATGATTCTAATAGTGTTGTAAAAATATCTACTACTATTGTGAACTCTAGCAACCTAATCTCTACTTCGATTAGACACTAGTCAACTTTAACCCTAAAATCATTCCTATATTATATTGACCATGAATTTGCCATTACTCTAGCCTTTATCAATAAATTACTAAGCATTATAAGAGCAATAAAACATTATGTAGCTCTGGTGTCAATTAAAATAAAAACTAGATGGTTGAATAAAATACCTGATAGTTTTATGGGTGAAGCTTGATACTTAGCTTGTTAATTTTCAATACCTGCATAAATCCACTATTAAAATGTGCCTTGCTAAGAAGTTGAATATTTTTTCTTTGATTTGTCTTGAGGACATTCTCGATTAAAATGGCCACCTCCACAAATGAAGTAACCTCCAACTGGTCCTTTCTTCTTAGACTATTGGTTTCCCTTGAAACCACCTTTGAAACCATCACCAAGTTTCCTATTCCCTAATCCAATATTGAACTTGGAATTCTAATTATTGAATTGACCATTGGAGTCTCCACTCTTCTACTTCCAATTCATTTTATTGAAGGCTAGTTTAAGACTTCTAAATTTTTTTTGAACTTATATCTAACTTGGGCAAGAGATTTCATTTAGTGTTCTTACTTAACAGCCTTCTCAAACATCTAATATATGGTAGATGGACCATGCACATCTACTTCATAGCCAATTTGGGGATTTAATCCCATGATGAATTCCCTGATTTTGAATTTCTCATCTGCCTGATACTTAGGTATGTACTTAAAAAGCTTTGTAAATTTATCTCAATATTCATTCACTGACAAATCCCCTTGCTTAAGATTATAAAAATCCATAAGCTTTTGATTGAAGTATAACTATTGAATTAATCATGACCTGAAGTGTCATGAACCATTCCCAAGTGGCGGTGGTTGAGTCAAGGTTCATATTAAGCTTCTTATTTACCCACCAAGTCACTGCTTGACTAGCAAGCTGATAAGATCCCTAGATTACTTTTGTGACTTTAGAATAATTTTAGATCTCTAAATACTTATCCATTTATGGCATCCATGCTTCATCTCCATCCCCCAAAATAGTTCCATCGAACTTGGGTGAATTTACCTTTTTCATATCATGTGCCAACTCTATAGCTACTCGAGCTCTCATATCCCATGGCACCTCCTCATGCCTCTAATCTTGAAGATGTTCTTAGTCATTAAGATTCTCTTCACATTCCTCTTGATCATTATCCTCTTCATGGCCATGCACTTCTAGTTCTATGTCTATGATTTGCTCCCTAGTCTCTTGCATGGTTTCAAAGATTAAGTCCAACTTTGTAGCTTGCTTGGCAACAAATTGATTTAGATCAATAGGGGTTTTGGTATTCGAATTACCTTCACCTGCTGATCTAGTGAGTACCATTATTATTCATAATTTTTAGGATAATAAGTTTACATTAGAGGACACATTAAGTCATAGATTTTGAGTCTTAGCTCTGATACCACAATATAATGACACTATTGGGTTTTACCAAAATATAGAAATTAATTTTTTTTAATTTAATTACACATATTCAACATATATATTTCACTATTAGAAACTTAACTAGTGATCTTTAACTAATTGTATTAATTTATTTAACCATTAATTATATAGTTAATCAACTTAGCTAAGGATAACCATGAACAGATATAGAAATCATGAAAAATACTTTAAAAAACTAACAAATATTGCATCTAATCATAAATAAAATAGTACAAATTAAGCAATGGTTTATACAACATTATATCCACAACTATATAAATATAATTTATAAATGTTATATTTTTTAGCAATACATAAAAATATCTCAAGTGATAAAACATGCTACAAAACTCCTTTGAGTAGAGTCTCTATGAATCAAGAGTCTCCATGACTCAAGTATCAATATGTAATCTCAAGTTTAGTCTCAAGTATAGTACTCCAATTGGGAGGGAGAGAATCATCAAATCATTTTCTACACCAGCCACAGACCATAGATCTCTCACACTATCTTCTAAACATGGGGATGGCCCTCCATTCATGGATGGGTAAATAATTGCAGTGCAGGAATCTAGAGTAACAAACTAGAATCCATTTATTAAATATATATAATACATAATAGGTACCATAAATAAATATATTTTAATATGGTATCACACAAATATGAAAATTATATCAACATATAAAATGATAATGTTTAAAAAATATTACTTTGGCCAAAGTTTTCAACAATAAACGATCTCTAGGATCAATAAATTTCATACACACCACTCAATCAAATTACACATCATCTTGCATTGATATCACTAATTAAGTCAATAAAATCAGTTCACTGCTTAATTAGGGTCATGAATGTGAGATTAGGTAAAAATAAATAATAATATTAAAAACAAATAGATTCATTCATATATATCACTTTAGCTAATAATAAAAATCATGTTAAGTCAATAAATATCTAATACATTCATTTGGTATGTCAAATGAATATGCAATGAATCCAAAATTATCTAGTTTATTACAAATAATAAATATAATCCAAAAATAGTTGTTAATATAACATACCATCTAGGTAATGATTATCTAGACTGTTAATTACTTAACCACAAAATAACTTATAATGTTATTTCTCCATGTAACAACATTATATCATAGGATTAATAAATTGTTCAGATTCCACATATAACAAAAGTCAATCCAAAACATTATAAATGCTTTATATTTAAACTCTAAAATACATATCTTAATGTTTTTATACAAACATTAAAATATATAACAATCATCCATTTACAACTATAAAGCAATAATGTTTTCAAGCACTTTATTGTTGTGTATATGTATACATATATACATAAATGGTAAATTAATTCAAATTTATGACACAGTTCACAACTATATTTATTTTGCCATGTATTTATATACATGTATTTATAAATCCTCAAATACCATTCCATTATCATACAAATATCATTTTGATTACATTATACTCAAAGAAGGCATCCACTATCTGATATCTAAGAGTATTATGTATACTCAACGTATATATATCTATCTAAAAAAATTGCCCCATGGCCCTTTTATTAAACTAGATAAATCGAAATACACTTAGAAATGACACATACAAAATTTCATACACAACCAATAGTTCATACCAAAACCTTTGAATCAATTTCCACAATTCCATCAAATAAATTGATATTTGAACAAACACACACACACACACACACACACACACACACACACACACACACACACACACACACACACACACACACGAGAGAGAGAGAGAGAGAGAGGAGAGAGAGAGAGAGAGTGAGAGAGAGAGAGAGGAGAGAGAGAGAGAGGAGAGAGAGAGAGAGAGAGAGAGAGAGAGAGAGAGAGAGAGAGGAGGAGAGAGAGAGAGAGAGAGAGAGAGAGAGAAGAGAGAGAGAGAGAGAGAGAGAGAGTGAGAGAGACTCAGTTTGAGAAATTTTGTTGTCACAACACATGAATGTCCAATTCAAACTTCCTTATATAATTTTATCAATAACACTAGAGACCCTTTTTTTCTATTGATTGAGCAAGACTTATTACACAAATACAGACTAGTTTGAGTATGCAACAAATATACACAGTCATAGATAATTGAATGCATAACCCACATAAAAAATACTATAATGACATCTTAACTTAGTCATACAATATTTATATCAAGTGTATATGCCTATAAAAATAGAGCCAATTTAAAAGAATAGTTCATTCTCTCACCTACTCATACCCAAGTTTAAGATTATAACCATTTAGTTTACAAAACCCAATCAGGAGTAAGTATACCTATTACAAACTCTATTCTGAGTTGTTCATCTATACAAGATCATAATATAAAATGTATGAATTCATTTGAATTTAATCAACTAAATTTCATTCCAACCCACACGTCTAGTTCTTCCTTATAGGGATCCTACAATCGAACTTAATAAATCCATACAGCTTCCCTCAAAAACCTTATACTTCCAAAATACCAATACACACACACACACACGTGTGTGTGTGTGTGTGTGTGTGTGTGTGTGTGTTGTGTGTGTGTGTTATTTGTTTACTTAGACTGAGTATAAACATGTGCATGCATGTGTGTGTGTGTGTGTGTGTGTGTGTGTGTGTGTGTGTGTGTGTGTGTGTGTGTGTGTGTGTGTGTGTGTGTGTGTGTGTGTGTGTGTGTGTGTGTGTGAACACAGTTAGTTTTATATAAAGAGGTAATTCACCAAACCTAAAATCCAAATCTATGTATACACAGTCAAACCCATAAACTATTCAAGTTTTAATCTATATTTTAAATACCCAAAAAATGAATATATACAAACTGATTCAAACAAATTAGCTCAAGCCACAACATATATACCCAAAAAAAAATATCTTCCCATTAATGAAGAAAGTTTTCAAACTGAGAAAGGAGTTTAGGATAAAATTGCATACAAACCTAAAATAGTCATGGTAAAATCTATGGCTTTACCTAAAACCCTTAGGTTACCCTAAGTTGAATGTGGGGTTCCATGGAGGCCAAGCCTTCCACAGGGGCCTGCTGCATACAAATCATTATTATTTGTTTTCAAAACAATGAAAACCTAGAAACCAAACAATTTCAAAAACCCATTCAATAGTTCACATAAGAATTTAATTACAAAACCTACTTGGTAAACGTATGAATTTCCAAAAGAAGTCATATAATCATTTTTCATTCCTTGAAACTATCACCTTATTCTCTCCTATAAGCTCTCTTTTATATGTCATGTGTTGTCTCATTCACAACACCCATTCTCTTATTTTTATTCTTTTCCCATCAACCTGCTTGCCTTCCACTTCTCCACCATTAATTGACATATTAAACTAGCTCAAAATTATGCAATGCCCAGATAAACTTAACCAACTCCACAGTCTATCACCATTGAAAAACACATCCAACTCCATGATTTTCTATAAAATGATGCTTAACAGAAATCAATAAATAATTAGAAACCCTATTTATCTTGAGGTTTATATTAAAAATCCCTAAATAGTCAATTTAAAATCCATATTATATTTTTTTGTTATTGACTTTATAAACCATTCAAACAAATAAATAAACCACGAGTCACAAAACCTTCATGCCACCATGAAATGACTATCAACTTAATTTATATTAGCTTTCCATGCAAAGTCGACCACTTGACTAATGTATTAACTATATAGTACCGTAATACTATATAAATTCAAAGACTATAATTTAATGTAACAATGCCATCACAAACAAACATTTTAATAATACAACGAATTCCTAAATCATTTAACAATTATAACCAATGTCTAATGTACTTTGAATATGAAACCTTTGGTCATACGTTTAATCAAATATAATGACTTTTAAAATAATGCTATCTATACCTTTCGACATTATAATGTGTGTGTGTGTGTGTGTGCGCGCGCGCGCGCACGCGCGCGTGTGTGTTACACACACGCACGCACACACGCGCACACACACACACACACACACACACACACACACACACACACACACACACACACACACACACACACACACACACACACACACACACACACACATTGTAATAATGATCTTTAATTATTATTACCTATATCTTATAGATTAATAAGAATGCAATCTGTCTATACTTCTTAATGCCTACATAACATCAAAATGTTATACTAGAGATCGATTCTAAATAAGGCAGTAATGTAAGTCCAAACATATATGAATTCACTCATTCAACCAAGCAATTACATAAAACAAGATAAGCTACGTATGATTACTAAATTTATGAAATCACTCAATACATCAACATGATCATTAATAAAAATTAGATTAGTGAAAGCATAAAAGATCATAGTAGTTATTTCAGCATAAAAAATATATATTATAACTATCTATCAAATAACACAATCATGAAATACAATTGGTGTGTGCAAGAGTTTTTGGATTTGTTCTCTATCATCCCCCAACGCCTTCTTTTAAACTACCCTCTCTGATGATGCTCTCCCTCCATCACATCCTAAGGGAAGAATCTATCTTGCATCCACCTCATAAAAATGAAGGTAGTTATCTTGAAACATCATTATATCCATAAAATAATGTGGTATAAAAATTAAACATAATCACAATGTACATAATATAAAAGTATTGCTAACTCATAGTAAATTAATCATGCAAATTAAGCAACAGAAACTATCCCATAATCAACATATGTCATTAATCTTAATCACATATTAGTTAACCAACTAATCAACCATAATAATCTATGGATCAAATCAAGTTATTCAACGTAGAGAGAAATCTAGATGTGACATTTATTTCTTTAATTTTGGAAAATTAATTAAGCTTGATTTATTATTTTGCATATATTTGGGCCTAGTTAAATGTGTGTGGATATTTGTATGCTTGAAATCCATTATCTCTATCACACTTGGATTATATTGATGATAGAATATTAAAAATATGTTATCTTATATTCTCCTTGCATACTAGAGATAAGAACTTAACTCCTTGATCAAATAATATTGAAATTTTATCAGCCATAACACTAAAAATTTATGGCATATTTTTCATTCTAAAAATATTTTCAAGTTATGGAAAGATATGAATAATGAAAATTTTAATCATTTATCTCTTGATGATTATTATTTTGTTACTTATAAAGTGCAAGCGATGTCTAAATTAATATTTCATAAACACGATCAAACCAATAAGGTATTTTTGGAGTTGGAATACCTTTAGTCTTTATTAGACCATTGGGGGAATATTTTGTGTTTCATAAGTCAAGTACCTTAGATTCTCCCAATTGATGGTCACCTTCTCAGGGTCATGGATATGGAGCTTGAGGTAAGATCTATTTAAGGATTAGGGGAAAAGTCATTCGTTGCATTTACAACATTCTTCACCCAATCATAGCTCTCATAGAGGTGGGTCTAGTTATGTGTACCAAGGCACTGGTGGATGGAAAACTCAATAACAAGGTAAATTCCCTTGCTTTCTCATAATAATTTCCTCATCCACATAAGATATAGAGGATGACAAAAACAAAGACAAATGTAACTAATTTTTTTGTACGAAATACTAAAAAAATTATTGAAATTTTATATTTGAACCTTTATTTAATTTTTAATAGTTAATTAAAAAAATTTAGCACTCTCTCAATCTTTGAATTTGATTGGATATATTTTTTTGAAATGTGATTACATTCCACTCATTTTGTTATATTAATAATAACACACACATCCACACACACACACACACACACACACACACACACACACACACACACACACACACACACACACACACACACACACACAATTCCCACTTAAAGTTACTCATAATATAGTGTCCATAAATAAATGAATGTGTGATGCTTCTCCACTATGAGTAAAAGCTATTCCTTTAATCTAAGCAAAAGTTAAACCCCTTAAACCAAAAAAATGAGCAAAATAACTCCATTGAGCTCTTTTATGTGATTTTTTTAAGTGTTGTGTGTAATAAATTAGAAAACGAAGCAAAGGTTTGTTTGTTTGATAGATTGGGTGAATGATGAAACAAGGTTTGTGTTGAAGCACATGTACCAACTATTATTAGTAGATTTGTAAACTATTTGAAAATGTTTGGTTGAAGGATTGACAATGGTGTCACTGACTTAAAAGAGTAAAATTTCACTCCATAGTTTGAGTGGCGGCTCTCGTGTAGTCTATGACTCTGTTTACATTAGGACTAAGTTTAATTTCTCATGTGTACTTTTAAATATTTTTTTTACTTTTACCTTTAAATGTAACAATAAAAAAAAATGTGAATACAATAAACATTAAACTTGACTTTATATCCTATCATGTCTACTTTGGGATTGTGTTCCATTGACTCGGCTACTTTTTTATTTCCATTGGATGTTTATAGCCTCTCTCTCTCTCTCTCTCTCTCTCTCTCTCTCACACACACACACACACACACACACACACACACACACACACACACACTCTATATATATATATATATATATATATATATATATATATATATATATATATATATATATATATATATATATATATATATATAAACAAACAAACAAACAAATAAATAAACTATAAATATAAATTGGCTTATGGAAATTTCACACATGGAGAAATATGAAATTAAAAAAGTAGGATAATGCAAAGGTGAAAATGTATTACATATTACGAAGGAAGACACACTTGCAATAAAATTATTTGGGAACTATTTTTTGGCACATGTGGGAATATGATACTAAGATTAAAATATTACATTTTTCTTCTTATAAAATAATTCTCTTTATAAAAATGATGTATTAAATATCATTGTAAATGTAAGCCAAAACTTAGTACCTTACACATGCTTCACATGTGTCAAATGAAATAACAACTAAGCTAACGAAGTAATTTATTGAACATTTCTATAATATACATGTGTTTAAACTATTTTCTACTTAGAAAGAAGAAATACCAATAAGAAGGCTTGGACACAATAGTCATCCATGTCTGCATAGGGGTTTCCTTTTTTGTCTTTTGTATTTCTTTTTAAATTCACAAATTTTCCTTCAAATCCCATTTCTTTATATGATCTACAATTTATTATTAAGAGATATATCAATTTTTTGAAAATAATTATGCATAGTTTTGCCTAAATTGGACATTAATTGGTTAGATTTGAAGTGTTAATGCATTTTTGGGGTTTTATTCTCAGTTTCCTTTGCCTCTAAGGTTGTACAAAACAATATTGCAAATCTAAGGCCACACATACAATTATAGGTATGTCGTTGAGTGTTGACGGATTTTATCTCCTATAAAATTCAATGGACCATTCTATTCATATATGTGATATGTAACCATATGCCCCACATAATTAGTGCATAAAGATCTTGATAGACCATCAAATTAAGTAAAATCACGATGTGCGATATAGATCCTATAGTATACTTAGGAGAGATTGAGACTATAATATTTTTGCTAACCATATTTTTTGAATCATATTTGGTGAAAAAGTACAATTTTATGCACATCTACATTTTTTAGAGCAATTTATTTTGAAATTGTCACATTTTTAACCAACCGTGTGTAACTTTAATGTAGGCATATTTGAAAAAAAGAACAGAGTTTTATAACTTTTAGCAAATGTTTTCTTTGAAGATTGTAATTGGTTTTGTTTAAATATCCTTTTTATATTTAATGAAAATGACAATATCAAATAATTGCACTAATAAAACTTAAAGAAAAATATTTTTAATATAATTGTAAATTAATTATTTTTTAAATATCTTTAAAAATATATTATAATTTGGTTTCCTATTTCTTAGTTTTGACATCGTTTATATTTCTTAAGCTTAACCTAATATATCATTTTGACCTACTCTTTTACTATAAACTTTTTTGTGAATAATCTTATTTATATTAATATAAACACACTCTTCAATCAAGAAATATTGACATATTTATATTAACAATATAAGCTGTATTTCTTTTTTTTTAAAAAGGAGAAAAAACTAAAAAACAAACAAACAAACACCGCTACAACACATTATTTGCCTCGCGCGAAAGCAACAGTAGTACTGCCTCGGCAGGTACTGATAAGAGGAAACAAACGATTCCTTTTATTTCATTGATAATAAGAGTATAATTCTTGAACAATCCATATAGGAAACTTTAGCCAATAAATAGCTGATATGCAAATATTCAATCGAAAAAAAAAAAAATAGGCTAGCTGATTCAATCTTTTCAAAACTTGAAGGATTCTCGATCGGAGATGCTAATCAAAATTGTAGATGAAATGACAATCTTCATAGCCTGCAAGTTGACGAAAAAACTATGTATTAAATAACGCATTTGCCAATTGAAAAAAAATTATTGTCATATTTGTATCGATAGTACTTGTGTAAGAGGAGTTCCTCTTCATTTAGTATTTACTAACTGTGACTCACCAATGACACAAACGAAAATGTGCATAACAGGGGAAATCTGTGACCAAGGTAGGAACTCTCTGGGGACGGATTTCCTTCTAATGCGAGTTGGATGGATGCTTAATAAATGGGCAGGGAATGTAACAGAGAGAGAGTGGTAGTTCCATCTCTGGATAAATTTTCTTTTTAGCCTAATAAAAGGAGAACATAGCTAACTTCAATTCCATTCCATGCAATAGAGAAGCACATGAAAGTAATTTGAATCATTTGGGCTAGTATTCTTACTTGGATCCACAGTGACTATCATTGCTGTACCTCCGAAGTCACAAGAACCACCAGAGCCTTTGGTTGCCTGAAAATAGCTGTTGAAAGCATAGGAAGCATGAGCAATGACTGTGTCTGGGAGGTAACAGGCACCATTGGGGTTAATGGCCTGGCAGTCAGCACCAGCCCCACAGGCAAAGTTCATGGCCTGCTCAATTACAGAGGCTGCCATTGTTGGCTTGGCCACGCACCACAGGCCTTGGCCTGGTGGTGTAGAGGGAGTATAAGGAGGGGGATAGGTAATGGTTGGACTTGGGGGTGTGCTTGGAGTAGTAGATGTAGGAGAAGGATATGGTATGGTGGGAGTTGTATTGGGGGGAGGATTTGTAGGTAAAATTGGAGTAGTATTGGGAGGGGGATATGTGGGTATAATTGGTGTGGTAGGAGAAGATGTAGGAGGTGTGTATTCTAGATAAGGAGGGGATGGTATGATTGGTGTGGTTACAGGGGTGGCAGGAGAAATATAGGGAATGGGAGGTGGGTATTGTATGATGGGTACAGTGGGAGGTGGGTTTGTGATAAAAGGTGATGGGAGAGGTGGGGTGGTAGGAGTGTAGGGAATAGAGGGGGAGGTGGGTGTGTAAGGAATATAAGGGGAGGGTGTGATTGGAGATGGGGAAGGAAGTATGGGCGACGGTATGATTGGTGTGATTGTGGGAGGAGGAGGAGGAGGGGGGGCGTTGGTTTGTGCAGGAGGGGATATGTCATGGCATGGAGGCTCAGATCTCATGGGAGGACTAGAAGTGGGTACAGGAGGTGGGGGTGCAACATATAGAGGAGGGATAGCTTGGGGAGGAGGGGGTGTTGTAATGGGTGTTGCAGAGGAGTATGGAGGTGAGACATAGGGATCAGAAGGTGAAGTGGGTTCATTGTACCACTTGGCAGATGTTGGACCAATGGATTCCATTAGCTTCACTCTGGTTATTTTGAGGGCTTTTGTCAGCTTAGCAGCTTTGGGTGTTGATATAAACTTGTCTTCTCCCTGGTGATTGTGAGTGATAACTCCTATGAATGTTCTTGTCCTTCCAGCCTCTGCAGAGGAGGCATTTTAGATGAAATGGTAAAAGAACATAAAAGAAAAACAGTGTAAAGGCTAATTACATGAAAGACAGTGACACAGATGAGAAGATAGCACCAAAAACCTATTATGTTTTAAGATTCGTTAAAGACAAGCAATGACAGATATAATTACCAGTGCGAGAGAGAAAAATGGCTGCCCAAGAAATGTAGAGAAGAACTAAACAGACTTTCGTGTCCATTATGCTGTCCTCAAAGCTCTGTGATCATTTCCAGAGGAGCTCAACACTATATAGGCATCCATTGTACAGTGTGTGGAAAAAGTGCTTTCCTCTTGAGTTCATCTACAGGGTCAAGAAAAACAACCATGAACTTCAGTTCGTCTCATTAAAAAGTTGGATTCTTGTATAATTTCATCACATCTGATTGTACTATAAAGAAGAAGGAATCGCAATTTAAACGTAGTAAATTACACGCTGCCAGCAGCCAGGACAGATTCCAAACATACCATCGAAGGTCTACACATTTCTGCTTTATTTCAATTATGAAACTTGGGCTTTAAGGAATCATCCTGTCGCTATGGAGAAGCAAATCATGGATTTAAACCAGTTTAGTTCGAATTCAAATACAAATCTTTTAAGACAGCAAATTCAAAGCAACTTTCAATTTTGTTTTTTAATCTTTTTGTTTGCATAATCATGCTTTTCCTTTATAACCAAATATGCCCTCTTGCATGGATGAGAGGCCAAGTATATATGCTTCCTTCACTTTCAATCTCACATATGCGTTTTAAAAGCTATCTAGAATTCATCAATTATAAACTCTCGGTTGATTTTATTATTTGGCAGACTTCTATTTATGTAGATTTTATTATTTGGCAGTCTTCAATTTATTATAGATTTTGCTATTTATCGGTAAATAATATAATATATATAGATGAATTCTAATTAATAAAAATTATAAACCAACTGAATTAAATTATTTAAAGATTATTTATGCACACATTTGTAATAAATATTTGTTAACATCTTTGTACCCCTTTCAAAAGATCTCTAGAGTTGTTGATAGAAGACCTTTACTTTCTCACATATTCTTGCAACTAAAGTAATGATAATGTCCAGCTCAAATAAATTGTCTTGTGTTTATGTTAGTTCTCTAATAATTAAGGATTCGTTGTGTCATAAAAAAAATATATTATTGATTTTTTTAATTGTAAAAATTATTAATTTAGAATTTTTATAGTTATAATAAAAAATCAAATTACTTATAATAGTCAAAATAATTATAGTTCATTGGATTGTTTGGTAAAATGTGTAATAATATATGATGAATAAGTATATCCACTTCTTTACTAAAAATCAAAGAATGCAAAAACTATATATCTTCAATTGAATGAGTAACTTCTTAATGCCCATCAATGATTGTGGAATATTAATCTAATTTAAATTTATTTTTTCTCATTTTGATTGTTTTGAAAAAAAAAATTGTGTTCTAGTAGATACTATTGCTTATTTATTTAAATTATTATGAATCAATCTTCCTATGCAATACTCAGCGAAGATGGTGCATCATAACCTTTCCATCGCAAATAGTCTCTGAAGAGGTGAATGATACCATTGATAATCCAACAAAATAAAAGGATATAATATGGGCCATGCCTTGCTTCCCCAATAAAAATGTGCCCCCACTCAATAATTCTTTGACAGTTTTAAAGACTAGTGACGTTGACATTAAAAAACTTTGGGTATGATGTTGGAATCAAAATTCACACATATGTCTCACCCAACATATAAGAGATTTCCTTTAAATAAAATACCATTGAATTTCATAATAATAGATAAGTAAAAATTGGTTTCCTTTCTCTTGCAAGGTACCATCTATAATTTTCGATCCAATATATTATGTCCAAACACCTTTATAAATTGAGATGGTCTACATATCTAAAATCATGGTGACCCAATATTTCATTGGATTGAGAGGACGTAAAAGGATATCCAACTGATTTGTATTCAAGTGTGGAAGGTCAAAATCACTT
This sequence comes from Torreya grandis, assembly GCA_037957365.1. Taxonomy (NCBI): domain Eukaryota; kingdom Viridiplantae; phylum Streptophyta; class Pinopsida; order Cupressales; family Taxaceae; genus Torreya; species Torreya grandis. The sequence continues at coordinate 60,587 of JARHVA010005045.1, read as the reverse complement.
CATAAGAAGAAAGTAAATATGTTATGTAGTTATGGATTTGATGTATTAATGTATATGGGTTGATGGAGATACAGACATATGGCACATATTTTCCTTAATTAATTGTATGATTCATATGTGTTTGGGTAAATGAGTACCTTATGGAACTAACACAATAGGTAATGAGCCAACCTACATTGGGATTAGGATGTTACCCACCCGTTGTTAGTTATAAGGATCTATAACTAGGAGATTATTATTATTTTAAAAGATATCAAGTAAGTGTTGAGTCTTCTATTTGTTAGAAGACTATTAGAGGTGTCTCCCTCGAGGTGAAATTGTGGAGTTATTCCTTTCTTAAGGAGTATTGTATGGTGTTCCCCTACCTTAAGGGTGTTATTCTATTTCTACATATATTGAATCAACATCTTGACCCACCAATATCTCTTTTGTTGTGTTGTGTAGATACTAAAATTTTATTTATGTAGTACTCTAGTCTTGTACACTTAGAAAATATCCATCATGGTTGTACCTTTTAGTTATAGACATGCCTATTGTCGAAAGTCTTGTGTTCACTATCTCTTTAAATTTATTATCTCTTATTCCAACCAATATTATTCTAATGATAATGCTCTATATTATGAAAAAAATACCTAAACCTGATCATTATCCTTCATTGTCAGTTTCAAACTTGTACCTATTTTCTAGTTTCTTAGACACTTGCATCCCAAACAGACATCTACATCGATACAAGTATTCATTTTTATTAAAAAGTGTTTAGTGCCCAAAATTCATATAATTTTTAAATGAAACGAATCCTAATGGTTGACCTAAGTGCTTTGATGTAATATATTTCCAAAAGGAATTCACACACACACACACACACACACACACACACACACACACACACACACACACACACACACACACACACACGCACGCACGCACGCATGCATGCACCTACATACGTACACACATGCGTTTACACATACACACACATGCACATGTACACACACACACACACACATGCACATGCAGACACATAAGATCAACCCTCATTCATTCCTCACCTAGTAAACACCAGGAACTCACAAGGTAACTGAACAAAAAACACTCAATTAAAAATTTAAATGAGTAAACCTACCATATTAAACCTTATTTATATAATATTCATAGGAGCAATATTTCCACAGCTTTGAAGCATTTGAAGTGAAGTTCATGACCCATATTTTGTAAGTTATAAGCTAGGTCACTGCATGTCTTTATCTATCACACATTACATATTTGTGCATGCATAATCCAACATGTAAGGGATAAATACATATTTCTTAGGCCCTCTTATGAGTATTGGTTATGCAGGTAGTGCCTATTGACAAAGGGGTCCCTGGGGAAGCTCGACACTGTGATCGTCACTCAAAGGGTGAGGAAGCTAGGGTTTTTATCATTTGATAAAGAGTGATATCATGTGTGCATTATATAAAGGCATCAAAATAAATGTGACATAAAACTTAGAATACTCTAGTTGATCACATCTAGATCTATTTTAGTATTTCATACATGACACTTGTGTCGATGCAATTGTCTAGATTTGACATAAGCATTTGAGGTCACATAGAGAATATTCTCAAATTCTGACAACTATTCTAGGATAATCTTCCATTTCACTTCCAACATATTCTAGATTAGACCTACATGAGCATAATAAACTAACTAATTATAACTATTCCCTATTCATTACAATATCTATCAATAGTTGTACTTTAAATTTTTTTAGCAATCTCAATTATGTAACTTTAAAATATTTTTTAAACTAAGTTTCTATTAATCAATGTGGTCATTAGGTTAGTTCATCATCCTTGTGTAAAATATAATGTAATGTCCCATAACCATGGATATACCCACATATCTTAATTTAGGTTTAAACATTTGGTGACCTGACCTTTGGTCTCAAAACCCTAGTTTAACTTAGGGTTTCTTATTTTGTCTTTGATCTTTGATTTCTAAACTATAAATATTTTAAAATCAAATTTCCATTTATTTTAAAGGAATTAATTATGGATGAATATATCATTCACTTCCTTTTCCAATATTTCATAATATCCCTTGTTTGTTATAAGTCCTACAAGATTAAATTAACCAAAAACCTAAGAAATGATAAGAATCATGTTTATTTCTACAACTCCTTTTGTAATGCTATAGAGATGGTATCCAAATGCCAATGTGCATGCTCCAAACACTTTGTTCCACCTAGATCCTATTAAAATTATAGCTACCATCCCACACCTACTATTCACTCATGACTTATATTGGATTCTGTGATCCATGTTGTCATAACTCAAAAAGATAAAGGTGCCCAACCTATCCCACCACTTGCTACTACACAACATGTTCCTCCCAAGCCTAAGTTTTTTATAAAATCAAAGGATATTATCTTATTAATAAATCAAGCAACATGCATGCTAAAATTTCAATCCTCAAACTCTTAAATAAATATACTATTTACAAGAATATTTTATACAAAGTATTGCATGTCATCCAAGTACCAAGTGATATTAAACCTGCCTATTTTGTAGATATTATAAAATATCTAAAAATACTAAAAATATTATTACCTTTAAGCCATAAGATTCACCATCAAAATATATCATTCATCAAGATTTTACTTTGTTCACACAAGTTAGTGTGTTTCACAAGGGAATCAAAGGAGTGTTAGTTGATAATGGTTTGGGCCTAAACATTTATGGCATGAATTTCCTAGCCACCATATCAAAAGATTTGATAATTCATTTATCCCTCCAATTGGCCAAATCACATTAGATGTGTCATTAGGGACAAAAATAGTTCCAAGTACATTCCAAGTAATATCTCTGTTATTGCATTATATCTTGATTTTAGGTAGGCCATAGATACATACCATGGAAACTGTCCCATGTACATTACATCGATGTGTGAAATTTATACATGATGGGGATTTTTTAACCATTCATATTGATTATGAACCCTTCAAATTTTGAAAAATAATATATTTTGAAACATAAAGGGATACCCAAAGTGGCACCTCCTCAATATTTTATTCCACTTGAAAATATACAAACATATTAAATGGGGAAGTCAATCACAATGGCTCCTTTACTTAAATAAAAAATAAATCACCAACCACTGAGGTACACATGGATGCATATCAAGAACAATAACCATTACAAAAGGATCTAATGATACCAAAACAACAAGAAAAACCAACAATTAAACTTCCTTTACTAGTTAACACCAAGAAAAAAGATGAAAATGTTGTCAATTACTATGATAATGATGATGAACTTCTTCATGATATGATTGATGAAAAATTACAAAAACTTATCTTCGATCCACATGAACATCTTTCACATAACTTGTTCACATCTATAGGTCTTGGTACATACAAGTTAAATTCATCACTAGTTCAGATAAGGTCAAGACAAAAATAACAAATGGACATGTGAATGCTTGTTATTTAATCCATCCCTCTTGGATAAAAAAATTAATTCAACCTTACAAGGGACAAATACAAATACACCATGTGAGCAATGTGGAGTCCTCTCACAAACCTCTACAACATATTATCTATATCTTAGCAAACTAGGTTGTTCCATACTTAATTATTCCTATGTTACTTGATCATCATACAGTATATTTACCTCCTAATAGACACAAACCATGAAACAAACTCATTCCTAAAACTAGATCACTATTATATGCTTACCATTGGATCACCAAACATAATATTAATCAATGTGTGACATTAAAAGACCATATTTAAAAATAAAAATGTGGGGTTGTGCTCGAATAAAAAAATGACCAAATACTTTGAATCTTTACACACAAAATAAATCTATAAGGTGATAAAGACATGAAAATCTAACAATTAAAACAAAACATTGATGATGTTTCTTGCTCACATTTTTGAATTAATACAAATAATTGGGACATAATTTGTAATGTCTCATACTTACCTACATTGGCACATATTATCAAATAATTACAAAATTATTATTTTTAATCCGAATCTCTTGGATATCTTTACTTACCCATAACATGTAGACATAAACTGATAATACCATCATATGGGTCATAGATACCAAACCAAATCTCACATTTTGTTTTGGACAATATTGGGAAACATAAATGAAAGCAACAATTGATACCATTAATTGTGTTTTAATTACCAATTCCAAAAGAAACTAATCCACATATTGCATGATGGACAAAATGATAAATCTATAGCAACACTAAATGATATTCCCTTACTAGATGATACATAATCACTCAAAATGATGTGTCATAAACACTTGTATCAAAAATATGATCCTAAAAAACCATTAGATAGTCCTTTATCTTCTAAGTGGGAGGAATAATATCATATCATTTAAATTAAGCTGCACAAATAGAAAAAAACCAAATAATTCAAAAAAACCAAAAAAAATCAACATGTTCCTAGTTGTACTATATCTTATACACATGTTGTTTACTCCATGTTAGTAAATAACACATCATTCTTTCCTATATACACGTGTTTTGTGCTTCATTTGAGTGTGATACAGGCATACCCGGGTACATGATATATGCACATATAAATGTTAGAATTCCCCTCTACTCACATCTTAAGTACATTTGGGGCATCTACTTCTTTGATCATGATACACTCAGGTTGTATTATTCTATGATCACTTTCCATTATCATGCTTGATATTTTGTATCCTTATACATGCTTATATCCATAATTATACCTTTCACATTGTACTTTATATGTTATGTACTTAACATTGATTGTAAACACATAAGTTTATGAAATATTATGCTATGTTTATGTTGGTTTATTATTTTCCTTGATTGCTATTGTATTTCATCTTGTATCATTTGAACATTCTCCATTGATTGTGGTCCCCGTGTCATGATTGCCTATTTCTAAATTTGAATATGTCATTGTTTTTTGTATGTGGACATTTTAACATGTCATTTTATGATTTTTGGACATTTTACTAAGTCATGTCCCTTTGGTTATGTGGCATTTGTGCTAGGTTGTGGAGCTAAAAGATTCAACTATTGCAGACATGGAGGAGGTTGCTGAGTTCCAGGGAGACCGACATCGGCAAAGTATAGTGCAGAAGGCAACCGACATCGGCAGGTGTGAATTGAAGACAACCGGCATCGGCAGGAGGTTGGCCGACATTGGTCATCTCTAGGCAGATAGGGACCGACGTCGGTCGCTTATGGCGGTTCCAGAACTATTCGTTGCACGGACAGTTAGTTCGTTAAATTGAGTGTTTACATGTTAAAGGCTAATTATAGTCTCGAGCTGCGTGTCTAATTATTGTAATTAGAGGTCTAATTATTATATGCATGGGATCCTATTTAAAGACCCATGAGGCATGTATTGTAATTAAGGCAAGTAAAGCATTGAAGCAAGAAAGCAAGGTCAAGGAGATCTGCAAAGTGTAAGGTCAAGGAGATCAACTGAAGCATTCAAGGAGGGGATAACAACTCAGGTTGTTGAGTTGGTTGTGGTTGAGCAAGAGAGAGAGGGAAGAAGTCCTTGAGGTGTGGCAAGCCTTAGAGGTGGAAGAAGAAGTGGCATCTTCTTTATTGTATTTTCTTCTGAATAGTATTTAATACAAGATTGTGTATTGTCTCTCAAATTCTTTGTTGTTTCAAGTTTCTAGTTACTTAATCATTCTGGTATAATTCTGTGTGTAATTGCTTATAAGAAAAGTAATAAATTGTGCTTCCTTGGAGGGGTTCCTAACAGTTGGTATCAGAGCTAAGGTTGCAGGGATTAGGTTATTGTTTGATTACAGGTCATTCTCAGGGGTTTCTGATTGAGTGGGAGTACAACAATGGCAGAAGAAAGTAAGCTACGAATGGAGAAGTTTAATGGCAAGAATTATCAACATTGGAGGATGCAGATAGAAGATTATCTGTATCAAAAAGATTTGTACTTACCATTGGGTGGGGTTGCATGCAAGCCCACAGATATGAAGGATGAAGAATGGAATGTTCTTGATCGGAAGGCTCTGGGATCCATAAGGTTGAGCCTTGCATCGTCTGTGATTTCTAACTTATCACAGTGTAAGACAACGGAAGAGTTGATAAAATCTTTGGCAAATTTATATGAAAAGCCCTTTGCTTCAAATAAGGTATTTCTTATGAAGCAGCTATTTACTTTGCAAATGCAGGAAGGTGGATCGGTATATACTCATCTTAGTGATTTCCATGGTTTGGTAAACCAGTTAGCTTCAGTCAATATTGTTTTTGATGATGAAGTAAAGGCTCTCTTAAGTTTATGCTCTTTACCTGAAAGTTGGGATAGTTTGGTAATGGCAGTAAGTAATTCTACATCTACTTCTAAAATCTTAGAAGTTGATGATGTTGTGAGTGTAATCTTGAATGAATAAATATGCAGGAAAAGCACAGGTGAATCATTAGGGAATGCTCTAAGTGTAGAAAGCAGGGGAAGGCAAAGAGAGAAGGTCGAGCAAGGGAAATCAAGGTCGAAGATGGGAAGGAGATCCGAATCCAGAGGTATCACCTGCTGGTTTTGTGGAAAGAAAGGACACAAAAAGAAAGAGTGTTGGTTGAGGGATAAATAAAATCAACATGAAGGTAATGAAGAAGCAAATATTTCAGGTATTGTGGCACAGGATGCTCTCATACTTTCTTTGGATAGTTAGGTAGGATCATGGGTTTTAGATTCTAGTTCTTCTTTTCATGCAACCCCAAATAGAGATTTGTTCCATGAGTATGTCCAGGGAGACTTTGGAGAGGTTTATTTAGGGGATGGTACGCCTTGTCAAATGGTTGGCAAAGGGAAAGTGTAGCTGGAATTGCAGACAGGTAACACATGGGTGTTGAATGAGGTTATGCATGTCCCGGTCTTGAAGTAGAGTTTGGTTTCTGTAGGAAGGTTGGGTGATGAGGGATGAATAGTAACCCTCACAGTAGATTCTTGGAAGGTTACCAAAGGTGCACTTATTTTAGCAAGAGGTAAGAAAGTAGGTACTCTTTATCTATCTACTTGTATTACTGATTCTACTTCTGGTTTATCTACTTCAGCTGTAGATTCAAAGATGTGGCTTAATAGGCTTGGTCACATGAATAAGAAGGGAATGGACGTTCTTGAGTCAAAGGGTATGAGTTTAGATTCGGAGGGCATTGATCTATTTCATTGCAAGAAAAGGAAATTTGATGCTTTTGATAAGAACAGGGAAGCCTTGGTGTTTATGGAGGAGATGATGGACAAAGATCAGTCACAGGGGCTGAATAATTCTAAGCAGGGTAGTATGGATAGGGTTATGATCCAAGATGAGCTTGCGGATAAAGAAGTCATCACTTACAGGAACACACAGGTACCGATGTCGATCACATGGAATCGACATCGGCTAGGAAGGTACCGACATCGGTCATGTGCAGACCAATAGGGTTGGTAGAGTCAGGCAGGAGAAGACCAACATCGGTCAGATAGGAACCAATGTTAGCAGAAGGGACATCGATGTCAGCCAGGGAAACAATGTCAGTAGTCAAGGTCAGTGCAGGGAACTGACATTGGTCAGGTGCAAATTGGGAGATGGCCAAGATCGGTCACTGGAATGGATGTTCGGTGGACAACAAGCTATCAAGGAGTCTCAAACACCTATATGGAGGTCAGAAAGGGTATGTGAACCTCATATTCATTGTTCACCTTCTTTATTTTATTTGTTTCTTATTGATGGTCAAGAACCAGGAAGATATGAAGAGGCAATGCAGGTAGAATCTAGAAACAGTGGGAGCTTGGCATGGATGAGGAGTGTGAGTCCTTGGAGAAGAACCAAACAAGTGTTTTTTGGTGGAGTTGTCAGCTGGAAGAAAGCACTGAGAGAGGGATGGATTCCCAAGTTACAAAAGAGAGTGGATGGACACGTGAGATAGAAGGCCAGGGTATATGGTCTTGAGTAGGCTGCAGGGCAATGGAGGTTTGACCATTGTATTTTTCTTTACCAGGTTGGATAATATTAGCTACATTATCCTGTTACTGTAGTGTGTTGCTTGTTGCAGGGTTACATATACAGGGAGTTTTTGAGCTAAAGGTAAAGTTAATTCAGAGGTGTGTCATGAAGAATTTGGGAGTAGAAAAATTCTTTTGGCATGAGAGACATGAAAGATCATAGCGTGATTTTGTCTTCAGTGGGAGTTGTTAGAAAGTTGAGATGTGGCAGGGGACTTGGATGATAGGTATAGCATCACAAGATGTGTGGTGGTTGGTCTTCAAGAGTAATCTTGAAGAGGGATACAAATCCAAGGGAACAAACTAGATGATGTACAGGTACAGGTACAGTTGCAGCTATTTATCTCCAAGTGGGAGATTGTTAGGTTGTGGAGCTAAAAGCTCCAACTGTTGCAGACATGGAGGAGGTTGCTGAGTTCCAGGGAGACCGGCGTCGGTAGAGTATAGTGCAGAAGGAAACTGACATCGGTAGGTGTGAACTGAAGACAACCGGCATCGGCAGGAGGTTAGCCGACATCGATCATCTCTAGGCAGACAGGGATCGATGCCGATCGCCTGTGGCAGAACTGTTCGTTGCACAGACAATTAGTTCATTGAAATGAGTGTTTGCATGTTAAGGGATAATTATAGTCTCGAGCTGTGTGTCTAATTATTGTAATTAGAGGTCTAATTATTGTATGCATGGGATCCTATTTAAAGACCCATGAGGCATGTATTGTAATTAAGGCAAGTAAAGCATTGAAGCAAGAAAGAAAGGTCAAGGAGATCTGCAAAGTGTAAGGTCAAGGAGATCAGCTGAAGCATTCAAGGAGGGGATAACAACTTAGGTTGTTGAGTTGGTTGTGGTTGAACAAGAGAGAGAGGGAAGAAGTCCTTGAGGTGTGGCAAGCCTTAGAGGTGGAAGAAGAAGTGGCATCTTCTTTATTGTATTTTCTTCTAAATAGTATTTAATACAAGATTGTGTATTGTCTCTCAAATTTTTTGTTGTTTCAAGTTTCTAGTTACTTAATCATTTTGGTATAATTCTGTGTTTAATTGCTTATAAGAAAAGTAATCAATTGTACTTCCTTGGAGGGCTTCCTAACAATTTGAACATTCCTTTTACATGATGTCAACTTGAACCATTTCATATTGCTTTGATTTTGAGTGCTCTTATGTGTGTGCTTGATTTCTTATTGAGATTATAATGCTACTCTATAAACATTGCCATGATCTACATCATGCATCTTAGGATTTGATGTAAACACATACTATGCATCTAAAATTTTATATCTACCTAGACATGTTACTCCTATATGATACATGATCCATACACAACTTATATAGTTATATTATCCTTTTAAGGTAGGGTAAATACTAGGTTATACTTCCCCTCATCTTAAAAGTTAGGGTATATCACTGGGGGAATGTCATAGAGGAATGAATTCCACACTTTCATAATTTCATATTATAGTGGAGGCATGTCAAAAAGGCAAGACCTAAACACTTATTCAGTACTCAACATCTATAGATTATGATGGGACAACACTATGTAAAAATGTTATCCACATTTAAACTAGTTCTCAAATTATCTAGATTACATTGGGGGCATGTTATGTAAAAAAGTTCTCCAAATTTAACACCAGTTATTAGATTCTCCAAATTACAATGGGGGCATGTTAGTAAACATGTTCTCCACATTTGACACTAGTTCTAATATTCTCTACATTTAGTTTGGGCATGCCATAAAAACATGTCTTCCACACTTGCACCAATTTGATATTCACTAGATTTCATAGTATATGATTTAGATACACATTTATGACAACATTTTATACATTGATATTGTTATTATACCCAAATTTCAACTTAAGACATATATGAGGTGCATATGCCATGTAAATGGCACCTAGAATTTAAAAAATAAATAATTTCCATATTTCAAATACTACTACGGACTGTTATTATACCTAGGCTAGACTTTTATGGACTGTTATTGAGCCAATCTACTGCAATAGTTGGTTCATTTTTGGAAAGTTGGGTTGATTAAATCGCTCAATATTACCAGTGTTATAATCTAGACTTAATTAAATCATCTAAATTTAATAATATTATGGGTTGGATTTGATTAAATCATCCATCCTTAATAGATATATATTTTGAGTTGATTAAATCACTCACACTTACTATATTATGCATATTTTTGGGTTGCATGATTGAGATGAAACAAGATCAATGGAGGTGTTGAAACTCACCTTTACATCAAGATTAGGGGCATGTGTCCTCTAATATTTTTATATAGCTTGCAAGTTCATATTTTTCCTAATGTCATATTTAATGTTTCATAATGAGGCATCATTTCAAATCAAATTGCCAAAAGGAAATATGGTTGCATTAACACATGTGTAATCCTAACCTTACTCTTTATACTTTCAAGAATATTGAATGCTTTCAATTTCATATTTCATACTTGATTGTATACTGTAAAATTATCTTATTTTTAGTTCAGCCACCATCAAAGCATTCAAACTGGGCTCACTGAAAGATAAGGTGTGTTATACACACCTAGGTATGCATTTATTTTATTTAAAATATAAATTTCATTACTAGATTAAATGGGGGAAAATGTATAAACTAAAATATGATTTATGTAATAATCTAGTCTTGTACACTTTGAAAAGATTCATCATGACTATACCTTTCAGTTATAGAGCTAGTTTTTGTCAAAAAGCTCGCATTCTCTATCTCTTTATACTTAAATTATTTATCTCTTAGTTTTACCATTTTTATTATGATGACCAATAATTATATATTGAGAAATAAACTCTGCACCTTATCATTATCCTTTGATACTAGTTTTAGACCTATACATGTTTTCTAGATTCTTGGGCACTTGTGTTGTAGATAGACACTTACGTTGATGCATGTGTCCACTTTTCCTATAAAGTGTCTAGTGCCTAAAAGTCATTCAATTTGAAAATGAAACATATACTAAATGTCAGACTAAGTGTTTTAATGCAAGATATTTCCAAAATGGATTGGTATATATACAAGATCAATCCCCATTCATTCCTCACCTAGCAAACATCAATATCTCACAAGAAAATTTACAAAAAACACTCAATCAAACATTAAAGTGAGAAAACCTAACCTATTCATTATTATTTATATATTTTTCATAGGAAAAATATTCCCATAGGTGTGAAGCATTTGAAGAGGAGTTCATGAGGCATATTTTCCAAGTTAAAATATTGATCACAATATGTCTTTTCTTATCACACATTGCATCCCTATGTACACACAAGAAAACACATAGGAGAGAAATACATAAGTATGAATCCATATTTATAATATTGGCTATGTATGATCCAGGCACCAATTTAGTTGACAATTCGGGTGACAGTTCCACCCCAATTGATGACGGAACTTCCGGGAGCCATAACTTTTGCACTGTAGCTCCAATTGACTTGCCGTTTGAACTGTTGGAAAGCTAAGAATGAGGATAAAATAATGAAATGTCATGGAGCTCTACTCAATTAAGTTTGATTCAAAAAATCCAATGGAAGTGCCTCAAATTTCAATTTTAGTAGTGCAGTCTAAAAATAGTAAGTTTCTAAAAATAGTAATTCCTTGAATTCTATATTGTTTTAAATCTTGGAAGTCAAACCACTTAATCTCCCTCAAGATTGGTGACCTTACACATCCTCCCCATGATTTAAAAATGTGTATAAATTAAGAGGTAACCTGAAATGTGAAGATAGACATCTCTTCCTAGAGATAAGCATATTTTTGTATTGCAATCTTGAGTAATACTACATCTCTTCTCAGAGAATTCATTGTTACTGTGTTATTTCTATGCTATTGAGATATTTATCAACCAGAACTTCTAATTTTTGGATCAATGTAGGTATTAAATATTGATATAGAGGTCCCTAGGGTAGATCAATAGCATGATACCATTAACCCATTTTTTCCACAATCACTCCAAGGTTGAGGAAGTTATGGTTTTGATCATTTGACAAAGAGTGACATATTGTGTATGTGATATTAAGGCATCAAAAGAAAGTTGATAGAAAAAATAGAAGGCTCTAGTTTTTTACATCTATATCCAAATAGTATTCTATTCATGACACCTACATTGAATTCAGACACTTATGTCGACACAACTATCTAGATCTAATGCAAGTTTTTGAGACCATAATAAGAATATTATAGAATCTAATGATTATTTTAGGATCATATTCTAGTCCAATTATAACCTATTATATATTAGACCTTCACGATCAAAATAAAAAAGATAAGTATCATTGTTTCCTATGAATTTTAATATATATAGTTGTATTTTACTATCTTTAGCAATCTGAAATATGTAACTTCAAAATATTATTTATCTAAGTTTTTATTAATTGGTTTGCTTATTAGGTTAGTTCATCATCCTTGTGTAAAATCTAATCTAATATCCCTTAACCCTATATATACCCACATATCTAAATTTAAGTTTAAACATGTTGATCTACCTTATATTATTCATAATTCAATTATTGCATGTGTGGATCATAACAAGTGGTATCAAAGCTTTGGTTTGGACAAATGGTATCAGCGAGACTTAATTTTAGAGAGTCATTTATATATTATAATTTGTTATGAATTTTTATAAAATGTTTTTATTGAATTTGGATAATAATTTAAGGACACCATAGTAAAAACATTAAGGTTTGATGATCACTTTTTGGTGAGTTATTGATATATTAGGGTTGTCATAAATTCACCATATCATCCAAAATTTATATAATTTTATAGTAATTTTTTTACATAAAATTATCATCATTCCAAAAAACTAAAGTTAAAATTTTGAAATTTTTTGATATGTTTTTAGTGATTTATTATGATTTTTCATAGATCCACTCTATAGACCTAACTTTTTAGATTTAAAAAAAAAAAAAAAAAAAAAAAAACTAAAGTTTGATCATATATGTAAGCTACAATAATTTTTTTGGAGTTATATGATTAGCGTGGCACAAGTTATTTAAATTTTAAGGTTTTTTCATTAACCCTATTGTTTTTCTCTTCTAAATCAAGGGTCAACTTGATTACAAACAATGGGAAAATTTACTAGAGGGTATTAAAAAAATACAAAATATTTTTCATATGCATAATATGGCACAAAATGGGCATGTTATCGAAGAAAAGGAATAAAATAATGATGATGATAACATGGAAGATATTGCATATGGTGAAGAAGAAAAATGATGATGAACATAATGACAATGTAGAGGAAGCTACAAATGATTCATAAGAAGCATTACATGATCATGATGTGTAAGAAGAGTAAGTAAATAATGAGGAAAATATTATAGATAAATAATAATAAATACAAGAGGAACATACTGATGAAGATGATTATACATATGATATAGAAGGAGAGGTATAAAATCATGATGAGGAAGGAGTAATGAAAGATACATGTTCAAATAATTTATATCAAAAGAGAGATTCTTTCATATTTGAATTTCATCATTGCATTTAAAAGAATAAGGTAATTGTGTCCATAAACCATATAAAAAGTATAATTTCATTAACATGGATGTGGGCCAACATCTGTAGGTTCAATAAAATAATATCAAGGAGGAACAAGTATATGGTAAGAATATTCAAGTTTTTGAAGATTTGAAGCTCAATATGGAAAATTATGTTTTGAATTCAGATTTTTATGCTTTGTATATAGACTATGTGGATATGTATTATGGATAACCTTGGTTAGATACTTTGTTAACAATTAATATTAATTTACATAAGTAGTTCATTAAGTTTTAGTACAAGAGAAAGAAGATCACTTTATAAAATATTTTATTTGGAAAGGCAGAAATAAAAGTTAACGTAGAGAATGAGGATGACATTGAAGATGGTTACTAAGAGCATAAGGAAGATTAAAATTAATAAATAGATGAAGAAACAATACAAGAAGATAATAAAAATAACACTTCATCTAGTCAAAATAAAAAATCACTACAAAATTTAAAGGTGGAAGATGTAGAAGAAAAGGTTGATAATGTCAAATTATCAAAAATAGTTGAGGTATATAAATACCCACATCATCATGAGAGGAAAAAACCATGGAGGAATATCAAGGAGTGTCATAAAATAAATCACTTTTACTATACAATAAATCAAAGTAAAAATCACTATGGTTACACAATTAATCAATGGAACAATCATTTTGGATATTCTTGGAGCTATTGAATAACTATTATGGTCATGCACGGAATCAAAGTAGTGCATCAAAATATGGAACATGATATCATAGGATGAATCATTATACATGGACATGAAAAAGGTATAATTATGATCATGAATGGAATCAAAGTAGGACAATGGAATTTTAAAAAAATGTTGTCAAGCTATCACCTACCAAGATCACATATGGGTGATTGTATGATCGATATTGGAGACAAGTGTGTAATGATTTGAATCACACTCATTATTTGGGTTCTTTTTATGTTTTAAGGATGAAACATATTAATAAGAAATATAATGTTATTTACCTATGTATATGATATATTAATGTATATGGTTGATGGATATATTGATATGTGGCACACATGCACCTTAATTAGTTGAAAGAATCATATATGTTTGGATATAAGAGTAATTTGTGGAATTATTACATTTGAGTCAACCTAAATTGGGATTAGGAGGTTACTCACCCATTTTTAGTTATAGATATCTATATATATTAGATGATTATCATTATAAAGGATATCAAGTAAGTGGCGAGTCATATATTTAGTACAATTAGATTAGAGGTTCCCCCCTCGAAGTGGAATTATATAGTTATTCCTTCCTTAAAAGTATTGTATGGTGTTTCCCTACCTTAAAGGGTATTATTATATTTGTGCATATTGAATATTTGGGCATCTTGGCCCACCAATATCTCTTGTGTTTGTGTTGATATACATTGTTTTAGACATTAAAATTAACCATTCATTCCTTGGATGTCCACTTGAGGTCATTTTACCCTTATTATATCACTTGAAATCTTAGGGGACCTTTTGATCCAATTTTAGTCACATGGTAGTCACAAATAACACCCAACCCTATATAACACCACATGAGACCCATAATGGCATAATTACTTAGTGATTTATGTCCCTACACCCTCAAAAAATTAATTTAAATATCGCTAAGAGTATTATGGTCAGCTTGTACCTATTCTTAAGTCACCCTGCCAAGTGATTTTTTTATTATAACACTATATAAACTCTACTCTCACACTCTTATACCTTAGGAGGACATTATCACATAGAAACACACAAAAGTACCAATTCATATTGAGGGAAAGATCCTAATTCTTCAAATATTGTATTGATCTACCCCATAAATTCAATAATATAATGTTATCATAGATATATGGATCTCAAATGGCCTCCAAGGCATTCTATCATGCATTCACACTTAGGCATTCTAGCATTCACTTGCACTTTGCACCAACACTTAGAATGGGAGAGCTACATTGGTCTTGATCCCATTCAAAGGTATTGGTATATAGTAAATGCTCATATGATGGGGTGTTGAGGTCACATATAGCCTACCTCACTAACTCCTTCTAATGATGTTCATTTAAACATTCATAAGTATGAAAATCTAGGGTTTTCATAGGAAAATAGAGCTACAAGAAAAAGTATTGATTACATAGAATTGAAATTTGGATCAAAGCTAGAAAGTGGCCCATTTTAAAAAACCCTTAATTTTTTTTATAGATTATGAATGGGACATTAGTGTACCATGGTAATTTACAAAGGACCACATTATTGTCTAGGGTTGATTATGACACCTAGATTCAGTTTGTGACAGTCACCTATTTGTTCACCAATTTTCACAATTTGATTCCTCTTAGAAGGCCTATTTATAGCTATGCTATTATTTATATCTCATTATTTACACATTTATAAAATTATTAATTCAATTTTTATACAAATCAATGGATGTATTTATTGCATATGTATTCCCTGATTTACTATTCCATCCCTTTAAAAACCTAGTGTTTCAAACTCCATAATACCTTGAAAAGTTAAATCATTTGGTGAACCTAAATTGATTATAATAGTGAAAAAACCATAACCCTATAATCCCTTTAGGGTTTATGTTTTCAATCCTTTTAAAACTCATACTCATATTTTAGATCTCTATATCTACTAATTTTTATTTTGTATAATCACGATAATAATGATAGAAGATGTTTATCACTTTCTAATGAAAAGTTTTCTAGTTTCATTTACATGCTTGTTTTCTTTCATTAGGAATAAATTTAGTGAAATACACACATATGTACATGATGTATTATATCAATTAAAATATTTTTTATTTGATTTAATCCATTAATTAAATACCCTGACAACCACCTTTCAAGTTTTAATGTCATATTTGAAGTGCAGGAAAGAGTCTCCTCCTCCTCATCTCCACAAGGGTGATAGTTAATTTCCATTTAAATAGGTCCATGTTATCACTCCTCTAGGAGATAAAGTAGCCTATACTATTATTACTAATTCCCATTCTCAGCCTATCCATGCCTCTAACTCTTCTCTATACAGTATGTTCCTACATGTTCAATCAAAAGCAACTAGGGTTTGCACTTGTGAGACTATAAGGGATCAATTTATCAGTATGAGTACGTTGATTTCAAAATTACAAAACCAAAATTAGCTATTACATGAAAATATTATGGTATTGAAAAAATCAGATCATAAGATAAAAGCTTCTAGGGCACACTAGTGTCAATCATGTATATAAATCTTCACCTAGTCAATTTATGGCAAACAATGTTATATATCAAAACAAGAAACAACAAAAAAGTGAATCTACAAATAGTGATTTTAAAAGTATTTAAGGATAAAATAGAAGTCCAAGTGATATTTTAAGGCAAATGATTAAATCTAACTTGATCAACCTACATGTTGACCATTTTCAACCACCATGGAAGAGTAGTGTCTGACTTATGTTCAAAGATTTAGGATCACTCATAGGCTTCTCAAGACTTATCTAATTCTACATAGTCACTTGCAATCCCAAAGGGAAGTTACACATTTAGAATATCTATAAATTGTGGTTTCTTAATAGTTCCATTTATTTAAGAAATCACTTTGATAGTTAACCTTTTTGGGGTTCTTTTATCTCCTAGATATAGTTTGAGGAGGTGATAAAATCAAATTTAATAGGCCCTCAGTGAAATCATGATATTTTCTTGGTTTTTCAGTCATATTAGGACTGTGGTCTAATCAAATGGTGCCATAAAATAATCATTCACATCTATTGGTAATTTGTGCCTCTTTTAAAAGACTTTTGATACTTATTCAAAATTTTAAAAGTTCACTAGTGCCACATGTCAATCTCCTGATGGTCTTGTGCCATTTTTAAATGTATTTCAACACTTATTCAATTTTCATGAAATTTTCCATAAATCTCCCTATCAACAAGGTAGTGGGAAAGCAGGTTAGCAATATGCTTCTATATGTCACAATTCGAATAACACAGAGTCTTAGAACTATCCATATAAGTTTAAAACCCTATGGGATATCAGGTCAGTGGGATGATGCCACATAGCATAATCCCACTACTCTACTCCCAAGAAGATTTCCATATAACACAGACATGATGTTAGATCCCTAGGAAAGTAGGTGAGTAGGATAGCACAATGTGGTGTAATCCCACTACTCTATAGCCTTAGGGTGATATGTGAAAGACAAATTATGTGTTATAATTTTGGGTGAGTGAGATAATGACATGTGCTTAAATCTCACTTCATCATGATTTAAATAATCAACATGACCCATTAGTTTCTTGGGGTGGTAGAATTATCAGACTTGTCATAGCTTAGCCCAACCAAGAAACACCACATCAACTAAATATCATATGTGCTCATCTCCTAGACCTAATAGATATGACTAGGTGAAGTAGATATATCTAGGATAAAATTTAAATGTGACAATTGGTATGATCTGAGAAACACTTTAGGTGATAATTCAGGTGATGGTTCTACCCCAATTGGTGGTAGAACTTCTAGGAGCCATAACTTTTGAACCATAGATCTGTTTGACTCCTCATTTGAACTGTTGGAAAGATAAGAATGATTATAATGTGATGATATTACATCGAGATATTATTTATGGTTTTTGACCCTAGAAAACCCAATGATAGTGCCCAAAAATTCAATTTTAATAGTGTTGTCTAAAAATAGTAAGTTTCTAAAAATAGTAATTTCTCAAATTCTATGTTGTTGTAAATCATGGAAGTTGAACCACTTCATCTCCCTTGAGATTGGTGACCTTCCACATCTTCCTCCTAAATTAAAAATATGTATAGATAAATAGGTAGCTTGAGAAGGAAATCAAACATCTCTTCCTATAAATAAGCATATGTTTGTATTTACAATCTTGTGAGTAATAAAACATCTCTTCTCAAATAAAGAATTATTATTGTGTTATATTTGTATTCTTGAAATATATTTCAACTAAAACCCTTGATTTTTGGATCATGGTTTATATAGATCAATCCTAGGGACACTGTGGTAGGAGATCAACCAAAAGGTGATGGGCATGTGTCTAAATGGTTATCTTGTTGGTAATCTTGACCCCTTTTGTAGTGTGATAAGACTAATCTTGTGTTAACACATTGCACAATCAACAAATGAGATTTGAGCATAATATATTTCAAGATAAAGTAATTGAACAAGTGCTCTTCATTATAAAGTAATTTTATTTTCTTCCCCTTATAAATGTAAGACAAAATTCTTAGGGTGAATTTAGTGATCTCAATAGATGTTACATGGCTAGAACCCAGTCTCAGTGAGCTCGAGGTAAGGATATCTTGAGATCAAATGGAACCATTTTGAGGAATCTAATTTTCTTGAAGAGCTAATCTTGAAATATATGAGCTTGACTTAGGGGTTATATTGACCCTGAGCTTGGAGGGATGAAAATATTGCTAGATCACAAGAAGCTCTGACGGGTCACCAAGTGTCAAAAAGTAACATGAATCCCACAATAAATAAAAGAATTCCATGTGGCATCTAGAGATGAACCTAGATTAGGTATTCAAACCTGAATAATCAACTAAGTATTAGAAGGGGCCCCTAAGGTGATAATATACTTGTAGAAGCATACAAGTACATGATGAACATGATGTTAACACATGGCTAGATTCTACCACTAAGGATTTTGTTGGCATCCATGTTGGCACTAACTAAGGCAAATTTGATGGCCTATTTCACCCATTTAAACATTAAATTCATAAGTAGGATATGTAACTAAATTTCATTTATAGAATCAATGGCAAAGTGGCCCACATGTAAATCATAACATAGCTCAATAAAAATTCTAGAAAAATGATGAGACAAAAATGGAATCTATCCCTATTCATTATAGAGGTGAGTGGAGAATATGCATGTAAAAGATAAGATACAAGATTGAGGGGATGTGGTAGGTAGTTATATAGGTGTGACTTTATAAATCCTAAAGGGATCCCCACTACCTCATCCCCCCTTCCCTAATCATCAAAACATTGTAAAAAACTTAATAGTGAGTAAGACTGAATTAGACCCAAGATCTAAATTTTTTTCTTATTTAAATAGGTAAGATTATCATTAAAATAAGACCCTTTTTAGCATATAAATTTTATATAAATTGGTCCATCCTTGATCCCTATTGTTTTAGTGGATTTTAGCTTATATTTCAAGAAAGGAAGAAGAAGAAACTAAATATGGGTATGATGGAAAAACCTATTTGATTATGCGTGTGTTGAATTAGATGATTGTGAAGAACTCCTCTTTGGCTTGGGAGATGACCTAAAAATAAGACAACACTAAAATAAATGGTTGGTTAGATAGATAATTAGGTGGTTTGCCTATTGCTAGCTAGATCCCAAAATTAAGAGCTTCCTCAAGGGTTATCAATCCACATATTTTTAAATAATTAAGTATATAAATAGAATGAGAAAGTACTTGCATCAATAATCAAAATGTACTAAAATTTAACACAAGAAAATTTTGATAAATAAAAGAGGATAAAAAGAGTAATATAGCAATAGGCAGGTCAATACCCATGCTAAATGGCTTGGGTCTATTTCAAAAAATTAGGTAGGGGTTTGTGAATAGGCAGGGACATAAAAAATTAGATTTGGTTGGGGGTAAGCGGGTAAAAATAACTTGATATTATTTTTTGACATAGTGACCATCGATGGTTAAGGTGACAATTAGCGATCAAGGTGACCATCGATAGTTGGATAGACCATCAAAAATTGAGATAACCATCAGTGGTTACTATGTGTAGGCTTGGGTTGATAAATAGACTGATTGATGGGATCACAAAGTTAGATTTTAAGAGATGGGTTGGTGCTAAGTTAATTAAAAATGGAAATAAAGTAAATGAATATTATAAAACAAATACTTATCTTATTAGAGGCTGATCAGATGAATAATTAATGTGGTTAGCTCATTGATAGAGTTTGGCATGATTTTGACAGAGTAACGATACTTGGTTATCATCCTAGGGGTAGTGGCAAGTTGGCTCTCTAACGTGATGGTTGGATCACTGGATTGATGGAGGGATACCTAAAAAAGAGGCTCTATATGTAAGATATCTTTATAGTTATGGATGGATTTCACCTCCTACTCCTCTCTTCTTATAGGCAAGGAAGGAAAGGTGCAACAAGACATTAACTGGGCCTTATAATTATAACTCATACATGTAATATCTTGAACATAGATTTAGATGAGTTAATTCTAAAAAATTAAGGTGTATGTTTGTATGTTAGTGCTTAGGATGGTGGACCCTGACCATTGGTAGTTAAGGTTACTATTGACAGTCATCCTAATTATCAACGATTAGAGGTAAAAGGTAGGGTTGGTCAAAAGCTAGGTTTTAACTAGTAGGTCAATTGCCCTGGGCTAGATGGGTTAGGTCAAGTTAGGGGTCAATAAGGTTAAGGTAGGGCCTAAGGGGGTCCTAAGGTGGTCTAGGGGAATTGTGACATTTGAAACCATCATGTGTAGATTTTAGTGTCTACATTCTACCCCTTTTTGTTATGTAGTTTTTATCAACAAGCTTCAAAACAAAAATGGATTATGGGTCAAAGGTTAGGTTACCCTAAGTATGGGAGGAAGTATTCCCCCTCAAATTTGGAGTTGATGAGGTAAAACATAATCGATTCAGATTTGATAATTGGTCAGGGGGATGATGAAGGTAAACATTATAAATGTGGGTGACATGTTAGGCACTAAAGTGTAAACAAGTACCCAAAGTGCAACAAAAGGTATGATAGTCAAGTTTGCACATTGATGAGGTTACCATAGATGATAATAATTAAGTGGTGCTTATAATAACAAGTGACAAGTGGACTGCATGAATATATTTAGGCATGGTATTTGGGAACCCTTGTAAACACAAGTCTCCTAGGCTATATCTATGTTTTGGTGGGTATCCAAGGTAGGAAATGACCCCGATGAAAACATAAATGGGTCAAGTGTCATGGGTATCTGAGGTAAGAAGTAATCTTGAGAAGACACAAGTGGATTTGATATGTTCTAAGTGGAACTAGTTAAAAAATTTGTCAACATGGAAATGTCGTCATTGTAGTCAAAGGACCAAGAAAAAGTTATCATAAAATGCATGCTAGTAGGGATGAAATGGACCAATGGTGAGTTGATGAGGTGGTTGAGGTGGGTGGAGAAGGAAATATCTAGTGGTGGGTGTGTTGATTTGATTCTATTTTGAAATGGCTACTCAAGGTAAGAGCAAAAAAGTAAGCAACCTGATCGTTGATGGTCAGGTTCCTCAAGGGTAACTATCAGTGATCACCTTGACTATCGATGGTCAAGGTGAAAACCCTAAAGGCCATGGGTCAAAAAGTAAAAATTGATTCATTTCACTCATTTATCTTTTATTATTTATTAAGCTCTAGTTTTTGGAATATTAGGCAAACAATATTGCTGATGAGGACCATTGGTGAGGTTAGTTGGTGATTGTATCAAGGGGATCGAGTGATTGAGCTTGATCAAGCCAAGATGTAGCATGGATGCAAAAAAGGATAGGTAGGTGGCCCATGGATTCCTCCTTGATGATGGTCAAGGAATGAGGTAGGGGATGTTATCCAAATTGGTAGATTAATTTGTCAATTTTGTAATTACACTTGGTATTGAGGTTGTTTGATTAGGTGTTTGGTTAGGTTCAATTTTGGGGTTGTTTTGCCCTAGGTAGGGTTATGTTTGATTTGGGTGATATGAGTGGGTAAGTGTTAAAATTTGAAGGTGGGATACGTCAACTAGGGTGGGTTTAGGTTTTGGGTAAGAAATTTTGAGGGATGGGAGGGATTTTTCTAGGTGATAAGGTAGGGATAGGGTTTAGGTGTTCCACTCGTGGAACACCCATAGTGACCATTAACGGTCAGGTCTAACCATCAATGGTTGACATCTATAAGGAAATGGATGTCTAACCATTGGTGGTCACCATGACCATTGAAAGTCACCTAGGTTATAAAATGGGTTTTGAGTTAATTGAAAGTGTTTAAGGTATTTTAGGTGTTATTTGGTGGGTATATGCTAAATTTTAAAGGTGATAGATAAGGTAGAGGGGTAATGCAGGTATTAGTTAAATGGGTAGAGAAATAGGTTACTATGTGAAGCTTAAGGGTAACTAATATAATTAAAGTGTCTAAGTATGGATTCAAAATTATATAGGTGACTAAGTTTATGTTGTGATATCAAACATTACAGGCCTGAGAGTAGGTACAGATGCATGATCAGGTATCATGCATCTTTGTAGAGATTCACCAAGGGATGACCCTAGCTAACTAGGCTCACATGGATGAGATCAGTTTGGGAGTGATGTAAAACTACCAGAATGTGCCATGTGATGCATCCATAATCATGGCCTTTATAAAAATATGGAATCTAACCATGAATGCATTCCTTCTACCAACTAGTGAGATGACTATCTTACTAGAGGATGTGCACAAGACTACATAGTTTCCCATATGGGGTGATCCAATTTACAACATAGAGTGGGAGGAACATGATGAGTTATTAGAGCTAATGTATGAAGATGATCATGATTTTTTCAAATGGTACACTGGGGGTTTAAACTACTATTGCTCTATCACAGGGTGAGGGGAAAGAGGAGACTTATGACTGTGATGATGATGGATATTTCATGATTTTCCATTCCTAACTCAATTAGTGGGAGGTTAACATACTTGATATTGGTGGTATTAGTTGAGATGTTACTCGGGTGGATAATTTTTTGATGGGTACCAGTGTTTTTGGTGTAGATATACAATGAGCTATGGGGTTTTAGGGCCGATAAGAGATATGGCATTAATGTCAGTCTGATTCTACACTATTGGTCCTATGAGTACATCCAAATGTTGAGGTTAGTGGGGTTTTCATTAGCAAGATATGCCTAGATATAGTTTTCAATAAATTTTATGTGGTAGAGAGGTGACTTTTCCACTTTAAGTGTAGGAGGATGAACCCATAACATTGATTGTTTTAGGGGTGATTTAGATGCACTGGTGATTGGAGACATTATCTAGAGACCATATGTTAGGTTCTTAGAATGGGTTGGGTATAGAATACAAACTTTATCCTTATAGAGTTATAGATGGGTTCTTGGCTAAAGGGATGGAGAGGTGGATCTCATCCCTTTCGATAGGGTACAAAGGTAGTTCAACCTTGTATAGGGTATTCTAGGTCCATTACCTAAGTATCGGTGGGAGGATGTAGATATCCTTATACTAGAGACACATCTAGAGAGGAATTTTCTAGATCATGAGGATTTACCAGTCAGACCACAAATAAATGACACAAAATTTGTAGATGGCTACATGGCATGGTACCAAGCTTTATTCATGGTAGAATTTTTTTGTGATAGTGATGGTGGTAAGAGGCCTATGGATGTGGACCTAGCTGGGAGAGGAGGATAGAGGACATAGGTACATGGGGTTACTCTTGATGCTCAAGTAGAATCTACACTAGCTGTAGCATAGGCACATGTCATAACACTATAGGGTTAGATGGCTATCTTATAGGGTCAAATTGCTATACTCATGGGTGATAGGGACTAGGCTAGAGCTTCACTAGCCTTGGTTACAAAGGATAAATACTCCTTGAGGTAGAGAGGAGGAGGATCTATGGCATCTATAGAACCACTTGATACCATCCCCATGGCATGATACTTGGCCATAGTGGAGGAGTTGCATTACTATGAGGCTATAATCTTGAGATGGTGTCTAGATGGGGTGAGTATAGAGAAAGTTTGGTAGGTGGTACCAGTGTGGCAACACCAAGTTAGTGGGATAAATTCATAGATGGATAAATAAGTATTATAGAGGGATGGGAGCTAGGACCTAGTGGTGCTATAGGAGATAGTAGTGATCCAAGAGACAATGGTGCCCCTGGGGCATATACAGGACATGGTCTTAGGACATACTATATATTATTGTATATCATTTGATTTTGGCCTATTATTTGATGAAGTGAGATGTACATTTTGAGAGAGAGAGATACATGCATATTTTTTGTATAAATATGATGTTAGACTCATGATTTATATATATGATCTTTATATATTGCTTATTCCTCATAGTCTTTGCTTTGATTTTATGGGATGATGTGATGTTTATATTGATGCTGCTATTTTGATTATGCTTATGTTATGGATATTGGATACTAATTTAGACTCACCTAGATAGGCATTTAATGAGATGTATCTTATTTTATTTGTTTAGATTTATACATGTGATAGAAAAATGGTTCATTTTTTTATTGTTCATGGATGATATGATGTTATTATGTTTGTGATATTTATGATTATGGTTATGCATTTTATTATTAAATAGATTGACATGATGTGATGATTATGGTTATTTTTTATTCTACTTATGGTAAAACACATGAAGAAAGTTAATTAACAAC
This sequence comes from Torreya grandis, assembly GCA_037957365.1. Taxonomy (NCBI): domain Eukaryota; kingdom Viridiplantae; phylum Streptophyta; class Pinopsida; order Cupressales; family Taxaceae; genus Torreya; species Torreya grandis. Next base: position 35,655 of record JARHVA010005045.1, on the reverse strand, counting down.
ACTAGATGTGAGAATAAAGGATATAATCAAGAGACAAACATCTTTAGTGAAAATATCAACCAATTATGAGAGGATAAGAAGAGGGCATGATGATTCTTCATTTACAAGGACTAAAACAAAACCCAAAGTTAGAATGGCTTAAGGAACATAAGCCCTTCGAGTGCTTTGCATTATCATTTGTTTATTGGTTAAAAAGGTGTCTTGATCACATAATGTTAAGTAAGCCCAAAATCCATTACTTATAGTGTATAAAGGGGAGATGGATGAAAATGGAACCTTCTTGTGAGACTACTCTATGTTGTGCAAAGTGTAGACTAATCAACATGAGAATTTTACTCATGAAGGTCAATTGTGGCTTTAATAATTATTTTGCCTATGAGAGCCGATTGTGGCTTTCAAAATTGTTTTGATTTTACTATTGCTTGATAATGGATCTTTTGCATTTTTTTATTGTTGCTTGGGGTTTGGGGAAGCTAATTGATGCAAGAAGCTTCCAATAAATTGATTATTTTGACAAATTATTTACTCAACCATGCTTCAAGGGAGTGGTCTTAGTTTATATGATTTGTTTAATGTTCTTGATAGTTGTCCTTCAAGGGATTAGTCCACCTTACTTTTAGAAATTTAAAATATATTTTCAATAGTTTTCATTCAAGGGAGTAGTCTACAAATGCTTAGGAATGACCCATGATTGCTATTAGTTTGGCTTTTGCATTTTGTTTTTTCAAATTTTAATTGACATAGACATGCTTAAATAGGTGTAGAGGTTCACGTTTATGAAAGCAAAAATAAAAGCATAATAAGATTGATTATGTTTAAAGAGGTTTAGGTGAAAACAATCATAGAGATCCATCCTTGTGAAAAGGTGCAAAAAGTACCATGAGACTCATGCCATGAGTACAACCATGCTACCCATTATTCAATATGAGGCTATGAATGTGATGGATAATCACATGATTCAACTTTAATTGGCTACCCCTAAAATAAGGATATGGATGTGATGTGAAATCAAGGGATGAGCTTAAGTTAAAGTAAAAGGTGAACTTGATCTTTATTAACAAAGGAATGGACACATATGTAAAGCATTGAGGGGCTCAAGTTTTAGTTTACCTTCTAGAGAAGATAACTGGTAAGCTCATAATCCATACTTTTGGGTTATGATATAAGGTCCAAGCCAATTGAAAGCAAACTTGACACACTTTATTTTATCTATATTGGTGATATGCTGATTTTCCTTTAGGATGAGGTCTCTGATATTGAATTCTCACACTTTAATGTGTTTTTACAGGAATGTCTAATGAACTCTTGATATACATGGAGATGGGGAAGGGTAGCTAAGTGATGATCATCAAGTAGCTCAATCTGGGTTAAACAGTGCTAATGATAATCATCTTCATAAATGAGATTATTCAAAGATATGTGAAGAAAAGGAATTTGGATTTCAAGAGGAAAGAAAACCTACACTCTAAACACAAGGGAAAAGGGGGTATCACTTGTAAGGGTTCAAATGCTAGTATGATATGTCCATAAGGTGAAGGGGATATGTAAATGCCAATCCCAACGAAACACATTGACCATTTTAGTGAACATATTGTTAAGAATTTTGTTAGATGCCTTTGCCTATCCATTCACTTGAGGGTGATAGGGTGAGGAGAAACTTAAATTAATACCAAATGAATCATAAAGACCCAAGACTTACTTATTCTTAAACAATTTTCCATTGTCATTGATAATTTTGTAAGGGATACCAAAATGACATATGATGTGATGGTTGATAAAGTTGACAATATTTTCTACTTTGGTCAAGACTAAAGGAATAAATTCTACCCATTTGGTGAACTATTCAATCACAGTGATGATAGAATGGTGTCACTAGGAAGAATGGGGGTTAATTTCACCAATAAGGTCTAGACCCCATTATGAGAAGGACCAAAAATGAGTGGATACATGAAGATTATGGCTAGGTGTACGATGAAAATTACCATGTTTTTGGCACTTAACACACTTTTTCACATAATCATAACAACCTTGGTTAAGGTTAGGCCATTAATAACTGAGGAGAAGGAATCATTTAGCTATGATGATGCCACTAAATTTTCCCCCATAGATCTCATCATGCATTTACTTGATATCATGAGAGGATTCATGACTACGTAGGCAATGAAAGAGGAGGCCATCAAGGCCACAATTGTAAATAATTCCCCCCATTATGGAATAACATCAGGTACTCTAGATAAATGCTTTATGAGTATTCTAAGAAAGACTAGAATTAATGATGGCAAAGTTGAGATAGTTGAAGGTCTGCTGATACCAAAGGTCAGGCTATGTCTCCTCCACATTAAAGATGGCGAGAGAATCTAGTTTTACATAGGAAGGTTGGGTAAGTATGTGGATAATTATTGATAACTTAGAGTTAGAGGGTGAAAATGGGATCTGAGAGGTGAGGAAAGCCATGGTATCAACAAACTTATTGGTAGATTATGGGGTTGATTGGATGTGATAGTGTTCAAATGATGTTAAGGATTAATCAATGAGTTTTTTGTACTAATACAAAACATCATTCTTACACTGGTAAGAGTTATTGATTTGATTGACCATAAGTTAGGAGTCACCAAAGATGTTGATCATTTTTAATCCTAAGGCTAATGTAGTCTGAAGGCCTATCACTAGGGCTTCGTACTAAACCATATTATTGGTACATTCCAAGTCAATATTGAAGGATAAAGGAAGAGGCTCACCATCAAAGGGAATAAGGATGATACCAACTCCCCTACCACATTGACACTTTAATCTATCAAATAACATGGTGACTTGATAGATGAAATTTTATTGAGAGAGGGTCATGATGGAGTCATTGAGGAACTCAAGAGGAGGTTGGTTGTCTGCTAATGGTACTTTAGCCAATTGGTTAGTAATGAATTACCCTTTAATTAATTTTTACTAGAGGAACTCAAGGTTAAGCTTCACTAAAATCATGATCCACTTAGCCATTCATTGGTTTTGGTATGGCTTGGAGTGCATATACTTGAGTGGGTCAGTATTGGTTATGACATAGGTTCTATGATTAAGAAGGTAGTGGAAAATTTTAGTGGCCATAAAGACTAAAGCTAAACAAAGTTTCTCACTATGGGTATATTGATTCTCATACTCTACAAGCATGTAGATAATGTATTAAATGGTTTCCTCTTTATGTTATTCATCCTAATGAGCAAGCATTACCCTTAGGGAGTGGTTAATGGTGGAGATATAATGTTATAAAGGTTGGTTGTCCTTGGGATGGGTGAGTACAAGTGGAGATAAAAGATAATTTTTGAGTGAATCAAAGGAATTTTGACAGTCACTATTCCATTTTAAAGATACATCCTTCTTCATAAGGTGGTGGAAAGGTTGGCATCGATTTGAAAGTTAGGAGATAAAGTGATTGATGGATTAGAGCTTCCATTGAAAAATATGAAGTTAATTGAGGTTGATTGGAGGAAGCATGTCAAGGATGGCTTTGATTTTGGTAGGATCAACTTCAATCCCTTAAAGGGAAATGATAAATCCAAGGATCTTTCCTGAAAAGACCCAAAAAATACACTTCTTAGGGTTAAGGTGGATGTGGTAATAGATGATGTGCTCAAAGATACTCTTGAAAATGGCCAAATGATCCTTATGATATTTGGATTTCCAAAGGAGGTCATCCACATAGTATTTGATAATCTTGTGGATAAGGTCATGGAATATGTAAGTTATGGGACATTGGTAGTTACACCAGCATACCTAGTCCAAAAGGTATGACTCTATAGAAAAAGGTCCCTCATGAAGTGGTAAAGGTAGTTTTATGTTAATATTTATGGGCAATTATGATTTATTATAACCCAAGAATCCATCCATGAGAGATAACATCTCATGGCCAGTTATAAGATCAACTAGTTGATCGATACTAGGTAGAGGAAAGTTGTCTTTGGGGCAAGCAAGGTTGAGCTCATGAAATTCTACACAAATGTGTAGTCCTCTTGTGGCTTTGGTGACATGTATGCCATTTGAAACCCATTAGGGATAGTCAATGGGTTGAATGAAATTGATGGATAAGATATGTTGAAGCTCTTCTTTGATGAGAAGGGATATGCAAGGGTACATTTATCAAAGTTTTTACTTAACAGGCTTGGCATCATAATTAGTTACTATGTTATGGGTGGCAATGGTAGGGTCAATTCTTGGCATGTCACTATAAGACCAAGCAAATGATATGATTTGGTCTTGGAAGAAAGAGGAAAAGTCTCAAAGTTCCTCAAAATTTTATGATTAGCCAATTTTGATAATGCGAGGGTTGTCTAAAGTGCCCAAGTTAATATCCATAGTGGATTTGTTCAACATGGTTGAAGTCTCATGAGGAAGGGATTTATGGATGGAATAATTTGGGGCACCAAGTTAGGTTAGAATGGAATCATCATCCTGGCACTGAATGGTATTAATGGTAGGAGAGTCAAAGGGATGGTTACAGTTACCCCCTCATTTTGATAAATTAGGGGTCTAAAGCTGATCATGTTGAATAAAAAAAGTTAGGGGGGATGATGTCCTCATCCTCACATGTAGGTGGAGGAGAAGTTGGTGAGGGAGGGATGTCTTCCTCAATAATGATGATGGTAGGTGGTTTGTTTTTCCTCTTGGTGGGTAAAATGAAATTGATGCCATGTTTATCATGAGGCTTTCTAGTCTCAATGAAAATTAACTCATGTAGGCTGTATTCATATCATCTAAGACCAAATCCTTTCCAAGCACACCTGTAGAGGTATGTCATGGAAAAAATCAGTTTTTATAGATATGAGAAGTTGAAGGTGAATGGCCGAGGTGAAGAGGAGGTGGTGGAAGCACCAAGTGGCTTGTCAAGTCCCCCATAGATGAAATAGGTTTAACACTATGAGGGCCCAAAAGGAATAATGGCTTTGACATTGGGGTCATATCCAAGTTGGTGGTCAAATTTCCCATAATTTTGGGAAGTAGGGAAAGTGTCAAGGGTGATGAGGAGATATTCCCCCAATGAAAGAAATTAGAATGTGGATTCAAAGTTGTCTAAGGTGGGGATCTAATTAAATGGGATGAATGAGCTAGTTGATGCCTCATTGATAGAAGAAGGTATGAATCCGTCTTTTATGGTTGAGGTCTTGTCTTTTAATAAGGAGGGTGTGATAGATGGAGGTAGGAGGATGTTTTTGGGTTGGTAATTCATGTTTCATGATGAAAAAGGGCTCGAGTCAGCTTGTATAGTGATAACTTGACCTTCATGCTCAAATTTAATGAAATGATGAAGGGTAGAGGTGACACAAATCATAGAGTGAATCTAAGGTCATCTTACAAAAATATTGTATTAGAGATCACCTTCCACTACATAGAAGATTTTAGTGAGTGTGCAGGGTCCTAAATAGATATGAAGGACAATAGTTCCCAAGGTAGTGGCCATGTTGTTGTTAAGGGATCGAAGGATGGCCAAGGTTTCAAACATGACATTATTTGGTAGGTTGAGTTGATTCTAAGCATGAGATGAAATTATATTAATACTAGATCACCCGTCAATCATGAATCCTTTGATGCATATTTGGTTGATGTAAGTAGTAATAAAGAGAGTGGGGTCTAGGTCATCAAGGTGGTTAAAGGGTATTTCTGAATCCTTAAAGGTGAAAAGATTAGAAATTAGAGAGTGCCATCAAAGGCTACTAAAGGTTAAGGGTCTTTAGTTTGGAATTATAACAATTATAATGCCTCTATCATTGCTTATAAATGATGATGTGAAGTAGAAGTCAACTCATATAGGCTCATCTTCACTGGGGTCTGGTGAAGCTGTTTGGTCACCACTCTCCTAATTGATTTAGAGGGGTTGGATTGGGAGGTACCCAAGATAGATTACCTTGGGTTTGGTTGAAGGTAAAGGTGATTGAATTTTTCTTAGTTTGGAGGTAAAAGATGGGTATGTCCATGGGATGGACACTTTTCCCTTCTCCTTATCTTTCTGTTGAACATGTGATCATGTGACCACCTAGATAGTTTTGATGAAGGGAAGAGTTAGGGTAGGAGATCAAATTGGTTCCTCATCACTCTAAGGTGAGAGTGGGGGAGTAGGTAGGCATTGGGTAGTGGTTCTTAGTTGTTGGATTGGTAGTGGTCTTGTGGAAGGTTCATGCATTAATAGATCATCCTCATCATAGAGCTAATGGATAATGGTTTGGAGAGATTTGTATTTCTTCATGTCATGCCCTAGTCTCCTATGATAGGAGCACACATGGTAGTCATTATACCATATTAGTTTTGAACTGAGAAGGTCAAATAACTTGATAGGGGGTAAGGTTAAGATATAATTTTACAATAACCTTTAGAAGATAATCGAGTAGGATTTAGATAAATGTGGAGAGGATTTAGAGGTTTTGGTCTTGATTTTTGAGATGGAAGAATTTTTGGTAATGGGCTTAGTGGTAGGAGTTTTGGGTAAGGTGGTGTTCTTAGTTAATGGTTTTGGTAAGGTAGAGGTTGATAAATAGGAGGTAAGAGGTTTTAGGGTAGGTAGTTTGCTTATTAATGGCTTAGTGAAGATAGGTGTTTTCAAAACCAAGTGTGTTGGTGTAACCAACAATGGTAGTTGGGTTTTAGTTGGGACAACTAAATTCCTAATCAAAGTGGAGGGATGATGTCCCAAAATAGAGGGAAAGGTTGAAGGAGGTAGGAGTTTGGCCCTCTGGCCTTCTGATAGATTTACTTGGTTGATTTGGTTTTGTGTTTGGTTATTGGATCTAGTGTGGTAAGCTCCACTTTCATAGATGGATGATTAAGGATATATGTAAGGAAGGTGCCAAGGTTTTTGGCTGGTTTAGTTAGTTTAGTTGGAGAAGTTAATTTAGTTGTTTGGGGTTTAGGTGCATTGGATGGTTGAGAAATTGTTAATTTGGTAGAGGTTTTTATTGGCTTGGTTGATAAGGTAGGGGGTTGGATAAAATAAGTGGTGGGTTGATTTGCCAAAGTGGAGGTTGGAGGTTCAAATTTGGTGATATAAGAAATCCTCAATTTATACCAAAAGGTGGTTTGATTGATGTTAGGGTTGGAGATAAATTCCAATTTTTGCACTAACCTAGAAAATGGTTTGTAGACTAGTTTTATTCCCTAGATAATAGACTAAAAAGATAAGCCCATAGGTTGAGAAAGGGGGATGGTGAACCCATCCTTTTCCTCAATAAAATAATTCAAGGTTTATATGGGTGACTCCTTTGTGAGAGGTGTAGACATGGTGGCTTCCTCTTTGGGAATGATCTCCAAAGGGGTAGTAAATTGCTCAGTAGTTGAGGGAGAAGGTAAAACCAGTGTTTGTTCTAGTATGTTAGTTGAAGGAGGGTTTGATGGCTCCACTACCTCAATAAGTGGAGGAGGATAAAGGGGTGCTTCCTTAGTTTTAGTCTCAAAAGGAGGAGAAGGTAACTCCAGTACCTCAATAAGTGGAGGGGAGAAAAAGGTAGACTGGTTAGTATGTTTTCTAGCAATGAGCATGTTAAGGATGATATTAATAGTATGGGAATCATGAGAATACTCAACCTTGTTTATCTCATTTTTGGTGTGTGTATGATTAGGAAAAGGTTACAAAAAAATGTCAAGGGCTTGATTTTGAGGTGCATTGGGGTTATCCAACACAAGATTTCTTTTATCAATGAGGGATTGGACAATGCTTTTGAAGGTATTACACCTACTAACATCGTGCCATACTACTCTATAGAAAGCACATAGATCATTCTCATTATACCAACAAGGTGTAGGATGAGAAGAATAAAATTATTGAGGATGCTTGATAGGAATAAGCTATATGATATTATCCTTTAGCAATTTCTCCAAGATCAAAACATATGATTCCCCAAGTAGAGTAAATTACTTCTAAATGTTTTGGTTTTGGTTTCTCATATTTTGTTTTGAGGAACTAGAGGAATTTGGATAGTTGACAGATGATGGAGGAGTAGTTTTAAGGACAACCACATTCATAGTCCCCTTGATCTTGGTATTAGTTTGGTTACTTGTTTTAGAGGAAGAATCCTCATTGGTCTTGTAGGTAGAGTTATTTTTTTTTTCAACTTTAGCTTTCCTTTGTCAATGGATCTATTTTATAGCTTACATGCCATGGTAAATGCTTCATCAAAATTTATAAAACCCTGGACACAGTGTGTATGAGAGATGTGCTTGGCACACACTCAAGTAAAAAGTTCTATCAATTCAAGTTAGGGTAAAGAGAAGGAAAGTTGATTGATTAGGCTTCTTCAATGGGCTACAAAATTAGTAATAGATTCATCATCAAATTGTCAGATAGAGTAAAGGTCAGTGATGGAAACCTTCTTAGAGATATTTATTGAAAAGTAATCCAAGAATGTTTGGGCCAACTAGGTGAAGGATAACAAAGAGTGTATGGCTATGGCATTATACCAGTCTAATGTTGGACTAGACAAGGACATGGGGAAGGCATAAAGGAGGGCATCATCATAGGCAATCAAATAAAATGCATGCCTAAATTCCATGAGGTGTTGTTGAGGATCCTCTTTAATCTAAAACTTAGAGAATTTAGGGAGCTCCCACTGAGGAGGATATGTTTTGATAGGGATAGATGGGTGGATGGGCTCATTGTAGATCGGGTCATATGATAAGATGTTGTGATATCCATAAATGGATGACTCTAAGTTGGTCATTTTATCCATGAGAATCATCATTAGAGATGCTTGGGGTTGTGCACTAAAAGGGTTATAAGGTGCATACTATTGTGGTGGTTGGGTGTCATATTGATAACTGGTAGGGGGTTGAGGATCTACCACATATTAGTACATGGACATTATTGGTTGGGTGAAAGATATGTAGGGATAGGTGGATGAAAGTGGTTGGGTAGTAGGTAGAGGTACATGCCCTTGTGGATTAGGGACATAACTTGGGTTTGGTATAAGGGGCATCTATTGGGTAGAAGTGGTGGTTAGGTTGGTAATAAAAAGAAGGGTAGTGACCTTTATGGTAATTGGTGGTAATGTATAAGGTATAGGTAACACAAGATTCTAAAGTGGGGTAGTGGTTATCAAATTAGAGGTATCCAAAAGAGGGTTGGCAATGCTAGTGGTAGGTAATCCCATAGTGAGGTGAGTATAGGTGGATAATGGTTTGGTTGTTCCTAGGGTAGAGGAGTTGTTAGTGGGGGTAAAAGGTATATGAATGTTTGTAGGCTGAACATGTTGGTTTACCATGGTAGTATCAAAGGGATTATTGGTAGATGAATAAGCTTGGGTAGTCAATGATTGGTTGGTGATTTTAGTAATATAAGTTTTTCCCATTAGCTATGGAGGCATGACATAAGGTTGGTCCATAGGTGGAACTGAGGTAGGTGTATGGTGAGGCATGGTGGTAAGATAATGCTAAAGGGCCATATGATTGTTATTTAAGAAGGTAGAAAAGTCCACATCTCCTTGGGGAACTACCCAAGGGAAATAAGAACTTATCAAAGGGTGATGAGAATCCTCTAGTTCAGAGAGATACTCCATAGAGGAGGATGTAGAAGAGGCTGATTGGTTTGGGGATGGGTTCTATTCTTCTAGATTCTTTCACTACTAACGAGTTAGAACCATACAAGGCAAGGGATAAAAAATAATCTCACTACTTAAATAGAGAGAAGATAAGAAATGAAAAAAAATCAAACACACACTAAAAAGTATGTTAAGTACTAAATTTAATTTTAGTCTCTCTTTTGGATTATGCCTTAAGCTTTCAAGAAATTGTGTGACTAAAATTAGCTTATAGAGTGGGCACTAGAAAAGAAGTCTATGGTTGGTTTTAGGTTATTCAGTCTCTCAAAAAGAATTTATATTATGAATCAATATGTGGCTTGGTATTGAGGCCTACCCCCTTACTTCATACACCAAAATGATAAGGGTTTTAGGTGCTTAGCCACTATATACCAATTTTTAAAGTTTATACTCAACCAGAGTGCTGAGTTCCTTCTCCCCTTGGTAATGACCTCTGAGTAGAATTATTAGGAAAGGGTAAGGTGATCACTAGGTGATGAAATGATAATTGGGTCTTGTCTCAAGTTTTTTTGATGTTTGATTGATGTAGGTGGGTTGGTTTAGTGTGTGCAATAAAGTGATGCTACAATTGGATTACTTTGCTTTAATTTAAACTACTTGAGATAAAATTGCAAGTAATCAGTGTATGCAGTCAATTTTAAGCCCAAAAGAAACTTTGATGTCATTTATGAGAATAAAATAGAGAGAAAAACATATATATGCAAACAAGACAAAACCTAAGTAAAGACTCAAGGCCACACTAGGCATGCTAAAATGTTTCAGTGAATTTCAACTTATATTATGAGAAAGGAAGAAGAAGAAACTAAATATGGGTATGGTTGAAAAACCTATTTGATTGTTCATGCTTTGAATCAGATGATTGTCAAGAACTCTTCTTTGGCTTGGGAGGATGACCTAAAAATAAGATATAACTAAAGCAAATGATTGTTTAGATAGATAGCTAGGTGTATTGCCTAGCGCTAGCTATCTTCTAGAAGTAAGCCCTCAAAGGCTATCAATCCACACATTTTAAAATAATTAATTTTATAAATAGAATAATAAAATACTTGCATAAATAATCAAACGGTATTGAAATTTAATACAAGAAATTATTGATAATTAAAAGAGGCTAAAATGATTAATATAGCAATAAGTGGGTCAATACTTGTGCTAAATGGCTTGGGTCTATTTCAAAAAATTAGGCAGGGGTCTATGAATATGCACGGACATAGAAAATAGGATTTGTTTTGGGGTAAGAAGGTGAAAATAACTTGACATTATTTTATACCATAGTGACCATCAATGGTTGGGATGATCATCGATGGTTAAGGTGATCATTGATATTCAAGGTGACCATCGATGGTTAGACAAACCTTTGATGATTGAGACAACCATTGGTGGTTACTAGGTGTTGGATTGGGTTGATAAATACACTGATTGATGAGATCACAAAGTTAGATTTTGAGAGATGGGTTGGTTCTAGGTTAATTATGAAATATATAAAGTAAATGAATATTATAAAATAAGTACTTATCTTACCAAAGGTTGATCAGATGAATGGTTGAGGTGGTTAGCTTGTTGATAGAGTCTGACATGATTCTAGTAGAGTAACGATACTTAGCTATCATCTTAGGGGTAATGGAAAGTTGACTCTCTGATGTGATGGCTAGATTAATGGAGGGATAACTATAAAAGAATCTCTATATTTAAAATATCCTGATAGTTGTGGATGGATTTCACTTCTTGCTCCTCTCTTCTTATAGGCAAGGTGCAACCAGATGTTAACTAGTCCTTATAATTATAAATCATGCATGTAATGGCTTGCACATGGATTTAGATGAGTTAATTTTAGAAAATCAAGGTGGATGTTTGCATGTTAGTTCTTGGGATGGTGGGCCTTGACCATCAGTGGTTAAGGTGATTACTGATGGTCACCCTGATTATTGACAGTTGGGGGTCAAAGGTAGGGTTCGTTAAAAGGTAGGTTTTAGCTAGTAGGTCAATTGACCTAGGATAGATGGGTTAGGTCAAGTTAGGGGTCAAGAAGGTAAAGGTGGGTCCCAAGGGGGTCTTGAGGTGGTCTAAGGGAATTGCAACATTTAAAACCATTATGTGTGGATTTCTAGTGTCTAGACCTATACCTTTATTTTATGTCTTTGAATGAATAACACATTTTTTTACCCTCTTAATGACTTAAATTTTGTGTGTCTCTTATAAATTTTTGACTTTTTTTGTAGTGAAATGTTCTTTTCCTTTGATTGTGTGTAATTCTATTTCACCTCTATGTAAGTGAATTCTCTTTTATAGGTTTATGCATTATTAGTTGTGGTAATGAATGCTTCACATTTTAATGCTACCAAAAATCCTTGTACCTCTCTATGAAACACTTATGCTAATAAGTTAATGATTGAGTTATGTATGCTGAATATCTTAAGGTCTTCATTATGCAATCTCAAGTACATGGAAGAGACAAAATATTCTAGTGTATTACCCCTTTTTATTTTAGTTTATTTGTTTGTACAATTCATTCTCCCTTTTACTTACAACTTAAAAGAGTTGTAGCTAGGATCACCAGATCAATGAATACATATGATGGAGTGATCTCACAAGTTGAGCAAGTACACATCACAATGAAGTTGCTAGTAAATGAAATCATGTAGTGACAAAAAATAAAATACTTTATATCATCCTAAATTATGAATACAAAGGGAGAGAGGTGCATATATAGGTTTGAGAGAGAAATATACCACACATTTCAGTCAATATGAGACTAATATTTCTAATTAACCTAATTGACCTCTATAGATCTAAGAAAGATAATACAACCATGTAGGCAAAACCTAGTGGGAAAAAGGCCTACACCAACGCCCCCCATAAGTGAAACTTAGGCAGGTGATGATACAAAAAATGGGTCCTGATAATGAGGCCTGATAAGGTACCCAAGTACAATGTAATCCCTCATACATAGAGAAGAGAAATCATGGTGGGAAAAATACCCCCTAGAAGAGAGAATTTAAGAAGAGGAGACTAAAATACCTCCCAAATGATGATGTTGAAACGATCAATACTCCAATTATAACTTATACAATGAAAAAGGTTGATGAGGAGATCTTTTACCTAAAGATTGTACATGTTCCTTCCACATCAAATAATGTTTCTTCCCTTTGGGAAAGGAAGAACTTGATGTGTGTACTAAAATTCTAACCATTTCATAATGGAATATGAAGGTAGTAGTATGAATATATTTGAATGTGCTCCAAATCATATCTATGGAATAGGTTTGACAAGAATTTGCACAAAATTTGAAAGTAATACCATTGAAGTGAACCAATTAAAATAATGACATGGAACATTCACTAGAAGAATGCCCATGTGAAGAGTGGAGCATAAATCACCAACTAAAGAAAGGAATTCCATAGGAAGATATGAATCATCAATGCTCAAAATAGGTGTACTCATATTATAATTAGTGGAGTCCTTTGAAGTGAAAGGTTGTGAAGGTTATAAAAGAGAAATAATCTATACAGGAATAAATGAAGAATCTGTAATGAGACAATTAAGGTTTAGTAGAATCTCATCCTGTAGTGGGGGATCAACAAAAGGAAGATCATTATCTACCATGGATGTATCATCACATGAAATAAAATTAGGAGGTGAGAGGATAATTATCTTTGAAGAGATAATAAGAAGTGGAGGAGGAGGTGTGACATAAATCTTAGCAAGATCACTAAAAATACTCTATAGTATGCTCTAAATAGTGCATGGACACTCTATATATTCCACATGGCAATTAATATCCATAAAAACATGAAGTAACAGAGTGGAAAAAACCTTATCACAAGTATTATCCCACTTATTGAATTGAATATGATCAGTGGGTGTAGGAATCTATCCATATAGAAATGGAATATGATTCTTGTGTGTGAGCAAGTGTTCCATACAAACATGCCACAAATCATGATTATCCTTCCCAAGAAGGACCACTATTGTAGACTCAACCTTCCTCATCAAGTAGTAATAGGGTATGATCTAGAGTTGGACATCAGATTGTACCAAAAAATGAGTCTAATCAAGTGACAGAAATCAATGCACAAGTGATAATACACACTCAAATGGACATCAGGATCTACTAACAATGCATCCAAGAATACAAGAGATTTTTTTTCAAGTAATCACTAAATTGGTATAGTTAATAGTTAAGAGAAATTGAATGTGTACAAGAAAGAATGTAGGGCCCATAACAAACCCCCCTGAAACTATGTTAGGTAGCCCCCCCATATTTTGGCACTTTATAAAGTAGTGAAATTTATAAGGAAATTTATCCCAATTCATGGGAAATAAAAAATTAAACACTTTTTCAAAAAATGGTACTTAATTTTGAGTTATCATTTGCAAGATATTAACAATACAATTTCCCATAAATAGGCCTATTGGTTAAAAACTTGCACTTGAAACTTAAGAAAAGTACCCTTAAGTGAGGTGAAATATGCCTTCCAACCACTCATTGGAAATTACATAGAATTAGAAATGTAATGGTTTTGATTTTGAGGGGTAATTGGCCTCCTGCCAACCTAGGTCTCACCCTTCATCTTCAACGGACAAAAATACAAGGTAAATTAACAATGCAAATAACTCTATGCTTAACAATATTATCTTTAAATAAAAATAGTAAAAATATACTGTCTTTCCACATGTGTTGCATAAATCACCTCCCCATGATAAAGTATGGTCCCTACCATGTGAGAATAAATCTCATGGTAATGTCAAAAAGACAAGGGGACTTTCATGGGAAAAGCCACCCACCAATGTCTTCATCCACCCATGTTTAAAAATTAGAAAAAAATACTCCCCTACATGTGCTTTAATCATCATGTCCCCACTCAATATGGAATAATGATCCCACTCATTAATATTCTCCTTCCACTTATGTCATTTGGCTTGCATAGGTGGAAAGATGTTTGAAGTGGATAGAAACGGATAGTAGGATGACTAGGGGTGGAGACAAGAGAATGGTGAGCTAGAAAAAAGCATAGGGATAGTTTAACATATGACTAAGAGTCCTCTTTCAATGCATTTTTCTAATTTTGTATGGATAGAAACTAAAATAAGTTGTTGTTGGACTGTATACAAACCTGTGATATATAGCTAGAGGATAATGGGTGGAAGATGTCAATGTCTAGAAACCAACACTATTTATAAAAACAATGCTCAATCCATGCATGGATGATGTAATGGCATAAAATGTCTCAATTTCACCACTAATACAACCCCTGATAGGTGAAGCACCACTAAAAAATGTGAGCGGGCTAAACTAGATATACAATAAAGGACTGTAGATAGTAGATGAAGGTCTGATTGGTGTGTGATCATTGAGAAGGCCAAAGATGAAAATAGAGGAAATGATTCTAATGTTTACCCATTGAAATCATTTAAGACCAAAATATATGGCAATCTTGGTGCCAAATACTAGAGGCCACTTAGGGATTACCATGGATCTAAACCTTCTGATTAATTTTGGAATTGTAACTAACATGTATGGTGATATTGAATCCACAGATCTACACCTAGTAACAAGTTAAAAATAAAGTCTAATACAAGCTTAAACCATCTAAATAATTATCATACCAAAATAGAATATCCCTTTGACATGCTTCATGAGGAGAGGCTACTTGGTGGCCAAAGGTTGATCTGAAATATATCTAAATAACTAATCAATGTACAATAGCCATGGTAGAGGTTGATCCACATCCATATAGATGTAGGTGTGAAGAAGATCACTCACAAAGGTATATGGCTCTCTTTCCCTAAAACATAGATTAGATCATAAAAAACAATAATTTTTTTTTTGGAAAACAAACAATAGATTTTATTCTAATTTTCTAATGCCAAGGTGAAAAGAAATACATTTGATCAAAATTTCATGCAAATTTGGATAAGGGTAAAGATCATATCACAAAGTATTAGATTAAAAAATTCTTAGATCAGACTATAAAAGAGCTCCACATAGTCACAAATGATAAAATAATCTTCATGCCATTAGTATGCCAAACTAGAGCTCCACATAGTCACAAAGAAGCTAAAAAAAGTGATAATGGGTGCCAATGAGTCAGATCTATAAAAAATTTGACTCCACCAAAGATGAAATACTCTGAGATATCTTAATATTTCTATCAACAATTCTTATGATAATATAATATCAAATCTCAGGATTTTATAAAAAACAATAACAAATAACCAACCAACCAAACAATTATGAACATGAATTGGAAATCTAAAACCATAAAAGAGTTCTAGCTGGGATGACTAGATCAATAAATGCATATGATGTAGTGATCTCATGAATCAAGCAAGTGCACATCACAATGAAGCTACTAGTAAATGAAATCATGCATATAATATTACAAAGAAATGAGAGAAAATAAAATAGTCTATATCATTCTAAATTATAATACAAAGGGAGAGAGGTGTATATATAGGTTGGAAAGAGAAAGATACCACACATGACAGTAAATGTGGGACTAATCTTCCCAAGTAACCCAAATGACCTCTAGATCCCTAAGCAAGCTAATAAAACCATGTAGGCAAAACCCAATGGGAAAAATGCCTACATTAACACAAGTGTATTAGCATTAGTGTTAGTCTTAGGTGATACATTAGGGGAAGCCAACCTTATCCAAAGGTTCACTCGAACCATAGGTCACCCATAGCCTTAGGGTGTTCTCATTGTTTAAATTGGGTGAGGAGACATGAAACACCTCATTATATGGTTCACTCAATGTGATAATAGTTTTTAGAATGCCCAGTGGGATGCATAAAATATTTAACTAAGAATTTGGTGTTAATCCTAGTCAACTATGTTGAAGACATTTTTTAAGCACCTAATGACTCCATTTCATCTGAAGTTTATGCATACTATCCCTATGTGTTTTACCTAAGGGATGCCCAACTCTTAATCTTCTTCTAGATGAACTAAGAGTCCATGAATTCTCCCCTTTTAATGGAGGCAACCCTTAGCCCTGGCCTAATATGATGGTGTCCCAACCTCTGCTTTTAAGAACCTTCTATTCTTAATGGTTGAATATGAGACCACCATCATTGAACACATCAAAGATATAACCCATGTATGTGTATTTCACTATGTGGTCGAAGAGAATGTGGCTATTTGGCTCCTTGATTCTTCATTCAAAGGGATATATCTATGGTGGTATAGATGTTTGAGACCGGGATCTATTAATAACTTGGATAAGTTGGGTGAGAAATTTTGTAGAAGCAACTTACCACCATCAAAAAAGTACCCCATGATTTCTTAATATATTTTAATATGAGGTTTTAGAGAACCTAGGACTGGATCTCTCCGTTGGTCAAGCCCTTTATGGATTTGGCATTTTTATGATTTTTAAGGGTATTTGATTGCAATCTTGTGATAATGATCTAGTCTATGGGGGGAACCACATTGTCTAATACTTATGAAATCACCACTAAGGTGTATAATTTCTTAATTTAAATGGGTAATATCATGCCCATGCCTATAATGCCTTTAATTATTATGCCCTTACCCACCTACCCATATTCATGTCCCTTCCACTTGTAACTAACTAACCAACTCCTATTGACATTCCCTTAGATACTCTAAGTGAGGTTAATCACCTCTTAAAGGATTTGAAAATGATTTAATCACATATAAGAGTAGACCCTATTAGCCATATCATCTTCATAGGAAACCCTACCAAGGAAACACACAAGCTCATGCCTAGATCTAATTTATGAAGCCAACCAATGTGCATAGTGCCAATGCTATCGACACCTCAAGAGATATTGTGACCATGTAAATTAGTTTGATCTAAAGCATTTCACTCTCTTAGAGACAACCAATTAATCCATCTTCATAAGAGAAAGAAGTGAGGGGGTAATTGTGGATATAGTTTAAGCCTCTTATCTTGAATTAGTAAGAGAGTGACTTTGGGGGCATGAATCTAAACAAAATAATGGTCTTGGAATCCTATTGCATTCATGAGGAAGTTGATTTCATTCCCAACCTAGTTGAGCTAAAAGAGGAGCATAAGGATTTATGGTAGTAGTAATATGAGATCATTAAGGAGTTTGAAGCTCTCAGTGGGCTGACCTCACCAAATAGGTAGTAATAGGACACAAAGGAAGCTAAATAGTGAGTATGGCGTATTTATACATACTCATGTATATCATAAAGGAGGAAGGTCACTAGGTTAAATCAATGGTAGAAATTGATTTTTCTTCCAAGAACTAGTTAGAGAAAGAGAAAGATCATAGTGACCTAGTCATTTAGTTGAGAAGAAAGGTGTTTCTAAAGGGCATGTTTGGCTCAGAGGAGAAAATAAAAAATAAACAAAGGGAAATGATAATTTAAAAAAAAGGGGATTGAGTAGGTGTTCATCATATATTACCTCCCTTTAGAAGCTAAAAATTCATGTTATCATTCTAGGAAGCAAGACTTTTCCCATCTATGACTTTTAATTGGAAATATGCTTACATGTAGTAGGGGAGATCTCAAAGGATTTTGTGTTGATCTAGGAAAATTGAAGTCCTTATTTTCAAAATTTTATATAGTATTTTAATTGTTCTTATTTTCTCTAAGTGATTTGGCACTTTTTTTTGTTTTTGCTCTTACTTTTATTGTCTGTCTAGAGGTTAATCTCAGTTTTATTATTTAGTATTAGGTCAAGTAGGTTACAATAGGGTTGCATTTTTAGAATCAAATTTTTTGAATAATTATATGAATACATGCCTAATATATTCCTCCAAAGGCTAATGGATTCTTTTTTATTAGGTAATCATCCCAAAGAGTTCACCAAAATGTTGACCATTTTTGGCCACCATGAAAGAGTAACGTCTGAGTTATGTTCAAATATTTTTTATCACTCACATGCTTCTCAAGACTTAATTGATTCTACATAGTCACTTATATGCCCAAAGGGAAGTTATACACATAGAGTATCTCTGAGTTATGGTCTCTCAGTGGCTCCATTTTTTCAATAAAGCACTTTACAACTTATCCTTTTTAGGGTTATTTTATCTCCCAGTGATGGTTTCAAAAGGTGATGAGATCAAATTTGATGGACCCCCAAAAATATCTTGATGGCTTCCTAATTTATCAATCATAACAGGACTCTAATCTAATCAAATGACTCCATGTGACAATAACTCACATATCTTGATAATATGTTCCTCTTTCAAAAGACTTTAGACACTTAGCCAATTTTTCAAAAGTTAACTGAGACCACATGTTGATCTCTTGATAGTCTTGGGCCTTTTTAAAATGCCTTTTGACACTTAGTCAATTTTCATGAAGTTTCTTGACAATATACACATCATCAAGGTAGTAGGAAATCAAGTTAGCAAGATGCTTCCACATTTCACAATTTTAATGAAATGGAGTCCCAAAACCATATGTAAAATTTTAAAAATCTTTGGACTAGTGGGTTATTAGGATGCTACCATATGGCCTAATCCTACTACTCTACTCTCTTGAAGATTTTTATGCAACCCTAACATGATATCATATCCCTGGGTAAGTGGGTGAGTAGGATGGAACCATGTGGTGTAATACCACTACCCCACAACCCTCAAGTAGTCTATGAAATCACAGTAGTGTGTTAAAACAACAAGTGAGTGGGATGATGCCATGTGGTAAAATATCACTTCACTGTGATATTAATAGTTAGTAGGACCCATCATTCTCTTAGGGTGTTAGAATTATCAAAATTATAGAACCAACTAGGGAATGCCATGTTAACCATATATTAGATGTTCTTGTCTCCCAAACCTAATAGAGATGACTGGGTAAAGCAGAAAAATCCATGATTGAAAGGGAATGTGATAAGTGGTAGTTATAAAAAAGCTTGGGGACAATGTGGTGGGAGATCAGCCAATAAGAAATGGGCATATGTCCAAGTGGTGGTCCCATTATAAATCGTGATCCATTTTTTAATGTTATAAAGGGACCAATCTTATGTTAACACATGGCATAGTTGATAAATGTGTTATGAACATAAGCAATCTCTCATGATCAAGTAAATAAGTGATCACTCTTCATTATAAAGTGTTTTTATTTTCTTCCCCTTGTGGATGTGGGAGAAAATTATTAGGGTGAATGTAGTGAGCTCGATGAATTTTTCATGGCCAAAACCTAGTTTTATTGAGTTAGAGGTAAGGATATCTTGAGTTTAGGTGGAAACATTGGGAGGAACCTAGTTTTCTTGAAGGTCCCATATCAAAGTATATGATCTTTACATAGGGGTTATATTTAGTTCAAGTTCAGAGGGATGAAGAGCTCACCAAGGATCACATGAAGCTCTAATGGGTCACCAAGTGTCAAATAGTGACATGAATCACACAACAAGTAAAATAATTCCATGTGGCATATATAGATAAACCCAAGCTAGTTATTTAAATCTAAATAATCTAATAAGTGTTTTAAGGGGGCCCTAAGGTGAGAATATACTCATGGAAGTAGAAAATATTATGATGAACCTGATGTAAACATGTGGATAGATTTCACCACTAAGGAGTCAATTGGCATCCACATTGGCACCAAATGAGGTAAATTTGATGGCCCATTTCACCCATTCAAACATAAAATTCATGAGTAAACTATGTAATTACATTTTATTCATAGATTCAATGACAAAGTGGTCTAACATGAAAATCATGATGCAACTCAATATAAATGATGGAAAAATGATGATAGGGTAATTGAATTTAGCCCTAACCATCATAGAGGTGAGTGTAGAATACACATGTAAAATAAAAGATGTAAGCTTGAGGGGATGTGGTAGGTATTTATGTAGGTGTGACTCTAGAAACCTGAAGGGGATCCCTAGTACCTTGAACCCCCTTCCTTGATCATCAAAAAATTATAACTACCCTGATAGTGGGTAAGACCAAATCAGACCCAATTTTTGAATATTTTGTCTATTTAAACATGAAGGATTGTCATTACAAGAGGACACTTTTTAGCACATAAAGATATAGAAAGTGGCCCATCATTGATCCCCCTCTCTTAATTTTATCCCTTTGAATGAATAATAGAACTATTTTTTCCATCTCAATGACTTGCATTCTATGTGTATCTTATGAATTGTTGATGCTCTCCTTATAGTGAAGTGTTATCCCCCTTTGATTGTATTCAATTCCATTTCATCTCTATGAAAGCAAACTCTCTTTGATAGGTCATAGTATGTATATCTCATTGTTTATGTATTGTTAGTTGTGGTGATGAATTATTCTCCTTCTAATGTTTCCACAGATCTTCATACCTCTCTATAAAACACTGATTCTAGGAAGTTCATGATTGAGTTGTGTATGTTTCAGTTCCCAAGGTTTTCATTATGCAATATCAAGTACGTGGAGGAGAAAAATTTATCTAGTGTATCAACCCTTTTAATTTCAATTTCTTTATTTTTACACACTCATTATCCCTTTTCATTTCAAGTGTAGTAGTGTTAGTGTTAGTATTAGGTGATCCATTCAGGGAAGCCAACTTTCTCCAAAGGTTCACTCTAACCATAGGTGAACCATAACATTGTGGTGTTCCCATTGTGTTAATTGGGTGATTAGATGTGAAAAACCTCCTCAGAGGGTGTAACTCAATGTGACAACACCACCTCCTCTATATTGAGTGAGGAGATCCAAATATTATTGTGTATATCATAAAATGCATGGGTACCAGACTAATTCATCTTTAGCATTGAAAAGGAAAATACAATAGGTACTTGATACATATTAATCAAATAGTGACACATCATCCAAACAACATACAATGGAAAATATACAAATTCAAAAAGGGTCAAATTTTGAAATAGTACAAAAGTGTTTACCAAATCATAAACCGTAACAATAGAAGATTTACAAATTAAAATTAGAGAAATAAATAGTAAAATAATCACATATACATCAACTAAAAGATGAAAATTTACATCCCCTCAATGAGGCTTAATATTCAAATCAATATGGGTTGGGTCAAAAATATATAACAATTTGATTATCATGGTCAAGGTTTAGGAAAGCATGCCCAAGGCATAATTACTCCTCTTCTATTAGTTGATAATATTGGTTAACAAGGTTTTGTATTTATTAAACATTCTAAGGTAAATCATTCAAAGACATACTTTATCTTGAGTGACAAATGTCATATTACAAAAGAAACAACCACATAAATTACAAAGTCAAATTCTAGGTATGCAAGAGAACATTCTTAAGATATGTTTTCTAATGCAATAGAGTCCAAAACAACCAATTTATATAAAATAAATAGTTTTAAATGAGGTTATAAAGTAGGTGACTAATAAGAGTTTAAAATTCATAGAACCTTTGATTATTTCTCCACTTATAGATGGAAAATAATGTACCAGTGTTCTAATAAATAGCTATATATAAATCAATGTTTGTGGCATGACACTCTTATAATATCTTAGATATTACAAGGAGCCTTTGGGTAAGAACACTTTATATTAATCATTTATTTGATTCATTGAGCTTCCTTACATAGTTGGACCAAATACATGTTTAGTGGTATTACATGTACATCCTAGTTTGACATAATGTAGTACTAAATTAGGAACATCATGAATAAAAACAATGGGATAAAAATTAGGTAGAGATTCCAACCACATCACCTTTGCACATGAGAGTGTAATGATCATATTTTAAAGAGATGACAATATTTATTCCAAGAAAGATCTTCCACAATAAGGTATGCCTATAATAGGAATAGTTTTAAAGGGCACAATCATATAAAATATTGAAAATCATAATTCAGAAAGGTCAATTCCACAATATGAGGCAATTACCTCTGCTCATTGAGATACAACAAAGGTCAATAGTAGCATTCCACTAGTTCAAAATCAACATGATAATGATGAGTATAAAAATACAAGTTATTATGATTGCTAAGATATTGATAATTAACAATACTTAGATTCACACTACATCTCAATTCAACTACATCATATCAATCATATTGCAATGAGAGGTCACCATTCCTATTTTTAACACATGTCACATTGATAGTGGGGATTTTGTGAGACTCATCGGTTAGTATTACCTCTCCTCTTGTCCATAGTTTCTTATACCTTGATCCTTATATATAGTTTCATTTTAATTATTTATTATATATAGATTATACTCAAAAAACACAAAAATAATAAATTATGGTCAAAAATACAAAAACATTCAAATATTACTCAAAAAATACAAAAAATTAGATTGTATGCATTTTCATGTTTACATTACTTCTATTTTCTAGGTAATACATATGTTATTTATGTTAGTGTAGTTTATTTTATCATACATACATAATTCACTTGTTCTCTTCGAGTGATCACATATTATTATAAGATTCAAGTCCATCACACAAATCCATATTTGCTACTATCTACCCACTAGGGGAACATACATAGATACATGGATTCGACATTGATATATTTGACCATTAGGGGCATTTGATACACAACTTTTTCTTTACCAAGTTATATAATTATATACTATAGTGATTTTTTGTTGACTATACTAATACAAACTTAGTTTTTATGCAATGGAAAATGCAACAGATTCTACAAATCAATCCTATCTTGGAGAAGATATATCCTATTTACACTTCTGATTGGGGATACATTAAATAAATAGGGTCATGACCAATATGGATCTACTAGACATATCCAAGTGATATCTTACTAGAATAATATCACTAGGGAGGGTTCCAAAGCCTCCATTCAAGCAAAACTATGCAATAACCCTAACTAGGTCCTATATTTTCATATTCACTATAATAATAATAAGTAAAGAAAAATCTAATCTAGTGCTCACCAAAGATTGTGGAACATTAAGGGGGTTAGTAAACATATAAGTAAACATGCATAAGGGAATCCTAATTAATCTATGTATATATATAACCCTAATACATAGAGAGAGCAATATTATTCAAAATTAATTACTTATGCTACTTCTATCTACCAAAGAGAGGAGAAAAGTTAGAGATACTTACTTGAAAGATGAACATGTCAAGATTAAATCTCTCCCTTGGCCAAAGGTGTTTCATAAGAGGTTGTTATGGTTTGTAAGGATCACTAGAAAGAACACAACTATCTACTAACGGGGGGTAAATTAGTAGATTTACTTAATCATTTTTTAAAACTTTAAATGTAAACTAAAAATATATGTAGAGATCACATACACACAAACATGCATAAAACTAGATATACTATGGAAAACCCAATATGGAAAAAAGTACCATGAGAATAGCTAATAGAATCTACTATTCTAATCTAGGCTCATAATCAAAAACCTCATTGGTTACAATGTTTAAGGGCACCAACCTTAAGGAGACACCAATCATCTAATCTAAGAGTACCTACTCTAAGGAAGCATTGAATCCCTAGCTGATCACTAACTTAGCTTATCTGATGGCACCAACTAATCAAATCTATATTTAAAATATGGATATATAATTCTAGATTATAATTTTGATTCATAAAATTAATTGAATTTAATTCTCTATTACAATTGTGGTCTATAACTACTTATGCTTTGCACATCTCTCTTATCTTTTCTTCTCTTCTCTTCCTCTCTATCCCTCTATCTCTGTGTCTCTATATCTATCTATTTGACACACTTCATCAATATCTTACTCTCTACCTGTCTCTCTCAATTTGACTCTACTCAAAAACAATAACAATAGCTCCAATAGTTTTTTCTATATCCTAGATGATATATATATATATATATATATACACACACACACACATACATACATACATACATACATACATACATACATATATATATATATATATATATATATACATACATATATATGTATATACATACATATATATATATATATATACATATATATATATATATATATATATACATATATATATATATATATATACATATATATATATATATATACATATATATATATACATATATATATATATATATATACATACATATATATATATATATATATATATATATATATATATATATATATATATATATATATATATATATATATATATATATATATATATATATATATATATATAAGAATTTGATCTAGGGTTCTATATCTTCTCTATGTTCATAGTTGTTTACTAACACATCACTCTACTTCTAGACTCAGTTCATATTTATTGAACACCAAGTTTCTTGCATCTTGAACTCATACTCCACTATAGTGATTCTTAGTCTCATTACTATTTTTAGCATATATTGGACTCTATTTTTAATGCACATGCATTATTACATAAATTTGATCGATCACTGTAATCAATTTCATTGTTTGTGTTATATTTTATGGCTTAACTACATGTTTATACATGTTCCACTACTTGACCATTAGGATGAACATATATTTAAATATTGACCATAGATCTTAAGTTTTATGCCATGATCCAATGGTCCTCATTCAATTTGCTCAACTTTAAAATTATTCCATTAGATCAAGTTATGATAGGCTCACGTGCTCTATTGGATCCTTGAGTTTGAAGAGATTTGATCATTGCTCTTCTTCCTTTCTTCAAGCTTCTTTTCTCCTTTAGCTTTCTTTGTTCTTGATTCTCCTTCTTTGAATTTATCATATAGGTTAGCAGATGTACTGGTTATGGGACTTTTTCCTTTTTCATAACCAAGACAAGATCTCTCTTTTGAAGTCTTTTAAGAATTAATGAGTTCATCAAGAATGTCTGATCCTCCTATCAAATTTTGTCTATTTATCCTTTAGCTTTAACAATTTATTTTCTCAAATCCACTATTTCTACTTCTAACTTATTACACTCATTAGATTTATATTTTAGTTAAAGTTTGACTATATATTCTATTATTTTGGCCTCTTCAACTTGTGTCTTTATGATAACCACCATTTTATCAGATTTTTCAAGACTTTTGAACATTTTTTCAATCTTCTTTTGTTCAAGCTTCTTCAATTTTGAATTCTCTTTTCTTAGCTTGTCAATTTCTTCTAGAGCATAGATGAATTCACACTCTAGATCAACTTCTCCTTATTCTTCTTCATCCAAGTCTTCAAATTATTATTGATCCAAAGAAGTTGATCATAATGTCAAAAATAAGTCTTCCTTTACCTTACAAATAAAGGAACAATCATGATCATCATCATAACTATCACAATCATCAAATGAATCACTATCTTATTTTATGTACAGGCCTTTCTTGTTTTTGAATACGTTATTCTTCTTGGAATAGTGGGGTTTCATCTTTTTACTATCCTCTTCTTTCTCAGAGTTATCCTTTTTATTATAAGGGAATTTAGTAACAAAATGTCCTGCCTTACCATAGTTAAATCATTAAAATGGTAACTTACCTTTGTACTTTCCAGACCCACATTTCAATATTCTAACAAAGTTGGCTTCTTATTCATCAGTCTCTTTAGATCTGGATGTAAGTGCTTATGCCTTTAATGGTTTGGATGCTTTGAATGTAGTTTTTCTCTTGAAGGTATTTGTTTCTCTCATTCTCATCTCATAGGCTTTGAATGTTCCATGTAACTCATCAATAATGAGTTTATCTAGATCTATTGCTTCCTTTATTATATATATTTTTAGGTCATACTTTGATGGTAAATATCTTAGGACCTTTTAGACAATAACTAGATCTTTCATCTCTTCTCCAAGGCCTATGATTGCATTGACTATTTCATCTACTCTGAGGAGGTAGTCTACCATTTTCTAATCTTCATTCATTTCAATACTTTCAAACTTGCCTTTGAATGTTTGTAGTTTGGCTTGCTTTACCTTGTCATCACCTTCATATATGCTCTTTAATTTATTCTAGATATCTTTTGCATCTTGATAATGCATCACTTTGATAAAGTCTAAATTAGACAATCCACAAAGGATAGTATTTGTTTCCTTAATATTTCTCTCATATGCTTTCTTTGTAGCTTGATCAGTAGGATTTATAGTAGGAGATGTATATCCATTTACAATAGACATCCATACATAAAACCTTAATGAAGATAAATATTCTTCCATTATGATGCTCCAAAATGCATAGTTTGATTTATCAAAGAGAGGTGCTTTATTTTAGGAAGAGCCTTCTTGACTAGCCATTTATGTTCACCATCCAAGATCTACCTAAACTCATTAAGCTTCTTCTTAGGAACTAGGGTTTTGATACTAATATACGTGAAATATATTACATCATGAAAATGTCTTCTCAACTTTTATTACAACATACAAATTTGGATAAGTGTGGGAAAACATTGTCAGAATATCTGGGAACCCAACTTTCCACATGGATATATTTTGTTGTGCTATATCACATGACCTAAGATTCAGTTCATAGATACTAGGAAAAAAAATTAACAAAACCATATGATAATTTTCTCCTAATACCTCCATGTTTGCAAATTATGACCTCATTAACATGCTTATTTGCCAAATTTGCATCCTCATATCTTCTACCGTACTTCATCACATGACTTCAAATCTAGATCATAATAAATAGGGACTAATGTGATCATAACCATATGATCAACTCCCCCAAACTCACCCATATGTGGAAATGGTGACATCAAAAAACTACCTATTCAGATTTTCCATTCATAGACCCAAAATGTCTAGATGAACAAAATGAAGAACCAGATGAATTCTACTCATACACACAAGCACTCCAATCATCCTTGACCTTTGATGGGATCCCTTACACATCCTTAAATAACCATACTCATCGTTGAACATTAATGACATCTATAATCCCAATAATATCCATTTTGACATCAATGACAATCATATTACCAAAAATATCCCCCTTTGTCATTGATGGAAAACTAGATGCTCTAATCTTCTAACACTCTGCTCCTTTGTCATTGCTTGCATTGGATTCTGATGAACTTGAACTAAAACTATTCATACTAGACCTTTTCCCCCTTAGACAATGGCACATTTGTCAAAACACAACTTGGACACATGCTTTGATTCTTTGATAAACATTTATAGAGAACAATTTCACTTTTTCTCCTATAGAGAGCATTTGCACTTTTTATCCCCCTTTGACATCAATGGCAAAGGGACTCTTTCTCACTATTTGTTCAAAATTTTCTCCCCCTTTATCAAATAAAAGAGTTTTTCCAAGAATATTCAACCATCAACTCATTAGAAATTTTCAAAAAATATGCATACTTGAGTTGCCTTTTCTCTCTTCTTCCAAGGATTAACAAAGATTCTATGATTCTCCCCTAGACTCATGCCATATCACTAGGATCTAGTGATGTGATGTAGGATCCACCACTCCCAATTTCTATCTAAGATAATCAAATTGTTCCTTGGGAAAATATTTGGTGAATATGTCTATAATTTGATCCTTAGTTGGTACATATTTAATTGTGACCTCTTGATCTACAACCTTATCTCTTAAAATGTGATGATTGATATGTGCTTGGTTTTGGAATGCATCACTAGATTCTTTGATATATTAATAACACTTGAATTGTCACAAAGAATAGAGATAGGTGATTTATATTCTATCTTGATGTATTTAAGCATTTATCTGATCCAAAAGACTTGAGTGCAATGTGCCACTATGACAACATAATCTATTTCTATTGTAGAAAGAGTAATTGACTCTTGCTTTTTGCTCAGCCATGAAACAAGTTTGTTTCTTAGGAAAAATGCACCACCACTAGTGCTTATTATATCATCCATGCTTCTTACCCAATCATCATCTGCATATGTTTTTAAAGTGAAGTATTCATATTTAGGGTACCATAGACCATAGTTAATTGTGATCTTGATATATCTAAAGATTTTTTTTACTAAATTGACATGTGAATTTTTAGGAGTATCTTGAACTATTTTAACCATGCATAATTCTTGCATGATATTTAAGTGTTGATGCAGTTAGGTATAACAAGATACCTATCATTTATTTGTACATAGTCTTATTTACATTAAGGGACTCATCCTCTTTTCTCAATTTGCATGTAGTTATTATGGGAGTACTAAATGGTTTGTTATCTTCCATTTTAAACTTATTGAGCATTTCCTTAAGATATTTAATTTGATATATATATATATATATATATATATATATATCCCTTTAGCAATTTGTGTTATCCTTGGACCCTTCAGCAATTTGCGTTATCTTTAGTCCAAGGAATAAATAAATTTCTCCAAACATAGACATCTCAAACTCATTTTACATTTGAGTAGTAAATATTTTGCACATTCTATCATTGCTACCACAAAAAATAATGTCATATACGTAAACAAAAATAGTC
The DNA here is from genome assembly GCA_037957365.1 of Torreya grandis. Lineage (NCBI taxonomy): Eukaryota > Viridiplantae > Streptophyta > Pinopsida > Cupressales > Taxaceae > Torreya > Torreya grandis. The sequence goes on along the minus strand of JARHVA010005045.1, from coordinate 6,834 downwards.
AACATATGCTCACCTTCTAATTTGAAGTACAGATTGAGCTCTAGGTGCATATTTTAGACCTTATAGAGCTTTATTTAGTCTACGTACATAATCTTCTTCCTCTGACAGATGAAAAACTTCAATTTGTTCTATATATACTTCCTCTTCTAGGTTCCCATTCAAGAAAGTAGACTTAACATTCATTTGATAGACTTTGAATTTATTGTAAACAAAGAATGCTAGAAACATTCTTATAGATTCTAATCTAGCAACTGGAGCAAATGTTTCCTCAAACTCTATGCCCTCAACTTAAGCATATCATTTGCACACCAATCTTTTGTTATTCCTTTTAATATATCCATCCTCATTGAGCTTATTTTTAAATACCCATTTTGTACCTATTCGTTAGGGATTAGATTTTACATTGTGTATTTACTGAGAGGTAAATAGTAATTAGTTGTTAGTTATATTTTGTTGTAATAAGCTATCATAATATTGTTATAAACAATGTTACAAATATAGATTAGATTATATTATATTGTTAATATTTATAAAAATATATCACTTATAGGTTTATGATTTATATTAGGGAGTCAGGTGAGATATTTAAGGAGATATGATCTCATTAATTATAGGAAAGATTTTTCCTATTTAATTGTAAATTCTCATATTGTTTATTATTCAATTAGTGTGAAATAATATATGATCAGTGTTTAAGAAATAATTGTCTCTATGTATTCACTTCTCTGTGCATGATTTAAATATCTGCATATAGTCTCTTAGAATCCCTATGAGTAGCATTAGAGTAGATTCAATATGGGATCTTAAATTAATAAGGGGCTGCCTGCTTATCAATTACCCTTGTTGATGGAAGTGTTTAAATACAAAAACAAGTTTGTATCTTGAAAAATTATTGGTTTTAGTGTGAAGTAATATGTAGTCTACCTATGCACTCTTGAGATGGTGATTGAGAGTAGATATTGTTAGACAATCCTTTTTTTCTTGTGTATGCATAGGTACACTATCTTCTACCTTGTGAATGCGAAGATATTGATTTGAAAATAGTTGTTAGTAGCATAAATTACATGGAATTCAGAAGCTATGTGGATGTAATAAAAGGAGATATGTCATACAAATTTTATCTACAAACTATATTATCAATTTCATCTATGAAGGCATTGGTCAAAGAACTATCATGCAATTTGCACATCCTCTATAGATCCAGCTTAGTAAAGAAGTGGTCATCATAAGAAAGGAATATTTATTTCAGACCTACGCACCATTCAAACCTTTAAATTATTTTCAATTCAAGTCAATTCTCAAACTCCCATATTTAGATTTGCCACATTACTCAACACATTAGTTTTGAATTGTAGCTCTTGAGTCTATCTCAAATTACCTCTAAATTATACCTCACAAATTAAAACCTAGCACTTTTAATATCTGAATATTTTATGTCAAGATGACATCTTCTAAATTTATCTAAGTTTATCGACTATGTAAATATGTCAATTTCCTATGATAGTGCTATATACTACCATCATGTCATGATAGACGCGCTTCTCCATCTTCAACACATGTAATAGGAGCTGAGCTGTGTCAAAGTAATCTCTCAGATCTCTAACTAGAAACACTACTATATGTTGAATTTCAGTGAATGCTTCCAAATTATGCATCATCATTTTTCATATGCCATAATTTAGATAAGATATAAAGTTTTGTATAAAATTATTTATGTTTAAGTTTTAGTTTATGTTTATTAAGTTGATGTCATTTTTTGTATCTCTTTATTATTGTTATTAGTCAACTTCAGTTTCAATTCATAGTGTGAGTTTATACACATTTAATTTATAGTTAATATTTTACCTATGTGTAAATGTCATATTGTTTATGTTTAAGTGGTCAATGTTAATTATTTTTAGTCATAGTTTTATTTATTCTTAAAATCAAAGGTGTGAATAATTCTAGTTGTCATTTTTGGATTTATTGTCAAAAATAAAAAATGAATAGTGAATTAAAAGTCAAGTTATTAGTCTGGTATATGAGTTATTTTGGGTTAGTTTGGTTGTCAATGTCAAAAATCAAAAACTTGAGTCAATTTTTGAGTCATTATGTCAAACATTTTTTTAGCGAGTCATCATTTTCTAAAAAAGTAAAATTTAAAAAATTTGTCTTATGAATGCATTTTTGCTTGTACATGACATCCACATTATGGGGGGAATTTTTATTAAAAAAATCATGTACCTAAGCTACATGAATATACCTGATGATTAATTAGTATCATCTATTAGAGGTTAGAGGATACATGAAGGATGGAGGTCTTTTAGCAACCTCTCATTAGTCGCTAATGATGGGGTCACATATAACTTTGGTGACATAGTGTGGTGTGCTATTTTTAGTGTTGTGTGTTTTTCATTTCTATTGTGAAAATAAGAATAGAATATTAATGCCTATTCATGATGTTTATGTGTGAAAATTACAAAAATTATTCCCTAATGTGAAGACATTGTAAAAATATAGAAATCACCAATGTAAGTCAGTTCATGGATCTTGAAAGGGTTTGTGGTAGAGATCCAAAAAACCACAAGAGGTGAACAATGTTTTGCCAATAGTTAGGAGAGTAGTTACTGTAGAGATCCTGTGACTATTTTACTTCTTTAAAGAGATGACCTTTAGTGACACATCCATTTTGATCATGTAATATAAATATGGGATGAATTATTTCACATAATAGTGGTCATGTGCAAAAAGATTGTGTCATTAGTATGTAGACCTAAGAGTATGCAAAGACATACAATTATGTTCATTATGTTCATGTCAAGGTTTATGGTAAACCTATAAAATCATGGGAGGAGTAAATTTCTCTTTATATCAAGGTCATGAGCCACATAGTTTGGCATGTTATAAGAGGTGAGCATACTACAGATAAGAGTGTGAATGTTTTTGCACCATGTAAAAACTATGGGGGGGGGGGAATGTTAGGGATCAACTTTTACATTGTGTATTTATCGAGAGGTAAATAGTAATTAGTTTTTAGTTATATTTGGTTGTAATAAGATGTCATAATATTATTATAAATAATGTTATGGATATAGATTATATTATATTATATTGTTAAGATTTATAATAATATATCACTTATAGGTTTGTGAGTTATATTAGGGAGTCAGGTGAGTGATTTAAGGAGATATGATCTCCTTAATTAGAGGAAAGAGTTTTCCTATTTAATTAAAAATTCCCATATTGTTTATTATTTAATCAATGTGAAATAATATATGATCAGTGTTTAAGAAATAATTATTTGTATGTATTCACTTCTTTGTGCATGATTTAAATATCCGTATCTAGGCTCTTAGAATCCCTATCACTATTACATTCTTTTTTGCACATCTTAGAACTAATTCCAAATTTTTGTTCTTTTCAATTTGGATTAGTTCTTATTTTATGTATTTTATCTAATTTTCATCCTTTATAGCTTTAACATAGATCTTAGGCTTAATTTCAGACATTAGATAAAATCTTACTTGCTCATTGTTCATTACAACTCTTCTCCTTGTCTAAACTCCTTCCTTATTATTGCCAATGATCTTCTCTATAGGATGATCCTTTTGAAAAAATCTTGTAGGTGGATTTTTATTTAATTTCTCATGCTCTTAATTAGCTACTTCCTCTTTATAATATGATTCTTCATTTTAGATTTCTCTATTAGGTGTAACATGTTTCAAGCCTTCTTCACCCTTGACAATGATGACCTCTACAATCTTGTGAAACCTTTTATTATAATATATGTAGGATTTGATTTGGGTGGAATGACCATGAAATATTCCCTCATCACATATTGATTCATAGCTTCCAAACTTGTCTTCTTTTCTCTTGATGTTGCATTTGCTACCAAACACTCTAAAATACTTAATAGAGGTAGGTTTTTGATACCATAGTTCATAGGGAGTTTTATCACTGTTTACCCTTAGTTTAACTCTATCCAAGATATATACTATTGATTGGACTAATTATCTCTAGTATCCATTAAGTAACTTCACCTCTTTTAGCATTATTCTAGCCATCTCCTTAACTATCTTATTCTTTTTCTAAATAACTCCATTCTCATGTGGATGTTTCACTAAAATTTGTCTATTTCAAGTTGAAAGGAAAACACAAGATAATTATAGGGATAAGAGATTAGAATGAACCTAGATTGGTTTACACACTATATCTAGATGTCGTGAGTACTCCTCTTTGGCTGGGGAGGACTACTTATAAGTAAAAAAGCATTGCCACAAAATGTTTGTTAGTAGATATTTGAGTGGGCTGCTAAGCTACACACTTGTTCCAAGAAGTGTCAAACTTCTTTAAAGATGACAATCAAATTTTGAGAGACAAAAGAGTAATAAATAACTAAAAGAGATGTAAAGAGAGAGTGAAAGAGAGACAATGTTACCATTATTTGTAACTTGAGTGTAGTAGAGAGTAATAGAGTGCATGTGGTATATTTTATTTGTATTTTAGAAGGTGTTTGGGTAGGTTTTGGGAAGGTTAAGAAATCCATATTCACCAACATTGGTAAGGAAGTTATTGATAAAAGGTTAATGATATCAAGTTTGGTGGGTGAAGGTGACTGATGTCAGTTAGGCTGTCAAGGTTGATAGGGGTAATCATTATCTACAAGCTTATAAAAGGCTTTTTTGGGTCTAGGAAATGGTTTGGGTCAGGTCTGAGAGGCCAGAGAGAGTTGTGAGAGAGATATTATGGTTTAGATGGATCTGGTTATAGGTTTGGTGTGTCAGGTTAAGGGGAAATAAGCAATAAAGATTTGTAACTCCCTCACAAGGGTTTGGTCAGGAATGTGTAAAGTAATGAATAGTAGATGTAAAGTGATAACAAAGTGATTTATTTAAAAGACTCATAGAATAAGTGATATACTTAGTTGTAGTGGTGACAGAATGATAAGTGTTGAATGAATGGCTTCTATTAGGTAGTCCAAACTGATGCCTCAAATGGAGAAAAAAGGTGGGTGTTGCTAGTTCTAGAGAGCTTGGTTCCTGATCTGGGTTCATTTATTCAAGATAATAGTAAGCCAAGATGCCTAAAATTGAATGCTAAAATCTTAGATGTAAATAAGAATTAGTTTTCTTGATTTATGCTAACCTAAACATAAGGTTAGAGTTTAGATTATGTAATCGATGTCGTTGATCCCACTGACGTCAATCATGGGATGACCAACATCGATGGCCTTAGAATAGGTAAAACTACTATTTTGGCCAGTTTTTTATTGCTCCTTATGCCAAGTGTGGCACCCATTATAACATGATAAAAATAGGAGGTTAATAAGGATGTAGTTAGTTAGGAATTTATATTTGAGGTGAGAATAAGTCTTGGGTAGTTAGGATGAGGGGACTAGGTCTTGCAGTGACTCATCAAGTGAGAATTAGTTTTAGGATGAGGTGGCCAGGTAAGGTGGCATAAGGGGTTTTAAATTAACTTAATTAAGTATTTTAAATTAATTAAATGTGTGAGGGGTAAAAACATGGGTTAGGGAGGCTAATTGTTATTACTGAAAAATGGGCTCAAAGGGGGTTTTTAGATAGGGAGTTACACACGTGTGTGTGACATAATTTTGGTGTTTACAATTTCCCATTTTTATCTTGTAATTTGCATTGATAAGTTGCAAGAAAAAAAAGAGGAGTTAGATGATCCAAGTATTGGATGAGGTATCCCCCCTCAATATGGGAATTGATGGAGGAGAAACTAAAATTGAGTATTGGTTTGATAAGAAGTGAATTGGGTGAGTGGAGTAGAATGTGGTATCCCTAAATGTGTGTATACTACTATGAGCTATATTTGACAAAGTCAAGAATAGGTAAGATTAAGGAGGACTCAGATAGAAATAACTAAATCACATCTTGTAAATGATAGCTGAGAAGGTCAAAATAGTCAAAGTAGTAGCTCTAATGGTCTATGTGTAATAGGTATCCAAGAAAAGAAGTGCCCTTAAGAAACATAAAAATTTGTAGGTGACAGGATGAGCTTGGTTGCCATCTTAAACACCTAATATACATTCTTGTATACAAGAGCTAACTGTAGTGAAATAGTATAAGTGGTCAAGATAAGAAATGCAAGGTTGGTGTGAAATGGTCAATGAGGGAGGAGATATTTGTGATCTCTAAGTAAATTTGTCATGAGTAGAGATTTAAGTGATCTCCAAGGGTGGTTATCATAGTTTGGGAGATATATGTGATCTCCAAGTTGCCCTAGTTATGGGGTAGAGTCTAAAGAGTAGGGGTTAATAGTGGAAACATTAATTCAATGATGCTGACATCAGTGACATTACTGATGTTGATAAGAAATATTGCCAATGTTAGAGGCTTAGGGAAAAGTTGCTAATATCAGTGGGCTTGAGTGATAACATCAATAGATTAGGTCAAGGATATTAATGCCAGTGGTTGACCAAACTTGATAAAAGGGGGTTTAGAAGCTAACCAAACTCATTTATAACCTTTAATTGGAGAAAAATAGACCTCTAATTGTGATTGAGATGGCTGAGCTAGGAGGGGACCTAGTAGGAGGCACACCACCACAAGAGCCAACTATGATGGCTTGAAGGAGATGGAGAGATGAGGTAAGATCCACTATGGTTGGATTTGAAACTTGATTTGGTATATTTTTATTTTGTAGGCTAATTTAGAGGTGGGGAAAAAGAAAATGGTAGTATAAGGGTAGGAAATTGCTTAGGGTAGGTGTAGGGTAAGTTGGGAGGGTTATGGGGTATTTTTTAGGTAAAAATGTGAGCTTGTAAGGATGGGTCAATTGGACCTAGGGATAAACTAGTCATTGATGTTGATGGGGTCCACCAACATC